>JANUWF010001921.1:1325000-1840000 GCA_026120185.1 Voacanga thouarsii
GAAAACAACTTTCTAAGATAATTTAAAATAGTATAAAATAACTCTATTTGATTCAATCTCCTATCTCTCTCCTCCCTAAACTCACCGCTTATTTTACTCTTCATCTTTTTTTCTCTCTCTACCTTTGATTATCTCTCCGCCCTACCTAAGCCCACATCTCTCTCTATCTTTCTCTAACGCTCAATTTCCACTCCTCTTCACTTTCTCCCCCACCTCATGTCTATCATTGCCTCTCACGTTTATTTAATCTCAAACTTTTCTAATATAAATTCAATAGCCTTTTCTAATATAAATTCACGTTTATTGTTATCTATGACTACTGTAACTTTCAAAAAGACTTAAATCTCAATTTCGTCCTTTAACTTAAACTTTTTTGACAATTGCACCCTTAAATTTCATTTTGTGCACATTGCGGTCTTGAACTTGTAGGATTGAGTACAATCCTGCCCCTGACTCTAACTCCATCAATAACACTGCCAGTAGATGCTAACATGGAAATATGATACTGATGTGGAAAGTGACATGGAATTCTACATCAGCTTTTCATATCCACCATTAAAAAAAAAAAAAAAAAAAACTCAATTTAAAGCTCCTACCACAAAACCCCAAACCTATTGAAGAATCGCGTGAACAAAGTCGAAAAGAAAAGTGATGGTAATGAACACTAGAAAATAAAAGTCGAAATGGAGATGAAGGCAGCTCACAAAATCTAAAGATTTCACTTGTGATTGATGGATTACAGATCGTAAAAGAAGATAAAGAAAGAAAGAGAGCTACTAAAGTGTTTTCTGAAAAGGTAACAGTGTACGTCCAATTTCACCATTATGAAAAGGTTGTAGACTAATATTGGAGTTGATGGTTGTTTCTTAAAGGGTCTTTTCAATGGTGAACTGCTGTTGGAAATGATGTAAATAATCAGATATATCTTGTTGCATGGGCAGTGGTGGAAAGTGAAAATAGATAGACATAGGAATAGTTTATACAACTCTTACAAGATGATCTAGATCTTGGAGATGGTACAAATTTCACCATTATGTCCGATCAACAAAAGGTTTCGTTTCTAGAATTTTATAGTTTTTTACTTGTATTTGACCATTTTTTTTATTGAGCATTGATGAAAGAATATTATATCCATGCAAGGACTAAAGTTGGCCATTGAAAATGTCATACCGAGAGTTGAGTATAGAAACTGTACTACACATGTTTTTGCCAATTGGTCAGTAAGGAAAAAAGACAAGGCTTATGAGTTTTGTTTCTGGAAGATTGTGAAGCAACAATAGAAAATATTGGGAGAATAAACTTAGTATGTTGGCAACAAAAAATAAAGAAAGTGCTAAGGAATTGACGAAGAAGAATAAGTAGCCTAAAGCATGGACAAGTGTATTTTTCAGTGAACACTCAAAGTGTGACATGGTGAACAACAATTCATGTGAGAGCTTCAATTCAATTTTATTAGATGCAAGAAGTAAATGCATAATAACTATGTTACAGGATATTAGAGAGCAAACATTGCTAAGGATTCAAAGGAAAGGGAAGGCGAAACTAAATGGACCCAAAACTATGGTCCATTAGTAAATGAAAAGTTTGATGCTAGCAAGGAAGATGGTACAGATTGACAAAAGGTGGATTATAGTGAGAATGGATATAAGATAAAAAAAAAAAAAAAGGAAGAATGAGGTTTGTAGTTGATTGAAGAAAAAAAACTTGTCCTTGTAGGTATTGGCAGATTTCTGGGATTCCATATCCTCATGCATGTTCTGCAATTTGGCATATTAGAGGTGAACCTGATGACTATATGCATAGCTACTTTAGTCAAGAGTCCTACATGAGGGCATATACTTATGCTTTGCATCCAATAAATGGTTTTCATGAATGGAAAAAAACAAACTATAAACCAATTCTGCCACCATTAGCTCCAATGAGACCTCGTGCAAGACCCAAAAAGAATATGAGAAAGAGTAAGGATGAACCCAATAAACACTCTAAACCTGGTTTGGTTAGTAGAAAGGGCATAATTAAATCCTGTTCAAATTGCGGTGAAGAAGCACATAATAAAAAAAGGCGTAAGAAACCACTGAATGTCAACGTTAAAGTAGGTTAGTTTTTTACTTTTTCAGTAAAACATTATTAATTACTACACATTTTTTGGTTTTGTTTAGTTTGGTATTTTTTTTTCATAATTTGGTGTTGAAGATGTGAAGAGAATTTGGCTGGCTAAATTGTTATAATGGTTTGGTGTTATGTTTTTTTTAGTTAAGGGCATCAACCAATAGAGTGGTACAACCTGGAATTGATAAAGGAAGTATGTCACAAACTGAAGCTGTGGATGGAAACAAAGGTAAAAGCAACTTAATGGTAGTCTTCAATCCAAACCATGTAAATCTAAAATAAAATATGAAGGCAAAAAGGATACAAGTCAATTAGTGCAAAGACCCTCTAAGATAAGGAGGCCTTCTTTCAATGGGTTTGGCTTATAGACCAATGTTATGACTGGAGAACAAACCTTTTGAATATGTATATAACAAATATGATTGCTTGCATTTGATATTGTGAACAATGTTGATATTTAACTATTATTAGTTTTGTTGTTTGTGGTTAGCGTTTACTCGAGAAAAGGTACAACATGCTGGCGATTCTTTACAAAGGTTAGAAATGGCAAAAAAGAAGTTGCTGGCACCCAAGAATTTGTCAAGAAAGCGAGACTAGGATAGTAGCTTTAAAAGGTTGTTGCAAATTTATTGGAAGTTTGATTTTAATCATAGAGGCAGATGTTGTAACACCCCATATTTTCATAATGTAGAGAGTTATAACTTTGTGGGATGTCGGCCAGTCTGATTGCTCAAATAAGGGGTCTTTATATCAAACTTTACTTAAAAGGCAGCGAGAATTTTTTCCAACATAGAAAAGTACAAGAATTTAGCTTCTGATACATACACTTACGAGTATAATAGGTTCAAGATGTAGCATAAGCCTCTGAGAGTTCACCACGCTTTCACTGCGCCTCTGATCCTGAATTTTTCAAAAGAGATAACACGCGTGTGAGTGAAAATCACTCAGTGAGTCCCGTGTGTGCTAGTGCTTTAGTAAAAAAACAGAGCACATAAAAATCTTGTGGGGAAAACATTTCATTTATTCACTAGAAACAACTCCAAGACTCTCTAAAGAAAAGTTTATTCAGAATTTAATCATTTTAGAAAACTATGTTTCAATTTCAAATCATTACCCCGATTTCCACATCACAGGCATTCCTCCAATAGAGGGTCGGCCTGTATGCAAAGCTCACAAGGCTTTGCCTTCGGCGCCACGTATTATTGTGCTTAGATCGCCGCCAACAACACTCAACCGTGTATCGCTGGAAGGGTAAGTACACTGCAGCACACTACCGAAGTTAGTGCTTATGCCAAGTATTCAAATTAGTGCATACACCTAGTAAATTAGTGTTTACGCCAAATATTCAAGGATTGTCAAGTTTAAGAAATAAAGAATTCAAGATTCATATTGTTCACCATGTTTCCAAATCCAAAAAAAGGCTTGTACTTGAGCACATCAGGAACTATTTTCCATATTAAGAAAAACATTGTTGGGGCAAAATATTATTTACCAGAATTTGATCTCATTGACTCGCAAGTCAGATAATAATTCCCATAGGCTCCGCAGGGCCAATCAATTCATTTCATAGGCACATCAGGCTAATAAAATAATTTTCGTGTTCAAAATGTCGTTTTCCAAAGTTAATCTTATATTGAGAAATCATTTTTCAAAATCGTGTCAAAATAGGGTAAAGAGTTCTTTTCCCACATCAAAACAAGTTTTCAAGAGTATTCGGGGCATTTTGCCTGTACTCGATTACAAAAGTCATTTCCAAGAGCATTCGGGTCATTTTACCCATACCCAATTCCAAAAGATTTTTCAACAGTATTCGGGTCATTTTATCTTTACCGATTTAAAAAATAGTCACAAAAATTTCAACAAGGATATTTTGGTCATTTGTCGAATACCTGATTCCAAAGATTTTCATAAATCATTCCAATAAGGACATTTGGATCGTTTTCCAAATACCCAATTTCAAAAGGAACTCATTTCAAGAAATCCAGAATTCAAATCCCAAAAGAGGATTAAAATTAATGTTTTCAAACACATTTTCATAAAATGTTCCAATAAGGGCATTCTAATCAATTTATGACTACCCAATTCCAAAATTACCATTTTCTGAAAATCCCAAATATTTAATCCAAAAGGACTAAATTCACAAAATTCATGCTTTAATCATCCTTTAAAGTTTCCAATCCAATCATGAAGTTCATTCAAACCCAAAATGGTATAAAACAAATCTTACTCAGATAAACGTTAAGCATATTTAGGGATTTTCAAAACGGTATAAAATATAACATTTCATGAAAAAGGGAAGCACACTAACTTTCAAAAGGTTTTAGAAATCCAAGAAACTCACCTCGTATCTTAATTAAACTTTTCCGTTCACGGCCGTTTGACCACTGTTTCTACCATTTTCAACGAACTGTTAGTTATTTACCGATAAACCTACACTATACATCGTTTTCGAGTCAATTCGTATTCGGACAAAAAATAGCTGACGGTTAGCCGACATGCCCGACAGGTAGTCGATGTCCAGCCGACGTTTAGCCGATGGGGCCCGACGGTTAAGGGAAACACCCAACTTTCATTTACGTTATTTTTTCGTCATTTGTTCAATTCTTTCGTTTTCCTTTTTCCACATCTTTTCTCTCTTCATAAACAAGGGATTCACTTCATATTTTTCTAATGATTTCGTCCAAAATCACATACTTAATCATCCTTAAATTCGTTTATGTTCAAAGCAAAATTCTGAAATTTTGCTGCTTTTAACACATAATTTTGTTTCGGATATAACTTTCAATCCACAACTCCATTTTGGCTCTATGATATACCGAAATGACAGTAACAACCCTAGTAGGTTTACCTCACTTTTACTATTCATACTTTCATTTGTCCTCCGTTAACCTTTAACACCTTAGAACCATTAATTCATTCAATTCTCCTTCAAATCATCTTTAATTTTGAATTTTTAGATTTCTAGTAGCTCGCAAAAGGCACACTTATTCAACACAAATTCATCTCTTCTAATCAAAAGCTAGTTTGATCTATTTTTCCAACCAAGTAAATTTCATTTTTACCCTGCTTTGATCATTACCTCTTCAATCGAAAAATAAGCCTTCAAACTACCATAATTATTCAAATCTTCCTCACACAAAACTTCATTCAAAAACCTTTAGGCAACTGGTACTTATACAAGCATATATAAAGTTCATATATAAAAGTTCACAAACCCTAGTTTTGATCCAAAATAAAGACATGAAAATCATGTTTTTATGTTAAAATTCATATCAATATAATCATCATTCACCCAACAACAACTTTAATTCAAACAAGGTAGGATTTTAGCTTGTGTTTGAGGCTATTTGAAGTGATTTTGCTCCAAGAACACATACACTTCTTTTCTTTCTCTCTTCTTTTTCTTTTTCTCTAGCTTTTCTTTCCTTTTCCTTTTTTTTCCTCTTCCTTTTCTTTCTCCATTCTTTATGGACGAAATTCAGGCTATATTTCAGCCTCTCCACCTCCATTCTTATGGCAAATATATCACATGGTCAATTGGAATTAGTGAGGTTAAAATTTTATTAAGGAAGCTTATGAAAATCTTACCAAATAAGCATATATAGTAAAAATACGCATAAACTTTTATCTCAACTTATCTAGTCAATCAAATCGAAACACTTGACCTCATTAACCAATCATTAAACGATACTTATTTTCATCCACCAATCATATTATGCCACTTGTTTCAATTTCAACTGCATTTTAGAATTTTTTATCAAAAATAACAAAAATTCGGGTTCGAAATGGAAAAATACTTTATTTCACCATTCAACTCCAAAAATTTCATTGAATCCATTGGTAATTCTTAAATTCATAAATTCCATCTCTATTTGGTCAAATTTATGGTCAAAGTCGCTGGCGCGGTCAAAATGACAAAAATGCCCCCGGTGACCTGAATAGCATAATTCATAACAAAACGTGCGTTTTATCGCATTGATCAATTTCTCTTCTCAATGTACTCTCAAATTCTTATTTTATTAATAATAGTAGCCTTCCGAAGATTTAGGGTACGAGTAAAACAAATTCAATAATTACATCCAGGTCTCGACCGAATATTATCATACCAACATATTCGCCTCATTACACCGATCAACTTTTGTTCTGGCTATTGATACAAATTTTCATCCTATTACAAATAGTAGCCAATCAAAGGTAAAATGCGGAGTATTACATTCTCCCTTCCTTACAAAAAAATTCGTCCTCGAAATTTAGATTTATCTTATTTCTATATAGCACATATAAACATGATCTCTTGAGAAATTTTCATATTCTTTCAACCTAATAATATACTTTCATATACATCGTCCTCGTACGACCTATAATTAGACCTCCTGTATTTATATCATTTTGCATATAGATCATACTTTCGTTTCCTTAAACAACCATAAATCACTTCATTTCAACTTTCATGGGCACTTCCTAGGGGTTACGCATCCTAGAATTTCTCTAACCCAAGCACGTTTAACTTCAAACGTCTAATGATTCTTGGTTAATTAGTCTTGATATAATCATATCCTTTCACACATTATGATAAACGAGGACCTTTAGCACTCAAATATAATATTGGAATAGTATACAAGTATGCATGTTCTTATATGAACAATTCATATCACACTATACACACAAGGCCTTTAAGTGTTCAACCTCCTTTATTCATCATCTCACTCTTACTAGTTCCAAAATGGAATGTTCAAAATCAGTAAATAATTCCTATATAAGATCTCTCTGACCTCAATCCCTTTACTATTGTTCAAATTCGAGGTCATAGACCTTTTTTAGAGATATTGAATTTGTCCCGTATTACTCTTCTTCTGGCTCATCAAAATAAGTTATACCTTGAAGTCACATGTCACATCTATTCTAATATCCAATTTTATAAAATGTACTACCTCTATAAATTCACACTTACTCATACAATGATGGACTCCCCAATGTCCTGTTCGAGGCTCAACTATATTTCGTCAGAAGCTCTACTATGGTTCTCACTATGCTCTGATACCATTTGTAACATCCTATATTTCCATAACGTAGAGGGCTATAACTTTGTAGGATGTCGGCCCGTCTTATTGCTCAGACAAGGGGTCTCTATAACAAACTTTATTCAAAAGGTAGCGGGAATTTTTTTCAACATAGAAAAGTACGAGAATTTGGTTTCTGATACATACACTCACGGGTATAACAGGTTTAAGATGTAGTATGAGTCTCTAGGAGTCCATCGCGCTTTCGCTGTGCCTCCGATCCTGAATTTTTTAAAAGAGATAACACGCGTGTGAGTGAGAATCACTCAGTGAGTCCCGTGTGTGCTAGTGCTTTAGTAAAGAGACAGAGCACATAAAATTCTTGTGGGGAAAACATTTCATTTGTTCACTGGAAACAACTCTAAGACTCTCTAAAGAAGAGTTTATTTAGAACTCAATCATTTTGAAAAATTGTGTTTCGATTTCAAATCATTACCTCAATTTTCACATCACAAGCATTCCTCCAACAGAGGGTTGATTTGTATGAAAAACTCGCAAGGCTTTGCTTTCGGCGCCACGTATCATTGTACTTAGACCGCAGTCTATAGCACTCAACCATGTATCGCCGGAAGGGTAAGTATACCGCAGCATACTACCAAGAATCAAGTTAGTGCTTACGCCAAGTATTCAAGTTAGTGTATACACCAAATAAGTTAGTACTCACGCTAAATATTCAAGTTAGTACATACGTTAAGTATTCAAGTTAGTACTTACGCCAAGTATTCAAGGATTTTCAAGTTTAAGAAATCAAGAATTCAAAATTCATATTATTCACCATGTTCCCAAATCTAAAAAAAGGCTTATACTTGAGCACATCAGGAAACCATTTTTCATATCAAGAAAAACATTATTGGGGCAAAATATTATTTACCAAAATTTGATCCCACTGACTCACAAGTCAGATTATAATTCCCATAGGCTCCGCAGGGCCAATTAATTCATGTCATAAGCACATTAGGCCAATAAAATAATTTTCGGAATCAAAATGTTGTTTTCCAAAGTCAATCTAATATTGAGAGATCATTTTCCAAAACCATGTAAAAATGGGGTAAAAAGTTCTTTTCCCATATCAAAACAAGTTTCCAAGAATATTCGGGTCATTTTGTCCGTACTCAATCACAAAAGTTATTTTCAAGGGCATTTGGGTCATTTTATCCATACTCAATTCCAAAAGACTTTTCGAGGGTATTCAGGTCATTTTACCCTTACCTGATTTAAAAAGTATTTACAAAAGTTCCAATAAGGATATTTCGGTCATTTGCCGAATACTCGATTCCAAAGGTTTTCATAAATCATTCCAATAAGGACATTTGGATTGTTTTCCAAATATCCAATTCCAAAAGGAACCCATTTCAAGAAATCTAGAATTCAAATCCCAAAAGAGGATAAAATTGATGTTTCTGAACACATTTCCATAAAATGTTCTAATAAGGGCATTTTAGTCAATTTATGAATACCCAATTTCAAAATTATCATTTTCTAAAAATCCCAAATATTTAATCTAAAAGGACTAAATTTACAAAATTCATGCTTTAATCATCCTTTAAGGTTTCCAATCTAATCATGAAGTTCATTCAAGCCCAAAATGGCATAAAACAAATCTTGCTCAGATAAACTTTAAGCATATTCAGGAATTTTTAAAACGGTATAAAACATAGCATTTCATGAAAAAAGTGAAGCACACTAGCTTTTAAAAGGTTTTAGAAATCTAAGGGACTTACCTCGTATCATGACTAAACTTTTCCGTTCACGGCCGTTCGACCACTGTTTCTACCATTTTCAACAAACTATTGGTCATTTATCGATAAATCTACACCACACATCGTTTTTGGGTCAATCTTGTTTGGCTAAAAAATAGCCGATGGTTAGCCGATGTCCAGCTAACGTGCCTGACGGGGGCCGACGGTTAAGGAAAACGCTCAACTTTCTTTTACGTCGTTTTTTCATTGTTTGTTCAATTCTTTTGTTTTCATTTTTTTACATCCTTTCTCCCTTCATAAACAAGGGATTCACTTCATATTTCTCCAATGATTTCATCAAAAATCACATACTTAATCATCCTTAAATTCGTCCATGTTCCAAGAAAATTTTGAAATTTTGCTACTTTTAACACATAGTTTTGTTTCGGACATAACTTTCAAACCACAACTCTATTTTGGCTCTATGATATACCGAAACAACCGTAAGACTCTTAACTTTAATTTTATATAATTCTTTTTCCATAATTCAAGTTCTTGAGGCATGGTATTGGGCAAAAACAGCCCCGTAGTTTTACCTTACTTTTACTATTCATGCTTTCCTTTGTCCCCCTTTAATTTTTAACACCTTAGAATCATTAATTCATTCAATTCTCCTTCAAATCATCTTTAATTCTAAATTTTCAAACTTCTAGTAGCTCACAAAAGTCACACTTATTTAATACAAATTCATCTATTCTAATCAAAAGCTAGTTTGATCTATTTTTCCAACCAAGTAAATTTCATTTTTACCCTGCTTTGATTATCACCTCTTCAACCAAAAATAAGCCTTCAAACTACCATAATTATTCAGATCTTCCTCACACAAAACTTTATTCAAAAACCCTTAGGCAGCCAGTACTTATACAAGCATATATAAGGTTCATACACAAAAGTTCACAAACCCTAGTTTTGATCCAAAATCAAGACATGAAAATCATGTTTTCATGTTAAAATTCATATCAACATAATCAACATTCACCCAACAATAACTTTAATTCAAGCAAGGTAGGGTTTTACCTTGTGTTTGAGGCTATTTAAAGTGATTTTGCTCCAAGAACACACCAAGAACACATACACTTCTTTTCTTTCTCTCTTCTTTTTCTTTTTCTCTAGCTTTTCTTTCCTTCTCCTTTTTTTTCCTCTTCCTTTTCTTTCTCCATTCTTTATGGGCGAAATTCAGGCTATATTTCAGCCTCTCCACCTCCATTCTTATGGCAAATATATCACATGGTCAATTGGAATTAGTGAGGTCAAAATTTTATTAAGGAAGCTTATGAAAATCTTGCCAAATAAGTATAGTAAAAATACTTATAAACTTTTATCTCAAGTTATCTCAACCAATTAAATAGAAACACTTGGCCTCATTAATCAATCACTAAACGACACTTATTTTCATCTACCAATCATATTATACCGCTTGTTTCAATTTCAATTGCATTTTAGAATTTTTTATCAGAAATAACAAAAATTCGGGTCCGAAATGAAAAAAAACTTTATTTCACCATTCAACTCAAAAAATTCCACTGAATCCATTGGTAATTCTTAAATTCTTTAATTCCTTATTTATTTGGTCAAATATGTGGTCCAAGTCGCGGGCATGATCAAAATGACAAAAATGCCCTCGGTGACTCGGATAGTATAATTCACACTAAAACGTGCGTTTCATTGCACTGATTAATTTCTCTTCTCAGCGTACCTTCAAATTCTTATTTTATTAATAATACTAGCCTTTCGAAAATTTAGGGTACGAGTAGAACAAATTCAATAATTACATCGAAGTCCCAACCAAATATTATCATACCAAAATATTCGCCTTATTACACCGATCAACTTATGTTCTGGCTATTGATACAAATTCTTATCCTATTACAAATAGTAGTCAATTAAACGTAAAATGTGGGGTATTACAGATATAGATGTTAATTGGTAGCTATAATAAAGGATTTTGTGTTTTAGACTTTTTCTTTATTACTTTTGAAATGGTGGTGAATGGGATGTGAATATAAAGCTGCTACCAGTGTTTTGGATTAATGTTGCATTGTGTCATTACACATTGTTTTTTAAAATTGGATGGGATCAATGAACTATTTTTGTATTGTCTTTTACAGATTGCTCTTTAAGCTTGGTTGTTAGTAGGAGTAAAAGCAAGGTTGATTTGAATCAACTCCCAACATTAGCTGTAACTTTGACAATGCTTGCTAATGACAAAAGTTTTTGCATAAAAAATCCCTTATGAAATCCTATAAGAAATTGTTTCTCCTTTCTTTCATTCTTATCTTTATATATGTTTTTTTATAGTCTTAAATAACTATTTTTTCAATTGACCTATTTAATTAGTAGTTCATATTGAGTTCATAAATTATAGTTCTTTCTGGTGTTAAAAAAGAAGCAGGACTTTTAGGGGGCTTCTGAGGAAAATGCTTGGAGGCTTTTTCTGAAGAGAGGTTCCAAGAAGTGCGAGATCTCATCTTTAAAGCCATTGATTCTATCATCGTGGAAAAGGAGGAAATTGCCAACCTAAATTTGATTAACAAGAAAGATGTAGAAAGCATATGCTTGATGGCCTTGGTGTTATATTATTCTAGTATTGGAAATTCCTGTGGCTTTTCTTGCAGCATGTGTGGCTAAATAAGGCCAACTAGTTTGCTTTGGCCGTTAGAAATTTCTGCATTTTCTGGATATTACCTTGTCAAACTATTATTATGTACTTGGCGAGTATGTAAAATATTCTGTGTTGTAATGAATATATAATTTAGACATCCGAAATCCCATCTTCTTCTAGATGAAGCATTGTTTGTTTTGTTTTCATTAAGCTGCTGAACGTCTTGAGATTCAATAATTGCAGAGGTAGAAGCCTCTGTAGTAATATGGTTAGAATGCAGTTGAATCTTGTCAAAGTGATATTCAAGTTTGAAATTGGTTGTTATCAAGTGATGGCTTAGAATAGGTTGCAGTTTAGAGAACCTGGCTCAATTTTATAATGCTTCCAAGGGAAAGGCCATAATTTCTATGGCATCTGTATTTCACACTATTGGGTGGATCATAGGTGGTTCTTCTATTGAAAAAAAATCCTATTCCCCAGTAAACTTCTCTTTTAGATGACTCCATATATTTTAACCACTTTTAGCAATTAGAATGAACACTTCCAGTGTTTTTAGTCAAGTCTTCTACTTCTACTAAATAGACTGAACAATAGAGTCAACACATCTAGTGTCTTTAGTCAAGTCTTCAAGTTCTACTAAATATTCATATGTATTCCATTATGATTAGTGTGGATATCCAATTTCACAATCTAAAATGAAGAATTACATTGATAATGAATATTATTTCAGCTTTTCATTGAAAGTTTTCTATTTACATCTTTAGCAAATTGCACAAGACATCCGAACTCTACTTCTATATTTCTTTAGTTGCTTACAAATTTTTTCTTTTCCAAACAAAAGTAAGCCATGCCTACATACTTTTCCATGTTCATAAAACACCATTCTGGTATGCTACTAAAGAAGAGAGGACATCCATTGCAAATGAATCTATACAAACATCTCACTGCACCCAAGCTTACAACTAAAATACAACCAAATGATTCCTAAACCCATCACAATTAATGATAGTTTGTAGGTTCTATTCACTTTCTCAAGTAAATATGCCACCAACTTCATTTGCTTCCTTTTGTTGTCTAGCTACTCTACCTCAAATTTTAGCTTTCTCTCATTTTGAACAAGCTTATTATCTGCAACATATTCTGCCATTACTGTCCGATCAACAACATTACTCTCTGCTACCTATACCAAACTTGTGACTTCTACTAGTTGAGTTTACCTTATCAAAACTAATCCCTAAAGACAAAAGCTGACTCTTTAACAATTAGTTCTCCTTTGTCAACCTTTCATTCTCTCTTGCAACCTTTTTCTTACTGTCTCAAAGAGAAACTAGCAATTCCTTTGCTCTTGGAGGAAAGTCATCATCGTACCACTTGAAAAAATTACAATGATTGGACTACAATATCAAACAATACCCAAAGATTTTTTCAAAAAATTCCCTTTCAATAATTAAACCTTAAATACAGAAATTAAATATGAAAACTAGTAACATACGTGCTTTGTAGATAAAACACTCATAGAATCTTCTGCCTGGATTGTCTTCTTTTCATAAAGTAACCACTGGAGCCAATAGATTGCATCTACAATTGACTTCTTTCTTATTGTCAACATACTCTATTTGTGAGGAACTCACGAGTGATGCTCTTGTTCGATTCGTCATGGACAAAGATAAAATCAAGGAAAAGAACAGAAATTTGAGTATCTTGAGCTCAGATCTGAACTCAGAGATGCACATCCCATGCTCCAACTTTGTAGCATTTCTTCCTCTTCATCTCCATTTTAGCTTTCATTTTCTAGTGGTCTTCACCATTACTTTTTTTTTTCCAGCTTTGTTCACGTGTTTCTTTAATGATTTTAGGGTTTTGTGGTCAGAACTCAAAAGCTTTCTTGTTAATATAAAAAAATTAAATAGATTTTTTTTTTTAAATGGTGGATATGAAAATGTGACATAAAATTCCACATCACTTGCCACATTAACATCATATATCCATGTTAGCATTTGTTAGTAGTGTTATTGATAGAGTTAGAGATATTGGTAGTATTGTACTCAATCCTACAAGTTCAAGGGCTCAATATGTGCAAAATGAAGTTCAGAGGTGCAATTGTAAAAAAAAAAAAAAAAAAAATCGAAGTTCGAGGGCAAAATTAGAATTTAAGTCGTTTAAAAAATTAGGTCAAATATTTTTGTTTCCATAAATACCCCTAACAAATCTCGCCACTTGTACCATCAGAATTCTCTGTTAATCTCTGGCCTGGTGTCCTGAAGTAAACACACTAGCAAATAGGGGAAAAGGTTTTTTGTATGAGGGCGGAGCCCATACAGGTAATTTTCAGTTGTCCAATTCCTCAAGAATTGTGTTTGCGCCATTTTTCCCATGTCCATTTTTGTAATTTAAGATGCATGATTATTGTAGGTATGAAATACTTTTTAAAAAAGAATAAGATAATATTCACAAATGATTTCTTCTATTTCCTTGTATGCAGAGATTTTAGGTATCAGTTTATAGAGTTTTTTATTTTTTTTGTTCCTTTTTCAAAGTTAAATTTATACTATTTAAGAGATGATAATTATTGTAGCAATAGATGAGAGAAGCAAGATATAGTAAATTTACAAGTGAATTTCTATTATCATGGCTTGCAACAAAAGAAACAAGTATACCTCAGCAAGTGTAAAAAAGTGTTAATGTTAAGGATAGTTGTCATACTACTTCATTAGGTCACTGTTTGACTTATTATGTCGAAACTATTATGTATCTTGACAAAAATACACTTATAAAAGTTTCAGATATTGGCAATATTTGACACGTAGATTATGGAAGTTGGATTAGGGAAGGATCCCAACAAATTTAGGATGGATCCTAGTAACGATATAATAAATATTCTATTTGTGAAGCTTGGGAATCCAAGTGAAATTAGAATTGCAAAGATTTAGGAAGATAAATTTCTTTGGCAAATTCTTAATTCTATAAGGAAATAACTAATCTGTTGATGTATATATAAATCTCAATCATAAAGCAAGTAAGAGGTGTGATGGAGAGAAGAAAGCATGAAACTGAAGTAGTACTCTTTAGATCTTTGGTCGAGTAATAAAGTTAGGATTTCATGCATATATATTAAGCGATTCTGAAGTATACATATTGAAGGAGCTTTCTATTGTGATGTGTTGAGGTATGCTTCAGTAGTTCAAGTAATCTGTTTCAGTAATTAATATTATCTTGAAGGGATTGAATAAAAACTTCTTCAAATCAAATACATTTCTTGTGGAAAAGTTTCTTGGAGTTAAACGAAGTACTGTTGTACTATAGCAACAAAGGTTGAAGGAAGTTCAATTGAGGTAGTTGGGTCCAATAAAGATCTTTTGGAGTTTAACAAAGAATACTAGCGTAGTGTTCTGTTAAAGTCCACTAGGAATAATTAGATGATTAAGATAACTATATTCATGTAAATTTTGTTAAAGTTTTAGTGAATGTTTTAATTGATTTAGGACTCGCAGATGTAGACTTATTGATAGTCGAATTAGCATTAACAATTTATTATGTTTATGAAACTTTTTATTTTATAGTTTGTCAAACTAACACAACTATATCTTGAAAGTTTAACAATAACATAGAAGATCAAACCACACAATTGGTATCAAAGCATTTCACCATCTTAAAGGCACTATTTAAAGGATTTGAAAATAACAGAGGAGCATCCACGGGTGAA
Source organism: Voacanga thouarsii (assembly GCA_026120185.1). NCBI lineage: Eukaryota > Viridiplantae > Streptophyta > Magnoliopsida > Gentianales > Apocynaceae > Voacanga > Voacanga thouarsii. The sequence goes on from JANUWF010001921.1 coordinate 1,340,214, forward strand.
CAAAAATGGAGACAAAAAAATAGAAATAGAGCATGGTAGCAGCATGGAGGGATTAAAACCATACCTCTTGGTGCCTTAAACCTTGAAAATCGTGGTTGAATGAATTGAAGCACAAGAACAACTTCTTCCTACCCATTTGAAGATGTCTCCAGTGCAAAAATCACCATCTTCCCTCTTCACCTCCGGTGCAATGAATGCTAGGCTTTTCAATTCTCAAAATATTCCACAGCCTAATCTTAGTTGGTGAGCACTGAATTTGGGTTGAGATGAATGCCACAAACTCAGATTTTTCACCCTTTCATGGTTGGCTTCCTACTAGTTTCTTATGTTAAGAAAACAAAAACCAAAAGCCAGTAAGAGAAAAGGCACGAGAGACAGAAAGCCAAGAGTATGAGAAATTATTATTATTATTTATTTTATTTTTCCACATAGAAAGCCAAGAGTAATGAAATAAAAATAATTATTTTGATAAAAATAATATTCCCGGGATTTAATATTTCAAACACCCGAATATTATTAACAAAATAAATTTTGGCTTCTCCCTAAACTCTTTTGAACTATGTCTGAAAAAATCCTATGATCCAGGCTATTGGGCCAAAATAATAAACATTAATTATTTTTTTGGGATTAAATAAATAACCCAATAAATAATTAATGCGCCCAATTGAACTAAAAAATAATTAATTTTTAATTATTTATTTCTTGGGCTTAATTAAATGAATAACCCAATAAATAATTAAGTATTAATTATTTTTCTCTAGTTTAAGTCTCGGTTAATTTTCTAATTATTCAAATTGGACCTCAGTTATGAATAATTAATTAACCAATTAAACTAGATAATAAAATTCTCTCAATTTATTTTATTATTTATTTTATTCCAATCCAATAATAAATTAGACTTCTTGAATAAAATAAAACCCTCTCAACTAAGATCAATTTCTCAACCTAAAAATTAATTAAGACTTACGGGCTATTCCGAGGACCAAAAAGACACATCGCCTTAGCTACTAAAATGACCAAAATATCCATACTATATAAATAACTGTATTTTGCATTTTAAATATTTTTTAATATCACCATATGAAAATATTGACCCTAAGGATAATGCTGCATTAGCAAAGTCTTCGACTTATAGGTGAAATGACTAAAATACCCCTCTATACATCGTCGTACATTTAGAGAGGAAGAAATGTACTAACACCCCTCTAAAAGACATCTACCATCCTTAGGCTTCTAGTCCAATGATCTACGACTAATTGGAGTGTTTCCGCTTTCCAAGGGAGCTACCCTAAAGTAAATATCCAAGTCATGTTTCCCAGGGCCCTAGATATTTAGATCATTCAGACTACCACAAGGGGTGATATAGTGTAGAAACTATCTTGTACAAGTCTGTCTTAACTAACTAGTTACACATACCCAACATGTAAGTATATTGACCCTACGATAGAACCTCAACTATAACATATCAAAGTATATGCTTCCAGCTTCATCAGACCACCAACTCATACTCAAGTCATAGAGTACTAGTCCACGCTGTAGCGGTAGTAGTCTAGTAGGTTTCTTCTATATAGTATTTTTAGAAACCACTACTATAGGTCCTATTCTACGTATTCGAAATACGCTTATGTCATAAAGTGAGTGGACTACTCACTGGTTAAAGGTAAGTTATTCCCCATTTGGAATTCATTACATAATATCCTAAATATGATGAAATTCCTATTCTCATTAATCGGTTAAGAACAAATGTTTATGTGTTAAGTAACCCGTGATCCATACCTTACTGTGAAAGACCTCTATTCACATGGACCACTTACTTAAACACAATGGGTCTTTTCCAAACGAAATTGTGCATAAACAAAAAGTAAATTCATAAACGATTTCTGAAATAAATTCTTTTATTAACATATTCGATATTTATATCAGAAACCTAGTCTAAGAAGGCATACATTCCAACATTATTAACCTAGCAAGTGAGATCTTGATAGTTGGTTTGAAAAATCATGTCTGGACTGGTGAGATAAGGAAGTTCTATTACCTGACTACCATTATTGGAAAGAGGATTCAATTATGCATATTAGAAAACCAGAATGGAAATATTTATCAAAACTCTTGACACTGCTACTTGAAAAACTGCTTATGAGGATGGAAACCTTTAATAATGCCAAATAGAAGTACTGGTATGTAAGAACAAAACCTACAGATTTGTGGATTGATGTTGAATGTCAACTTGATAATACTAATGGTAAAGTATTGAAAATAAATTTTGCTGTTATTGGACCCAAGGAATTTAAGTTGATTTCAACATACAAAGCTGTTAAGGATGCATAGGAAGAATTACAAATAGTGTTTGAAGGAACAAGTACTGTAAGGATGTCAAAGTTGCATATGTTAATAACACAATTTAAAGTACTAAGGATAGGTGAATACGATACTGTTGCTATTTTTGGTAACAAATTAAGAGACATTGTGAATCATGCCCTTCGAGAAAAAGCTAATTCGTAAGGCATTGAAATCTTTATCATTAAGATTTCATGCAAAAATTGCTGCCATTGAAGAATGTAGGGATATATCAAAGATGCAATTGGATGAATTTATAGGATTCTTGCAAACTTCTGAGATGGTCTTCAATCATAGTTAGAAGCTAAAGAAAAAAAGTGTTACTTTAAAAGCTAAAGAGGATTATGGTGATGAAATTAGGTTGCTGACAAGACGATTCAACAAGATGCAGTGAAAGTGAAAGCAGATGAATAAACTCTTTGGCAGACCATTAAACAAAAACCTTAAAGCTTAATAGAAGATCAACATTTAGCAAAAATTCATAGACATTAAGAATACATCGAAAGAACCAAAATGTCGAGAATGTGGTAGAATGGGACATATTCAAGTTGACTATGGAAATCTAAAGAAAAAGTTGAAAAATATATCCTATAATACTACCTTGAGTGATTGTGATGATATACTAGCTTATCCTGTTAAGTATAGCACTGATGGAGATGATGAGTTTGGAGAAGCAAGCAATGTTGTATTTAATGCTGTTGTTGAAAAAGAATATATAATTGAAGACCTTATTGATGAGTCTGACAATGATAATAATAATGAAGTAACAATGAGACACTCTTATAAGAATATAGATTGATTTATTCAGAATGGCTTGAAATAGTGGAACAAATTAAAGCACTAAAAAACGAAGTTCGAAGACTTCAATAACTGAACAGTTTACAATAGCAAGAGTTTGAGAAACTTTAACAACATCTTTGTCAAGAAGAAGAAAAACTAAAAGTCAGTATTTAAAAGTTAAATGATGCTAAACAATCTATTAAAAGGTTGAACTTTAAATAAGTAAAGTTAGATGAAGTTTTTTCCTTCAAAAGACATCTTGAAGATAAAACTAGATTTAGTTATTAGTTATACATAGCTAAGGTTGAAAAACAGACTTTGATATTTGTTAAGAAGAAGGGACAATTGAGGAAATTTAAACCTAAGCCTACAAAATCCCCTATTTATTGTGACTATTCTTTTCTTGCAGATTATAGGTGGAAACTCTATCTAAAGAGATTCAAAGATTTTCAACATGGTAGGAAAGCTGTCAAACCTAAGTTCAACAAAGGCATATATTGTTCACATATCTTTAAAATTTGTCATGGATGATGTATAGTATCTTAACAGTGGTTGCTTAAAATACATGACAGACAAATTTTTTGTGGACTATGAATGCACAAAGTGTGGTTCTGTCACATTCAACGATAGCTCAAAGATCAAAGTTGTTGGAATTGACATATTAAATGTTGAAAATATGCCTAAACTTAGAACTTTGCACGTTGATGGCTTGAAAGCAAATCTGATTAGTATAGGTCAGGTCGTTAATCTAGACAAAGCTAAGTGTCTTAGTGTTGACAAAACTGGAGCATATGTGATCTTTAGAAACAGAACTTCTGACTATTCCTATTAGATATGAATATTCAATAGTTATAACTATATGTCAGCCAAAGTTGATGAAATTGAGATATGGCATCAAAAGCTTAGATACGTCAATTATAAGCAGTTGCAAACACTAAGTTGAATAGGAGTAGTCCATGGATTTTTTAAGCTCGGTAAAACTGTCAAAAATATTTGTTGTGCATGTTAAAGTGATAAACAAATCAAGTACCATATAAGAAAGTTTAATAAATTGTCACAGCAACAATTCTTGAGCTTGTTCATATAAATTTGTTTAGACCAACTCAAACATAAAGTATTAGTGGAAAAATGTATGTCACGATATGTGTCGATGATTATTCTATATTCACTTAGGTTAATTTTTTGAGTTAAAAGTTAGATTTATTTAAAGCATTTCAGAAGTTATGTTTGAACTTGCAAACTTAGAAAGGAGCAAAGCTGAAACGATTAAGAAGTGATTATAGAAGAGAGTTTAACAATAAATTGTTTAACAAATTTTATGTGGAGAATAATATTCAATAGGAGTTTTCAGCATTTAAAACACCTTAACAGAATCGTCTTATTGAAAGTAAGAATCAAACTATACAAGAAATGGTAAGAGTTATGCTTAATGCCAAGACGATATCACATAGATAGTAGGTAGAATTTGTGAATATTGCTACCCATTTCATTAATAGGGCATACTTTAGACCTTACACCAACGAGGCAACATATGAGATTTGGAGTGGTTGAAAACCTCAATTAAACTACTTTCATGTCTTTGGAAGTAAATGTTACACTCTGAATGATATAGAATAATTGGAAAATTTTAATAAAAGAAGTGATGAAGGAATCTTTCTTGGTTACTCCCTTAATAACAGAGCCTTTCAAGTGTTTAACAAAAGAAGTCAAATGGACATGGAATCTATTAATATTGCTGTTGAAGGTATTCTAATAGAAAATCATAAGGATTTTGTTCAATCAAGTGATAATGAGGAGTCTATACAAGTTACTAATAGTATGGATACAACAAAATAGATCAACACTATTGAGAAAATAGACTTTGACAAAAATAGACAAGTGTGCAACACAAGGCTCTTTGAGAGAAAAGAAGAATCATCCCTCTGATTTGATTATTGGAAGTCTTGATGCGTACATGATGCGTAAATTTTGGTATATAAAAATTATCAAATTTAAATTCATCATTTAGTCGAGTTTTAATTAAAACATTAATTCCAAAATACACATACGAGTAAGTATACTCATCGCAAGCATATGATAGAGAATTAACGAGTATCAATTCTAAAAGTAACAAGTATACACTAATCACATTTCATTCATTGTTTAATCGGTCCAATAAAGTGAGAAAATAAGAAAAAGAAAAAAAATAAAGAAATATATACAACTCAAGAATGTGAGAATATATAATTTAGACAAAAGCTTTTGAAAACATGATAATGAATCACTTAGCCAATATCACAATCAATTATTATCTTGGTTTTATGAAGATTTAATATAGATCCACTTTGTTTGCAATCCATGGAATCACTACCTTCTAGTTAAACTAGTGAACATATTCTGTCTCAACTAAACAAATATGAAATTAATTAATTGAAGTCATTACCAATTATTTTTTCAAGCAAGTTACTAACAAAAATGATGTGTTATTTATTTGGGTATAAAAATCATACAAAAACTAAGCACATTCCTAATCAAGTTAAATTAAAACGTTAATCCCAAATTACACATATGAGCAAGCGTACTCATCATTAACATAGCATAGGGTTCAAACGAGTGTCGATCCTCAAGGAACAAGTATGCATTAATCACTTCTCTATCATTGTTTAACCGACTCAATAAAGTGAAAGAGAAATAAAATAAAAAAATAAAATAAAAATAAAAATATATACATGTCAAGGATGGAGAAGTATGTAACTCAAACCATTAATTTGACAAACATGATCTTAAAGTACTTAATTATTATCATAACTAATTATTCTCTTGGTATCATGAAGGATTAATATAGATTCACTTCTTTCCCAATCTAAAAAATCACTATCTTCTAGACAAATTAGCATCACATACTCTGTCTCAACTAATTCACCCAAAAGATGCATTAAACACAATCCTTGATTAAATTTTCATACTCTGGCAAACTTAAAACATAAAATTAACCAATAAATCCATACTCTGGTAGACATTGATTAACCTTTAATTACCCTATTCTTAGCAATTAACCCCTTTTCTCAAGCAAGTTAAGAGACAACAAATATGAAAGTAATAAATTGAGACCACCATCAACTCCTTTCTCTAGCAAGTTAATAGAAAGAAACAACCAATCAATCTCATAATCAACCCAAGTAATTAAATACCAAGAATAACAATCAATTAATCAAAAGATCAAATAACTCTAAAAATCATGAATATCTAAAACAATGTCAAATTACAATAAAACAATTAATACATAATTTCTCAAGAAAAAGAAAACAAAGTAAAAGAAAGCACTCGTAGATAAGCCTTATTTTTCTTCTTTTGAAGACCTTTTTGTACAACTCTCCTTGATTTGGAGAATTCCTCATTTGATTTGAGTGATTTTCTATGATAATCTATGAATTTTCTCTTTTTCTCTCGTGTTTTTCATCTTTTTATAGGCTTAGGAAGTGCCTAAACTCATTGGTATAAGGTTTTTGGCCGAGTAGAAGTAGGAAGATAGTAAAATTCCACAGATTACCAAAAATTGCGTGTAAAAATCAAAGTTCTGTCTTTTCCTTAGAGCACAACCGGCCCCACCTTAGCTACTGGTGCCGGTTAGGTTCTGTACCGGTCTGTTTCAATAATTTTTTGTCGCTTCGAAGTTCGTATCATCAGCACATGGCCAGCGCCGGTTCCTCTGCCCTGGCCGACGCCGCCTTAGTTCTGTTTTGCGACGTTTTTGCTTCGTTTTACCCCTAAAATCTGAAGTAATGAACAAAATACCTTTTCAATGGTAAAATCTCAAATATGAAGGAATATGACTAGTTATTGAACAAAATGTATCACAAAAGAGCCTCAAATAACTAGAAAAAACATGACTAATTTAGCCCCTATAAAAAAACCAATCAACCAATTCTGTAGGCAAAACAAGTAATCAAATCCCAAGATAAATAATGAATTGATCCAAAGACTAAATTAATTAATAAATCATGAATCACAAAAATAATGTCAAATTACAATAGAAATATTGAATACATGATTGTTTAAGAAAAAGAAAACAAAAGTAAAAAAAAAGCATTCATAGACAAGCCTCTTTCTTCTCATTTGAAAACTCTCTTGAGCAACCCTTATTGATTTGGTGAATCTATCCTTCTTGAGTGGTTTGAAACTTCGATTCTTGGATTCCTTTCCTTTTTATCTTTTGTATTTTCTCTTGCTTTTATAAGCTTCTTTGTTACCAAATTCGTTGCTTGAGGAGTCTTGGCCAAGTAGAAATTGGAAAATACTGAAATCTTTGAAAAATTCTCAAATTCGTGCACAAAAAATTAGTGTTTTAGAACGGGCTTGGTGCTCGGTCCAGTCGACCCACTTGGCACTAGGTGTATTCTGTTTCTCCCCTTGAATTTCCCTGTTTTCCTCTGGCTGACCAGAATGGACCTAGCGCTTGGTCCACTTGCCAGAATTGGCGCCAGGTGTAATTTGGAATTCGTCCACTTTTTGCTAAAAAATAACTTAAATCTGCACAAATTTGTCAAAAACACTTTTTACAAGCAAAATGTTGAATAGGAAGGAATGTGTCTAGTTATTACAACTAAAGTATCTCAAACAAACTTCAAATAATTAGGAAAATAATGATGATTTTTGCCCCTATCAATTCCCCACACTTGAACTTTTGCTTATCCTCAAACAAAACACTTAAGCCAAGACAATCATCAAGAAAACAAAAGCCTTTACTCATTCCAAAAACTTTTAAAACATAACAAGAATTATAACTTCTTTTCAAACTTTAGATAAAACTCTTGCCATTCATCAAACCCTTTGAAAACAATTCAAACTTTGAAACATTTGATAAGACATCACAAAACTTTTGAAGTTAAATTAACCAAGTTCATACCTTAGACAATATGAATCACACAAGTCAAGCCATCTATCAACTCAAGTATTATAAATCTAAAAATTACACAACTCAAGTCATAAAGTAAAGAAAGCACTCCAATTTTTTCTCTCAAATTTTTCAATGACTTAGGGAATTGATAGCCTCAAGTGTATGAATTTCTCTTCACATACCGTATTGGCCTCCTTTTAGTCATCACTCATTTTTTTTTTTAACATTATTTCTCTTTTGCTCTTTGGAATTCATAGCCTTAAGAAAGTGGATTTCTCTGCACTATCCGTATTTGCCCCCAAAATCAAGCAAAAAATAAGACCTTCTTATCTTCAAAGAGGAAACAACAACGCATTTTTTCAATTCTTTAACTCACAAGAATTTTTCACAATTTTCTAAAATCTTTTCTCTCAAAAATCTTTTATCAACTTACATTCCTCGTTACCACTCAAAGCTAAGTAAAATTTAAACTCATAATACAAGACTTAGCTAATAAACTTTTTCCACATTCATCATATTCTCTATATTTAAACTAGATGAGTCAAGTAACATTCAAACATTAATGCATAAACAAGATGAATCAACATTCTCAAGTCTTGACAAATATCCTATCCAATAAACCAATGTCATAAAAATCCACCAAAATGAATGACAAAGAATCATATCCAAGTGAGAAAAAAAATTACAACCTTGCTTAACCCATGAAAACCACATAAAAATTTTGAAATATTTTCACAAAAAAATATATGGAAAAATGTCTCCTAAACTCTTCCTCCACACTTAAACTGGACATTGTCCTTAATGGCAAAAAATAGAGCAATAAAAGCAAAGCAAAGAAGACTAAAATAAATAAAGAGAAAGAATAGAGAAAAGAAAATACTGCCATAATCATTTTCCATAAGCACAAGTTAGTTCCAAAATCTCCAAACTTTCAAATTTTCAAATATTCAAAAATTTCAAGAAAAAATTTAGCTTGATACCAAGAAGATATCAAGATAATAGATAAAAACTTAGACAAAGTGTAATTCCCCATAACCTATGTACCCAAATAGGGTGGGATGTCGCCCCATCTAAAAGACCAGGGGTCTTTATAACGAGGTACAAAAGGAAAGAAAATGACTAAATAAAACAATGCGATAATATTATTACAATCAAAGTTAAAATTTATACAAGTCTGAGAATCTAAAACTAAGAATCGTTTCTCAAAAGAAATACAAAGTGGAATAAAATAAATTGAAGGTCATCTTTTATCTCTTCAACCTACTCAATAAAAGCACTCCCAAGAAAACATGATGTAAAATAATGTAAGATTGGCATCTCAGTAAGTTCCATGGGTGCGAATGTTATATATAAACATTTCATGCATGTAGGTTTATCAAAACCACAAAATCTTGTTTGCAAGATATTTTCCTCAATAAACAATTATTCAAAGAAGTATTGCTTATCATATCCAAAATAGTTCTCAATAAATCATCATCTCATCATAATCATAAGTTCATTACGTAGGAATTAGCAATGATTCAAACAATAATATCACAATCCATATTATGGTTACCACTATGATAGTGTCCCAATGTAACCTTTTAATAATGGACAGTGGGGGATCCTCCCACTAGGGTAAGATACTCCTCCATCTCTACACCCAATACATCAATTGTCCAACCCGAATAAATAAAGTCCACATGGACAAATATACTAGCTTGAACTGGCCTAACTAAGTCGTACTATCACTTCTCCAAGTTGAGTTCATTTTCTAGAGGTGGCCTCCTGCCAGAAGACTCCTTCTAACTCTTCAAGGCTAGTACTACTAACCTACCCCCACTGAGTACTCAACACTCCCCATTTAAGAGTAGAATAATTCTTCTTGTTTTCACAATCGTTGATTACCTTACCTTTGTAAAATGTGATTTTTCACAATAAGTTTTCTAAAACATTTAGCGATAAAGAAAAGAAATTGTTTTCGGTTTAAAAGTTGAGATTTGACCAATTCATTTAGAGAATAAAATGACCATGTTCTCAAATTAAGTAACAAAATACCACGTACAATTCATTATATTTAACCAACGTTCCAATCATCATGTCAATCATCATATTGATACCATTTCAAATATCATTGTGCAAAAATACTTGTAAACATGTAATATTTAGCAAAATAGTTATGCAGCAACTTACTTGAATGTATTCAGAAATCAATCACAGCAACGCTTGCCCTCTCTTTCACTTTATTCCTTATCTAGAATCATTAATTCTATAATTAGAATCCAAATATTAACCCACTATCATCATGCATCATGAATCTCTATGATCATATTAGCCATCTAATTCATCCATGACATATAGATAGACTAATCTATTGGCTCATTGCTATAGCCTAACATGATTATGCATTTCATCATGGCATGCATATAATCGAATCTTATCATCAATATAAGGACCTCTAATATTTGTCTACCATAATCCTCATATAATAGCCCTATTTTCATTCAAAGATTTCATTTTTAGCCAACATGCTGCAGATCTAGACCTTTATAGGAATATTCAATCATGATCAAAGACATACATGCCTAGTTCATTCCATTGAACCCTCAAACTCATCAATGTAGTCTATTCATACTTTCATCTAGCCTCCATGCATGATAATACCACTATAAAAGTAACCTTATTTATAGCAAAAAGGGATCGAGACCAAGAATACCTCTTGATGACACATACTAAGAGTAAATGTGGCACATTTGGTGGTTGCTTGGGTTCTCATGAGAAAGAAAGGTTGATTGTGATGCTCTTGCCCTTCTTGTTTGAAAATCTCCAGTAAAAGGGGACAAGGATTAGTCTCTTGATGATCGAGATTGAGGAGAAAAGAAGAAGATTATTTGAATAAAAGTTTAAAGGGGTTAAAGGGTTACTCACCTTAGATTTAGATTTCAAGTTTGGAAATGCTTGGAGGTTGAGATGGATGAACTTCTTGGAGAGGGTGGCAGCTGGAAATTTCATGTAGTAGGGAGTGTTTAGGGTTTGATTGGAGACTGGTTTGATGAAGAAAATAGGTTAGGTTGAGGTGTTTTAGTGTTTGGGAGAAGTTGATCTTGTTTTGGACTTTTGATCACAAGAAGGAAAAATAACAGTTTTTGGTCGTCTTGGTTTAGCTGAATTTGAGCAGGGTTTGGGAGGTTTTTGGTGGCTATTTTTTTGGTTGTTATTGTGGTCGAGATAAGGGAGGAAAAGATGAGAAAAGAAGCTGCCTTTTGGTTCTTGTATTGGCCGAAAGTTGGAGAAGAAAAATGATGGCTTTTTGGTGTTGTCGTTTTAGCTAAAATAAGAGAAAATTGGAGAACAATGCTGCTAGAATTTTAATATGCTTGTGTGAGTGATAGGGTGGCCGAAATTAAGGAGACAGGAGTGGAGAAAAAATCTGGTTGATTAATTGCTTAAAAGAGTCTGGATTGATTAAAACTAGTTAGGTAAGTTTCCCCCTTTATTTAGGGAATTTGAATGGAAATAAATGCCTATCAAGGGGTGGCGGCTAGGACTTATTTTATTCCAAAAAATTCAGGTAATAAAGAGAGAATATTGATTCAAGAAATAATTTAGTTAATGTCCTAATTTATTTTAGGTAAAAATAATTAATTAGGGAATACATACATTTGGTGATAATAATCTAGTCTCATGGAATAAAGCTGATTTTTTCTTTCCTTAAATACTAGTTTTTGGAAAGGCCATAGATCTTGGGAAAATATTTATTTCCTTTAAAGATTTGGACAAGATTTCTTTATTTCCAAATAAACTCTTTAGAGAAAATCAATTTTGGAGAAACTTTCATTCTTTTGAAAATAGTAGCTATAATATAGTTTCCAAAATAAATGCTTCTATATTTTTTTCTTTCCATAATAAATCCCTTGCATAAGATCTTTAGAAAATTCTAGATGTTAAAACAATTAAACTTTCTAAAAGATTGGAATAAAGTATTAATTAGAGAATAATAGGAATTTAATTTACTTTAATTCCTTTTTAGCAAAACCCAGAATAATCAAATTCTTATATTTTAGGAATTGGGAACCTAAGGCGGAGGCTTCCTAGAGCAATCGGCCAAGAGGAGGGAAATAAAATAAGGGAAAATAGTTTAATTAGAAATAAGAAGGAAAAGGTTTGCAAGAGTTGGGATTCGAACTCAAGTCCACCAAGAAATAAACACCAAGCTCTAACTACTATTCCACAACAATTCTTGTTTAAATATTCCTCCAACAAATTTCCTTAACTCCCACCCACTTACTCCATTTCCCTTCTAATAAACTCTACTCAATAAAACAAAAGCTCAACTAACTCAACCAATACAATTATATCAAAGTAAATAAATTTATGAAATAACAAACTTATAGATCACATGTACCCATGAAAATGGTTCAAGTTATCAAATGTAATATAAAATGGTATGCCATACATGGCTTTCCCCATGAAATAAAGGTGGTTTTAAATGGGGTATTATACAAAGAGTATCACCAAACCACTCCTCCATACTTAAACTAAACAATGTCCTCATTGTCCAAAAAAGAAAAAAAAAACAAAAAACACACATGAAAGCATCTCCAAAGGGATCAAAAATGGTAAAGGAGGTAAAAAGTTAAGCAATACTCTCCAAGTGCAATAAGCTCCAATATATATCAAAGCTAGAAATAGAGAAAAGGGCTAGTCTAAGAAGACTTTATTCCTACTTGCAAAAGACAACACAAATAAAAACACAAAGAAAATGATAACAAAATAAAAACACACCTAAATACAAGAAAACAAACTAAAAATCCTAAGAAAGTAAGGAAAGACACGACTCACTTCCTCACACTTAAACTAAAAAATATTTTCCTTATATGGGAGAGGAAAAACAAAACACTTAACAAAGCCAAACACAAAACAAAGATAAAAACTTTTTCCACTCATCATGCTTCCTCATCAAACATTTGGAAAAGAGATTAAGGGGGTCGGGATGCATATCATATTATTTTGCATGAATATATATGTTTTTGAATGATTTATGTGCTTTAGAATTATGATTTATAGGTTAAAAGGCTTAGTTATATTTATTGAGTAGGAAAGGTAAAATGGTAATTTTGCTTGAGGTCGAAATAGGAAGATTGCTTGAGGATTAAATAAGAAGAATATTTGGGTGAGAAAATAAGAATAAGAGTTGTTGTGATTTAGTAGTTAGAGCTTTGGAATTAATCTCTAACGTCATGAGTTCAAATCCCATCATTTAAGTTTTTATCATGATTATTTTAGTTAGGCTTAAATTTTTGTTTTCTTACATTCCATAAAGGTAGATGTGTTGTCCTAGGGGAGACATGAAGAGAATGTCTTAATCCTATCATCATATCCTAAAAAGAATTCTAGAGGAATTCTTATCCTTTTATTACCTCTAGATTGTCCTAACATCTTTACAAATTAAATTTATTCAAAATTCATCAAAATTCATCTTTTAATTCCAGAAAATTCTGTGAGGATTTCTTGGCTTTGAATTTCAAATTTTTGAGCAGCCTAACTTTCGAAAAACTCAGTCAAGTTTCTTGCTCATTTACTGCCAGAAAAATGACCCATTCATTCAGCTTGAAGACTAAAATTTCTGGGCAAATTTGGACTGTACAAAAACTGCACAAACCAGAAAAAAATTTTGGGCAATTTTCTGGAAATGGAGCTATTTTCTTCTGTCATCAACTCAGCAAAATTCCTCTACTCTTTCTCTAGAAAGAAGGCTGGAAATCAGCCTTAAAAGACCCTCAAACACCTCTCCAAATCCTCTGCAAAACGGGCTGAAGAAGTGCAGAAATTTTGCACAGAAAAATGCAACAACTATTCGAAGCTTTGAACACCATGGAACTAGAATTTCCAACTTTGTTCCCTTAAGCCTTGGCCGAAAAACCACCCTCAAATCTCTGTAAAATGACTCTTGTTCAGCCATGAACTGAACACCATTAACCTTTTCACTTACCTTGAACACTTGGACTCCATAACCACACCTCAAATATCTTCTAAGATCACTCCATTCAAACTACATTTGAACTTCAAAAAAATTCCAGCATTTTACTTCTTGAAAACACTCTTGTCCTAAGCTTCATAACCAGAAATTCCTCTGCCATTGAGCTTTGAATTTTGGCCAGCCTTATAGCTATATTAACCTTTATTCATTTCAGCAAAGCAAACCAGTCCAGCCGGCTCCATTGTAGCTCTAAGAAACCTCCATCAATCAAACACCATTAACATATCCTATACCTCAAACCACTCCTTAAATCTATCCATTTGAATTTCAAACAATCAGATTATTCTCTTCCTCTTTAAGCTGAAAATCGAAATCCCTAAATTCCCTAAACCAATCGGCCAGCATTCTCCAGAATTCGTGCACACCTTTTGCTCAAATTCTCTCCATTTTTCACCAAGAACATCAAGAACACACACTACTTTTCTTCAAGCCAAAACCCACTCTAAACACCTCCATTCCCTCTCAAATGCTCCAGATTACTCCTACATACTCCCTATAGTTCATTTCTAGAATATATAACACCAAATCTTGAAAACAAGAATTGACATTCGGATCAAAACCAATTTTTTTTTTTTTTGAAGTCTTAAGAACATCATCAAGTTAACCAAGAACAACTCCTTTGTTCATCTTCTTCCATTCAACCTACAATGTATCATGCTAATGCTCTCTCTTTCTCTCTTTTTTTGCCAAAATGGTTTATCAACAACCATGGCTGTTTTTGTTCTCTTGGACAATTCAAGACTCTCAATTGCGTGGACCTTCTTAAATCTTCATCGAAGTAAACATCAATCAAGTATTTATCCTTAATCCTTCTTTTAAATTCTGAAGTCATGTCTCTTAGATATTGATAGGAAGAATAGAATATGAATGGGGGATTGAATATATGCATGTAGATGAAGGGGTTGGGATTAAGACATGAGAATGATTGTTCATGATTAAGCTATATGGATTTTCTTGAGAATCAATGTTTGTTCATCATGTCTTAAGAAAATTATAGATGTTTAAAGCATGTTAGATATTATAATACCTTTGATGGATAGGATTTTTATATTCTTATCTCGATTGAAGCCATGATTATAATTATGTCTAGTAGAGATTTGGCCATGTGATAGTATGTGTGGATTTAAACCTATGTTCATAAATGGATTAGTTTATTGTTTGATATTGGAGAATGTGTTCATGATTCTTGTTTAGCAATAGGAAAACCGTGATTATTTTCTTGTTAATCCTAGGCTATTTTTAGTAATAAATTTGATTACCTTAATTAAAATTATTACTATATTTTTTCTCTAAAAATTTTGAAATTCCTAGGAAGTTTTGGAATTGGAATATTAAATGAAATATTGATATTTTACTAGTCAAATAAATAATATCTTTTATTAAAAATAATATATATATATGTATAACAGTAAATAAAATCTTTTATATAAATAATAATAATAAATAAAGCATTAATGGCCTTGTAGACTATAGTTAAAACTTTTACCTATATTCATAAATATTATTTATATTAAAATTTATTTGTTATATATTAATAAAAAATTTAATATAATTCATTTATTATTAATTTTATTTATTACTAATTATTTATTATCTATTAAATATTAATTAATTAATTAATTTACAATAATACTATTTAAAAATTACCATTTATTAATATTTTTTAGGACTTAGTATTATTCAATATTCAAACACTAGTTTATTTATTAATAATAACACTCAAGATTTATTATTTAAACATATACCTTATTAGTAATTATTTTACAACCGTTAGTTATTTTAACTTATCAAACTAGACTTATTTTATAAAATTCTTTATTATCTAGCCTTAAAGCTTAGGACATTAAGGCCATGATTGTAATTAGTTGAACCAAAGAATTATTTATGCAAACAAGTATAGCTTGAGTATAATCTTATGCCTTGTGTTTACCCCAAGCGGGGTTAGGTCAGCCTTGGAGGATTTTTGAATTTGAGCAAGCAAAGGATCAGGTGAGCTCCTGCATGGAATTATTTGAAGACCAAAACTTATTGTGGCAAGCCAAATGCGATGCGTATGGACATTCATTTTGTAAAGGCAATTAAGGACTGTTTTTCCTTTTTATTTCAGTTAAGAAATTCATTTGAAAATTAAACAAGCAATTTTACACAAAATGCTTAACTCTTTCTAAAACCTAACTTTGATAAGAATTTTAGAAATCCTTAATTGCTATTTCCGAGTAAAGCAATGTATGATCAATTTTCTCCCAAGTGGGATAATCAACGTTGAGTACTCAATAAGGGTATATTACTAGGATTAGTCTTTGATGGGTTAGGGTAAGTCTTTTAGTAGGTGGCCATCTCTGAGGGGTGAGTCTTTTCCAAATAGGATGCTAGTCCGGTAGGTCATGCCGGTCCGAGCTAGCAAGTTTCAGTAATGTGGATTATGTGTTTCTGGAGTGGACAACCAGTAAGTTTGGGTGTAGAGAAGGAGGAGTATCTCACTCGGTAGGTTGTACACCTACCTTTGTCAGCATGCTCAACGTGTGGCAATCTGACCTACAGTATGTTCAACGTGTGGCATACTAACCATGTGGTCATGGGGCCCAACGTGTGGTAACCCATGTCTACCTCTTTGAGTGATTGAATTTATTGTGCACATGTATGATTTGAAAAGTAAAATACCACTCTTTATTTTTAACATTTATTTAATGCTTGCTAGCACTTTCTTTTATGAAATTTTTACAACTTGCATACATGAACTGTTTTACCTGAAACACTCAAAACATACACGAGCTTATTGAGATTTTTATCTCATCACCTTTTATACCATATTTTATCACCTTTTATACCATATTTTCAGATCGATCCTGTTGTGGAGGTCAATAGCTAGATTTGTTGCCCCTGATTTGAAGACTTTTTATGTTATTTTCCTTATGTGTTGTTTTGAGATATTATAACAAATAATTTATTTTGGATTTGTTCATGTACTTTTAGATTGTAATAAGTTTAATTTTAAAGTATTGCTTTTATTTTCTTTTATGTGATCTAGTTATAAAGACCCATTGTCCTATGGACGGGGCGGCATCCCCGGCCTT
Source organism: Voacanga thouarsii (assembly GCA_026120185.1). Lineage (NCBI taxonomy): Eukaryota > Viridiplantae > Streptophyta > Magnoliopsida > Gentianales > Apocynaceae > Voacanga > Voacanga thouarsii. The sequence goes on from JANUWF010001921.1 coordinate 1,357,300, forward strand.
GTTGGGCCTAGGTAGTGGGGTGTTATATATATCAAAGTTGGAAATAGAGAAAAAGGCTAGTATAAGAAGACTTTATTCCTACCTGCAAAAGGCAACATAAATAAAAACAAAATAAAAAATAACAATAACAAAATAAAAACACACCTAAATAAAAAAAAAAAACTAAAAATCCTAAGAAAGTAAGGAAAGACACGACTCATTTCCTCACACTTAAACTGGAAAATATTTTCCTTATTTGAGAGAGGAAAAACAAAGCACTTAACAAAGCCAAACACAAAACAAAGATAAAAACTTTTTCCACTCATCATGCTTCCTCATCAAACATTTGGAAAAGAGATTAAAGTTCAAAGTAGAAGATAGGTATGATGAATGTAGAAAGAATGGAGGTTTTTGAAAAAGGTAATGTTCACAAAAATAATTTTTCTCAGTAAAGTAAAATACATAAACCTCATTCTCTAACATTCCTTTAGACACATAAATATCTTTTTCAATATATGAGTGCACATGATATCTAACGGATGCATTAACTTTGAAATTACCAATTAATTCTTCAAAAGAATTTTTACAATTAAAATTCTTCCTTAAAATTAGTATTTAAGTTCTCAAAGATGGAATTAAGAAATCCTTACTTTTCAAAACATGATCTACAAAAACTAAGTTACTTCCATTTGGATGGGATGAAGGATAGAATTTGTCAACATCCTCCAAGGACTTCATATGATGTAGCATTGAAAGATTCAACTCTTTGAGGCATGTTAAATTCCATACATCATCATTTGGATCATTGTCCTCCAAGCATGTAGAGGAACCTAAGAAGTCATGTGGCAAAGAGAGATTAGAATTATTAGCACATAGAGGAGAATTGAATACCTCCCTTTCCACATTGGGTAATTATGCCTTATATCCTCTCTTATTTCCTTGGGGATTCTCTTGTTCAAGTGTATGGGCCGTTAAGGCATCTTCAATCAACTTGGCTAGTTGTGTTCTTGTAGAGCTCATTCATTGGAATACTTTTTCATGCCACTTAACAGATAAATTTATATTGACACCAAAAGAATGCATTGAGGCTTCAAGTGAAGTCTCACAAAAAAGCGTCAAGCCGAGCTTGTAAATTTGCTAAATTCTCATCATTGTAGCTCATTTTATCTTGTGCCCATAAGTAATTGTCTATGATGATGTCAATCTCGCGCTCAAGGGAAAACAAAAATCAAATTGAAAATAAAAATAATAGAAACATAAAGAAAAGAAAAAAACCAAAAAGGAAAAACAAATCATAGAAAATTAAAGAAAAGAAAAATACACATATTAGATATATTCACAAACTATCTAAACACAAAAGTTAGTGGTAAGTACAAGTACAACACGAACTAAGCTAGTCAATTAAGATACACAATGTTGCAAACAACAAGATATATCACCTATTTATACAAAAAATATATATGCATATTTACGTATAGACATATGGACATATACACATGATTAAATCAACAAAATCCAAACTTTCATGATATGTTCCTTGATAGCAGCATAAAAAATTTGATGCATAAATTTTGGGTATATAAAAATCATCAAATTTAAATCCATCATTTAGTGAAGTTTTAATTAAAACATTAATTCTAAAATACACATACGAGTAAGTATACTCATTGCAAGCATGGTATAGGGAATTAATGAGTATCGATCTTCAAAGGAACAAGTATACACTAATAATTTTTTATTCATTATTTAACCGATCCAATAAAGTGAGAAAATAAGAAAAAAAATAAAAATATATATACAACTCAAGGATGTGAGAATATGTAATTTAGACAAAAGTTTTTGAAAACATGATAATGAATCACTTAGCCAATATTACAATCAATTATTATCTTGGTCTCATAAATGATTTAATACAGATCCACTTCGTTTGCAATCCATGGAATCACTACCATCTAGTTAGGGTTGTTCATGGGTTGGGTTGGTTCAATTTTAACTATTTTTTAACCCAACCCAAATATTTCGATTTGAAAATTTTAAACCCAAACTAAACTATTTAAATTTCAAACCATCGATTTAGGTTGTGTTCGGTTTGGGTTGGTTCGGATTGCACATAACTTACTACTATTCAAAATGCCTAAGAAAAAGCACAATGCTTCATCAACAAAATTTGGTTCTCTTGTCCCTCTCCTTTCTAATACCTTCTATATCTACATTTCATCATCACCCCTATACTGCAATGGACACATGCTTCTTCAATCATAAACATTTCATAGCAAATAAATTCTACAAACAATACTAACAACTAAACAATATACACATGCCACTGTAGAAAAAATATAAAGCTTATTTATAGATCATTAGAACTTTTAATCACTTAAAACCAGCAACAAACAATGAATATTTGAAGGAAAATCCCAACATAATATAAGAAACCTTTAAATAAAATCCCAAAATCCTCAAACTCATAAAATAGAAGGAAAATATTTAAACTTTAAGAAGTTCAGCTTGACAAAGATAGAAAAATTAAAACATCAGGTTATAAAAAATAATCACAAACTATTATTAATTTGATTAAATGAAAAGAATAAATATATTTGAGTTCATACAAACTTGGACATGGAAGGCAAATTTCAATCACCAACAATTGGAGTTGTTTCTTCAAATGCCTCAGCTGCTTTAGTGCATGGAGAGTTTGAAAATTTTACAATAAATAGATATAGTCAGCTATTGCAATTTTTTTAAAATAATAAAATAGTCAATAATATTAAACTATCAATAATGAATTACCTTTCTTAATTGCCTCATATTTCTCCACTTGATCCATAGCATCACAAAGATCAACAGAATATGGATTAGATCGAAACTAATTTTGACAACATAAAAGTGCTTCAACCATTTTTGGAGAAAGAGAGCTCCTAAATGGATCAAGAATATGCCCACTAGTGCTAAAACTAGATTTAGAAGCTATTGTAGATACTTGCGTAGCCAACACATCCCTTGCAACTTGAGAAAGGACTAGATACTTTTCCAAAATTCATTTTCCATCACTCTAATATATCAAATGATGTACTACTGGTTTCACAAGCATCCATTAATTATCTAGTAATCTCTCATTTGGTCTCCACACTTTGTTCCTCTTCTAAATGTTTTGCAAATTGAGATTCTAGATACTTAGAAATGTCCTCAAAATCATCAACATCCATGGAACATCTACTTTGTTCTTTATTTTGTGTACCACTTCCAACATTAACACCCTCACATGAATTACCAAAAGCATAGTGATCATATAATTGAATTAAATTAGTCTCCACCTTTTCCACTAATGACTTAGTCTTCAAACTATTATCCTCATATAATTGATTGAAACAGAACTTCACATACTTCATTTTATAATGAGAATCAAGTACAATTCCAACAAATAACAAGATATTTAGATTGTCAAGATTTTCCCAATACTTGTCAAATTTAGTTTGCATACGTAAAGCCATTAATCTCAAGGACGCATCTCCAGATTTTGCCAATTGAGCCAATCTAGTTTGGACAGCCATAAGTTCACCAAAAAAAAAAAAAAAAAAAAAGTTTGTCGTCACATACAATGAACTGGAAAATTTTACTGTGATATCGTAAAAAAGTCTCAAAAACCTCACAAAGCACCGAGCATTTTTCCAATCAACAAAGTTAGGAGGTCCAAGACTTTTTTATGCTTTTCCTTTTCTTTTTCTACTATTTTCCTCATCATTCACATCATTATCTTCATTAGAACCAAAATACATCAAATACCTTGGAACATCTTCTTCCAACCTTTCAAATGCTTTTTCAAATTTTTCAGTAGCTTCCAACATTAAGAATGTAGAATTCCATCTAGTTTCCACATCAAGACAAACAAGACTTTTACTTTTTACTTTTTCTTTCTCCACACACCTTTTAAATGATTCAAGTCTAGATGGAGAAGACCTCACATATCTCATAGCATTTCTAATCTTTACAATTGATTCATTTTGCTCTTCTAAACCATCCCCCCACAATAAGATTCATAATATGAGTACAACAACTTACATGTAAGTAATCATGTGCTAAAATTGTTTCTTTCCAATTCTTAGTTCTTCTTTTCAAGTATTTAATTACCCTATCATTAGAACTAGCATTATCAACTGTGATAGTGAAAATTTTATCAATACCCCATTCTAATAAGCTGTCCTCAACACTTTTGCCAATTGTTTCTCCTTTATGATTAGGAACATGAGAAAAAGCTATAATCTGCTTATGAAGTTCATTCCCAATCCAATGAGCAGTAAGGCACGTATAATTTAGATTTTGAATAGAAGACCAAGAGTCAGTAGTAAGGCACACAACACACTCGATGTAATTTCAATGTCTTTTTTTAACAATTTCTTGTCACTATGATACAAAGTCATACAATCTCTAGCAATAGTTAGGCGAGAAGGTACAACAAATTTTGGTTCTAATGCATTAGAATTGTTGGGATTCGTGGACTCCTAAACGCGGAAAACATCTACGAATCCCTCCCGAGGACCCAAGTAAACGATTAAGAAGATCTAAGCTTTAAGAATTACCTCTGGTTGCTGTAATCGAAATCCTTCGATTCACGGTTGCGCCGTTGTACGTTCAACCCGAACAATCACCGGACGTCTGCAGTATGCGAACGTCCTCTATCGGATACACACCGCGAACTCACTCGATACCCGGGGAGTGCTAGCGCCTAGGGTTTGAGAGGTTTTTTTTTTTTGGTAGAGAATGGCACGAATGTTCTCAATTGAAAAAAAATGGACTATTGAAAGACGGCTAGGGTTTTCTTAAAAAACCCTCGAACCTCTTAGAGTCCAACCCTAATAATATCTTATCATATTCTAATTTAAATTCAAATTAAATTAAAACTGATATGATAAGATTCTGCCATTATCTCGGTAATTTAACTAATTATTTTACCGAGTCAGATTCTTATAATCTGGATATCATCCAGATTCATCGAACTTGGTCACCAGAAAAATAACCTAACAAGTTCGCTTATTGTGTGACCCTATAGGTTCATTTAACACTGGCAGTGTCCCTAAATCATATTTAAATGGCCCACAAGTTATAAGCGGTTTCTAGCAAAACATTATAACTATCCAGGTTAAATGAAGATCGGTGATCTCTTTGAACCAAACCATAATTTTATATTTAGTCCTTTTGTCACACGATATCCAGATTAAGCATAAGGCACGGAGCATGTCATCCTTATTAAGCTTAATCAATTATTTCTTGATTTTATAGTAGATCTGTTCAAACAAATGATATCAATATCTTAGATTGATATATTTGAGCACGGCCATGCATTTTTAACAGTCTAACTTATCAAGGGGCCCATGGATATCTCTCCCATAACTCGAGAGGGACAAATTCCTTCACAATCAATCATATTCCTCTCCTCGATTTATTCTATATCCAACGAGTAGTCTAATTTATTATCCGGTTAAAGACAACGTTAGACAATGTCAAAATATAGAATTTATCAAGTAAGAAACTATGATGAATTTAGGTCGAAGGACTTTCAATATTATTATGGCTAGAAAGTACTTATGACATATTCCATGAAGTACTCTCACAGTGGGTCATGTCTAATACAATGTTCTCTAACATTTATTTATGTCTTGACTCGATATCACAAATATCCATGGCCAGTAAAATATAGCCATCAAGTCACAAACATACTAATCTTAATTTATTATTATTCCAATAATAATAATCGATCAGGGACAGTTTTAGAATAGTCATTGTATTCATTGTAGGGTTTTACTATCAAGTCACGTACTTGATGACCAACAAAACAAAACTCACTATTCATGGAAAGGAAAGCCTCATATTATTATATAAAACATAATGACAATTGTATAAGTACAAATTGACTCTAGGGCATATCCCCAACAAGAATAACTTCGAAATCCCTCCCCTTCTACAACTTTAAATGGCAACTCATCATAATACACATTTTTGCCAATGCTTGTCTAAGCTCTTCAGGACTAAATTTTTTAGATTTTACGGAAGAATTATTAGCATCTATATCTGTTTTTTTAGCCTTAAACTTGTCCAAAGTTGTTTGGCCTTGCTTAGGCAAAAAAGGACTCTTCTTGCAAAGACGTTCCAAATGTTTCCACATAGTATTAGTTCCACAGTCTTTAGTAGATGCAGTATAATCTTTATCACAATAATTACAGGCAGCCCTTTTATTATTAGAGTCCAACCTAGTAAAGTGACCCCAAATTTCACTTCTTTTATTAGAATCATCTTTGGATTGCAGCAATTTTACCTTTTGCCTTTTTTAGGCTGAGTTCGAGAAAGAGAGGCTTTCAATTTCATTTCTTCTTGTCCTCATTTTTGGGAGGTTTTGCTTCACTTTATCTCCCACCTGCCGGATTAAAATAATAATTACAATTATGATAAAGAATTTCATAATTGTAAGTAGCAAGAAGAAAGCTCCCTTCTTTGAGCCCTATTTTTATGATAACAAATCTAATATAGTACTTAATGACTCATCCAAATGCACAAATAAATAGGAAACCATAGAAAAAAAAATATGTCTATATGAGAAGAATTTTCTATTGCGTACATGGCTGATGATGTATATTATTAATATCCAGGGTAGGAGTCAAATATGTCACTATCAAAGAATAAGACATCCATTTGAATAATGATTGAATGGTTGAGTATGTTTAAGTGACTAAAAATAGAATCTAACAGCACTTAAATAACACAAAAAGCCTAAGATACAGGAATGATAACATGAAGCCACTTGCTACATACTTTTATTTATTTTTTTTTTATGGTTAAACACTCATTGATTCCAAAATAAACAGGTCAATACTAACTGATGGAGTAGGCGAAACTAAGAAACTTGATAACTCATCGATCTAAAAATAAATAGGTCACAACATTTAGTTTCATGTTTGCCGCTAAAACAGTAACTGATCAGTGTTCACGCAAACGCTACATCATGCACATTGCACAAACAAATAGCTAAGTCACAGGTGAATTATACTAAAAGAGAATGCAGTACAAGGCTACAAGTAATAGCAATCTCACGGGGGATTTAAAATGATGGGACATTACCAACTCATCATTTTTTCATGAGGAATAATAAGTGGAAAAGAAATTTGAACAGTCAGAGTTCGTCTATAAGATGAAATCTATGAATGAAGTAGCTTATCATCAGCACCTCTCTCACAAAAAATGATTCCCACTCCAAAATCTCAAAAAAAGGGGGGAACATAATTATCTGATATTATCACTAGTACACAATCATAATAGATAGATACAACAACTCGTGGTGTATGGACTTCAAAACCCTTTGCGCAAATTATACCATTGGAAAATCAAGAAAAAGTCAAAAGATCTGAGATGTACCTACCTAAAAGAGAAGGACTTTTCAATAATTTGAAGAAAGCCGTTTAGTCTGCGAATGCATTTTGTTCAGAGGAGGTAGCGTTAAATAGCGAGAACACTGAGAAGAAAGCTCCTTTCTTTGAGCTCAGTTCAGGAGGTCCCAATCCATGCTACTAACTATGGATGTGACTTGAATCTAAAACTACAAGGCGGCTTCTGTAGGAGTTATTGTTACTAGGAAGTAGGAAGGAAGTTAAAGAAGAAAGATAGAAGAGGAAGGGAAGCAGCAGAGAGTTGGGGGAAACAAAGAAGAAAGAAAGAACAGTTATGTGTGGTGCATGTAGAATAGTAGTAGGGTTCCTTTTTCAATTTTTTTAATTTTAAAAATAAAATAAATTTAATTAATAAATATATATAGGTTTGGGTTGGGTTGGGTTGGTTTATACAAATTTTAAAAACCGAATCGAATAATCATTTTGCAATTTTTTTAACCCAACCCAAAAAATCAAAATTCGGTTTGGGTTGGGTTGGTTCGAATTTTTATTTTATTGAACAACCATACTTTTAGTTAAGCTATTAAACATATTTTGTTTCAACTAATTTACCCAAAAGATGCATTAAAATCAATCCTTATATAAACCCCTATATTCTATGTGATTTAAAATATGAATTTAGTTAATGAATTTATATTATAGCAATCATCAACTAACCTTGATTACTCAATGTTCTTAACAATTAACCTTTTTTTTCAAGTAAGTTAAGAGATAAAAAATATGAAATTAATTAATTGAAGTCATTACCAACCCCCTTTTCAAGTAAGTTAATAACAAAAACCAATCAACCAACTCTGTAGGCAAAACAAGTAATCAAATCCCAAGATAAATAATGAATTGATCTAAAGACTAAATTAATCAATAAATCATGAATCACAAAAACAATGTCAAATTACAATGGAAATATTAAATACATGATTGTTTAAGAAAAAGAAAACAAAGGTAAAAGAAAGCATTCATACGTAAGTCTCCTTTTTCTCATTTGAAAACTCTCTTGAGCAACCCTCATTGATTTGGTGAATCTCTCCTTCTTGAGCGGTTTGAAACTTTGATTCTTGGATTCCCTTCCTTTTTATCTGTTATGTTTTCTTTTGCTCTTATAAGCTTCTTTGATGCCAAATTCGTTGTTTGAGGAGTCTTGGCCGAGTAGGAATTGGAAAATACCGAAATATTTAGAAAATTCTCAAATTTGTGCACAGAAATTTCCTGTTCTAGATAGTCGAACCACCTAGCACCAGGTGTATTCTGGTTCTCCCCCTGAATTTGCCTTGTTTTTCTCTGGCCGACAAGAATGGACCTGGCACCTAGTCCACTTGCCAGACCTGGTGCCAGGTGTAATATGGAATTCATCTGCTTTTTGCTAAAAAATAACTCAAATCTACACAAATTCGTCAAAAATACTTTTTACAAGCAAAATGTCAAATAGAAAGGAATATGTATAGTTATTACAACAAAAGTATCTCAAAACAACATCAAATAATTAGGAAAATAATAATGATTTTAGGCCCTATTAGTATAAAAAGACCAGAGAAAAATCAAAAGTTGATTATAAGGAGATGATTAAGTATGTCTGTTACAATTCAACAATGGAACTAAAGAATGTTAAAGAAACTTTGACAGATAAGCATTGGATTGTTGCAACGTAGGTTGAACTTTAACAGTTTGAGTGAAATAACATATGGAGACTTGCCTAGACCTAAAGATGTGAGTGGTACAAAATGGGTAATTCGCATCAAGTTTGATGATCTTGACAATATCACTAGAAACAAGGCTAGATTAGTTGCACAAGACTACACACAAGTTGAAGGTATTGATTTTGATGAATCGTTTGCTCCTATAGCAAGATTAAAATCTGTTAGATTGTTACTTTCTTTGTTGTGTAAAAAGTTTCATACTTCAATAAATAGATGTGAAAAATACTTTCTGAAATGTGTTTTTGCAAGAAGAGGCTTATATTGAGCAACCTAAAGGCTTTACTAATCTAGAATATCCAGACCATGTTCATAGGTTGAAGAAAACTCTTTATAGATTAAAATAAGCACCAAAAGCATGGTATAAAAGACTGACAAATTTTCTATTAAGACACGTGGCTACAAGCGAGAGGAAGCTAACAAAACTATGTTTATCAAGAAGCTTGGAGTATATTTTATGATAGTTCAAGTTTATATTGATGACATCGTATTTAGTTCAATATCAAGATTCAAGGCAGATGTTAATAGATTTTATTGAACTTATGCAAATTAAATTTGAGGTGAGTATGATTAGTGAACTAACATTTTTTCTTAGTTTACAAATTAAATTGATGCAGGAAAGAATATTTATCTCTCAAACCAAGTATGCCAACAACTTGGTTAAGAAGTTCAATAGGAAAGGATCAAAGTCAGTTAGAACGCCTATTATTGCCAATCAAAAGGTGATGAAGGATGAAAAAGGACAAGATATAGATTAACATCTGTATAGAAGTATGATTGGTGGATTGTAATATTTGACTGCAAGTCGACCAGATATCTCATATAATGTTAGAGTTTGGGTACGATATCAATCGATTCCCAAATAATCACATCTGAAGGCTGTAAAATGAATTTTAAGATATGTTTATCATACTGCAGCGGGAACTTGATCTTCTATTTGCTGCTAATCTTCTCCATACTTGGGCTATAGCTAACACTTCCTTCACTTCCCAAGCTTATGACTACCTTACATTGCCTACATTGAAGGTTTTCTGGGCAAAAACTATATGGAAGCAGGGTTTTACCTCCAAGCATTCATTCATGGTCTGGTTGTGTGCTAGGGGACGTTTGAAGACCAAGGATGCACTTATGTTCCGGTTGGATGACTTATCTTATCCTCTGTGTAAAATACATGCGAAGACGACTAACCATCTATTTTTCAAGTGCCCGGTTTCTGCATCTATTTGGAGGGAAATTAAAGTGTGACTGGGCTTACCACAAGCAATGAATACGGCAGGCTCTTGCCTTAGGTGGTACAAACGTGCTAACCGTAGCTCTTCGTGGATGGCAAAGGCTAAGGCTACTGCTATTGCTGCCACGCTCTACTACATTTGGACTATACGTAACAAAGCGTTGTTTGAGGGGATAGTTTGCCAACCGTTGGATACTGCTAAAAGGATCAAAACACGTGTATACTATTATATTTACTTTGTACCCTAATGTTCTGACTAGTTTTGAGATTTGTATTCACCACTGCTAGTTAATAGTCCTCTTGACTATGAACTAGTAAAAAACCATGTAATTATATTTTGATCAATATTAATCCTTTTACATTGCGATAAAAAAAAAAAGAATATGGTATTTATTTAAGCAAAGAATCTAGTAGTCATCCTTGTGGATATAGTAATATTGATTAGGTTGAAAATTGTGATGACAGAAAAAGCACTACTGGATGATGTTTTTATCTTGAAATAATCTTGTCTCTTGATATAATAAGAAGTAAAATTGCTATTTTTGTTAGTTGCAGAAGCAAAATATGTTGCTGCTAGAAGCTGTTGTGCAAATTGTTATGGATAAAGCAGATGATGGAAGACTATGGTACTGCACAAAAGGAGTTAATTTTTTACTGTGATAATACAAGTACAATAGATATATAAAAGAATCCAATTCAATACAGTAGAACAAAGCACATTGACATAAGTTATCATCTCATCAAAGAACTTGTTGAATAGAACATTGTGAAGATCGAATATGTTTTAACATAAAAATAGCTGGCTGATATCTTCACAAAACTTTTGGATGCGACACGATTTGAAGAGTTACGAATAGCTCTTGGATTATGCTAACTTTGACATAGATGTTCTATTATGTCAAACTTTTATATATATATTTCTTTTGTTACTTGTTTTTGTTTGTTAAAAACAGAAATTCAAAAGTCACATACTGTCAACAAGAGTCAACATTTTTCAACTAAGGTCATGACCTTTTCAACCATTGTTATAAAATCTCTCTTCCTCTCAATTGACTTGAGTAGTTGCAAAGGAAACAAAACCCTAACAATGGCTGAGAAATCACAATGTCATTTTTGCCGAGAAATCTCTGCTGAGATGATGAAGCGATGACACAAAAAGTCAGCCATTTGTAGTTTTTGTTTAGATTGCTCCTCAATCAGTCGCTATGGGTAACATCATTAGATAATTTGAATCTACTGAGTATCTTAAAACTTGCAGAGATATTGTTCTCTGTGTGGGGGTGGGTGGGGGATTGAGAATTTTGTTCTTAATTATCTTTTTCATGATAATGAGGAAACCTGTGAGGGATTTAAATTTTCTATTCATGATTTCTTTCTAAGTACGACAGAAAACACACTGATTGTTGGTAAAAGTGCTAAATCCAACATCACTATGGACCCATCTTTGGTCTAAAGTTCAAAGAAATTAGGGTAAAAAAGGAATTTCTTGAAAAAGGAATGGTAGATGATGTTGTCCCAGAAAATCTTGATCAAGAACATTCAACATTCAATATTCTCTGATTTACCTACAACACCCATAGCACCAGTTGGTCCTATGTTCTTACTTGCTTTACAATCTTTTCTGGAACCAGGTGATGTACAAAGAATCATGGAAGCCATAAATCAATTATTAAAGGGAAAAATATGTCAGCCACCCTTGAACTTTCACAAATTTTGATTTTCACTCTCGAACTTTAAAATGTGTAATTTTAGCCTTCAAACTTTTAAAACACCTAAAAAATAGCCATTTCAACAATAAAAGCTCAAGTACAATACAAAATTACCAAATTTTAGCTCTTATTTCCCCATTTTTAATTTCTAAAATATTATTCTTCAATTTTAATCTCGCTCTCTTCTCTTCAAATTTCTTCATTTATCAATAACAATTTTAAGATCTAACTTCAAACTTTTTATGAGACTCAAAAATCTTGAGATTACTCTTTCGCACTTTTTCGAATCTAATCATATAACAAAAATAACATATTTTATCCTTTAATAAACAAAATTAAGACATAAAGATGAAGAAGAAAAAAAAAAATCGATTCAGTTCTTAAAGAATAGTAATTTTCTTGGCATCTCTATAGGAAAAAAGAATAAATTTGAAAGCAGAAGTGAATTATATAAAAAAAAAAAATCTAACAAGAGAAGTGAGAGACACGCAAGTCACAGTAGTCTTTTCTTGTTATATATAGAAGTTACTTTAAAAGAATTAGAAGGACGATACCACATTGTGAGAGTTGAGTAAATAAAAATACCTATAAAATAGATCATGTGGAAGTCATATGATGAACTTTCGTGAGTACTTAATAATTTTAATTGATGGAAGAGTTAATTTGAAAAGAAGAGAGCAAGATTAAAGGTGAAGAATAGTATTTTAGAAATAAAAAATGGGAGAATGGGAGTTAAAATATAGTGATTTTGTATTGTACTTGAACTTTTATTGTTGAAAGGGCTATTTTTTATGTGTTTTAAAAGTTCGAGGGTGAAAATTAAAATTTGTAAAAGTTTAAGGGTGACTGACATATTTTACCCATTATTAAATGTTCAAAAGTAGATTAACAATATAGAGGACACGGGCACTGTTGGAATTTTTGGTCCCTTTGGACCCAATGGAAGTTAATCTTGTTGATTTGTTGGAGCAAAAACTTGAGGATCCTGATACCTCATCTGTTGGACTTAAAAGAGTCAATCCTTTGACATTAGATAAAGGCAAGAACAATACTGGTGACAATGAAAGAGAGCTAGACAGAGGGTTGGACTCTGTAGATATGGAACTTATTGAGGAATAGTCAAAAGCTGGAAAAAGGAAAACAAGAACCTCTATGAAGGAAAAAGCATAACTGGTAATGAGGAAGTCAAAAAGGCTTGCAGTGACTTCAGATATTCGTTTCTTCAGTGATAAGACAAATCAATTCAAGATTGTCTTTAATAAAGGATTCCAGGAGGAAAGAAAGATTGATTTCACAAAGTTCAAATCCTTTGATTTGAAATATGTGTTGGAGAAAGTGGGTCTTCTTAAATCTTTTGAATTTGCTGCAGTGTGTAACAACTTCCTTGTTTGTAAGTTCTACGCAAATCTGAAGACCCCTATCACAGAGATAGCCGGACCATTCCATCACTCTGTGTTTGTTGAAGGGTCTCTTATTTCTTTTGGTCTTGAAGATATTTCAGCCATATTTGATATACCATTTGACAAAACCATAAATAGTCTTGGTGAGGACGTGGACATGACAAGTATTTGAAAGACTCTGATAGGAGATGTGATTCATGCATGGCCAAATAAGGGATACTTGAAGTCCTCAACGCTTACAGATTTTTATTTTACTCTATATCAAATCTCCTGTTACAATTGATTGCCCACTAGTAATGTTTCAATTGTGCTTAGAGAGAAAGCTGTGTTGTTATATAAGATCGGCAGTGGCTTGAAGTTTAATTTGAGTGAGTTTATCTTTCAACAGGTGGCGAAGTTTGCTCAGCTTACTGCTCATAGCACCAACTATGTCGTCGTATCCCTGCCTTCTTACAGAGTATCTAAGTGCCTGTCCAAGCTATTTGGAGGTCAAAATTGATAAAATTGTTCAGGACCTCAAGATCCTTAGGCCTCCATTAAAGAAACCACCAGTCTCTACTGTTGTTGCTGTATTTTTGAAGACTCTTGTTCGGAGATACCTCAGAAATAGTAGTTCTTCTTTTGTTGTCTCTAGTGCTTCTGACCTTGTCCTAAAGTCTTTCCTTGCTGGTCTTGCTTAACTGACTGTACTTGCTTTGCTAGCTGCCTCTGTTGAATCTATCAAGAGCAAGCTTGATACTATTATGACTAACTAGCAGTAGATTCAGACTGATTTATTTACACTCTATGATGTGGTTACACGCTCTCCTGAGTAGTTTTGGCGATCGCTTGATTAAAAAAGGGGGAGTAGCAAATTAAGTTTTTTTTTTTGCTGGATCTTGTCTCGCGTGCTACTTGTCAGGGGAGCTATGTTCCTGTTGATTGTTGGAGTTGGCTATGAACAATGACTTCATTCTGCTGAATAATTTTTATTTGAATTTTGTAATAGTAATTCGGAAAGAATTATTGACAATTTCTTTATTGCTTCCTTGAGTGCTTGTTTTCGTTTTTTTGGAAATCTATGCTGCCGAAGTATTTATTGATGGTGTATATTATGATGAAGACTTAGCATATCCTGGTTTTGTATCAAACAATGTTAAATAATAAGGTCATTACAATATGGTAATTCTTTTACTTAGAACATTTTTCGCCGAAAAATAAATTTTGAGTTGAATTAACATTTTTAATCTTCTCGATATTATTATTTTTCCCATTTTCACTTGTTATAGGAAACGAATGCTACTTTTCAATGAAAAAGAAGGGGAGGGGGTGGGAGGGAATCAATGAGAGAATTATAGGGTCCTCTCTCTTCATAATCTTGCCTTTGCTTCATTTTTTGTTGGTTGGATTTTTAATTATGGACAACTAAATATATTTTTCTTTCCTCTATTTATGGATGGCCACCTAAATTTCTCAGTTCTTGTTCGGTCATTGTAGTCGTCATTATAGAACTAAAATTCTGGCAAATATCCTTATCAACATAACCAAAACAAATAAAAAACAAACAAACACAGGAACTCCTTGTGATAGTAATAGAAATAAAGGATTTTAAAGCAGATTCGAAAATCTCACCTTCCATCCAAACTATTTATGGTCACTAAGAATACACAGTTCGAAAATCAATAATCTTAAAACAAATCCACATCAAAAGTCACTTTTCAATGAATCCGAAATCAGTGAAGGAGCCGCGACATTTGACATTGAATTGAAGTTCAAAATTAGTGAATATTCGGTCAAATGTGTTTTTGATACTCAATTGAAGTAGGCTGCCTTATGAAATGCCCACGTTTGAGTACGCTTTATGTTAAAAATTCTTTTGACAAATTTAATTTATTTTACAATAAAACAAAACTTTTTTTCCTTCTTATTCATTATCAATATATATATATATATATATATATATATATATATATATATATTTTTAATAACCATTGGTCCAAACTACTATTTCGACAAGAAATTCAAATACATGCATGAGATAGCCTTCTTATGAAGGGCAACATTGTTATTTCATCTGCTTACCTCCAAAACACAGGTATATACTCGATCATCTCACATGTGCTATTAATTGAGGGATCAACCACCAAAAAAGACACAGGCATTGGCTAGAAGAAATTGAGGAGGTTCGAAAGTAAAAAATAGCAAGCAATGTCAGCTATTGTGGGAAGCCATCTGTCATCTAGTATTCTTAGGCCGATAAAAACCAGTTGGGAGATTTCTTGGCTGCGAGAACTATGAGAATAGTAACTCCACATTTCCATTTACCTGCTGTATCCTCTAAATTTGTGAAGTAAATTTTCACGTCTAAAAAGTAAGACGAAGGAAAGTATGGTTTCTTTCAATGGTACGACTTCTCAATGCGTCCATGTTTGACTATTGTGATTCCAGGTCTGTTGAGATGTCTACGAACCATAGACTTTGAAAATGAAAGATTGAATGTAAAAAATTAGAAAATAAAGATTGTGGGTTTGAAGGTTTTTGTGGGTGGTTTTATTGTGACCCTTCTATTCGGGGTGGCCAGCAAAAATATGTCATGATGCTGAGATGGAGTAGCAAGGATATTTTTGGAATGCTATTTTAAAGTATGTAAAGTGTTCATCTTAAATGTATTTACCAGATTTGTGTGAATTTGTATAATACTTTCTTAAAATCGAATAAATGGATTGGTTCTTTGGTATGTAGTATTTGCTATCTTCACTAAACTAATATGTACTATAAAAGTCAAGACAGGAAGATATGTTTGGTAACCTAATTAAATACTTTAAGTTAATTAATTAAATATTTATTTTATTAAATTCATTTGATAACGAATAATATTAAATATTTGATTAATTAAGTGTATTTGATAACAAATTTTTACTATCACTTAATTGATTAAGACATATTAAAGTCTTGTTATAATTTTTAAGTGAATTAAAAGTTACTTAAATTTGAAATTTGAATATATTAAATACTCATCTAATTATTAATATTCTTTTATATTTAATCTAAATTGTAATAATATTATGAATTTGATTCCAAATAGAATCAAGAATCAAGAAAATAAAATATAAAACTGATATTAAAGAAACTATAAGAAGAGAAATGAAAAAATCACTTTGATTCAATTGATTGATTATATTCGTTTATATAATGCCCCTATTTATAGAGGTTTAAATATATTATCTAAAAGGATAAGAAATGAATCTAATAAATACAATATTATCTTATTCATAAATAACCTTAGAAAAATGAATAGTCACATCTATCTTCAAGATAAATGGATAGTATTGGAAAATGAATAGTCATTTATTATTTTCATAACACTCCCCCTTGGATGTTTATTTTCAAACTTTCAGAAAAATGTCTCGTTAAAAACTTTCCTAAGAAAAACCCTATGGGATAAAATCTTAGCGAAGGAAAAAAGAGTACATTTCCTGTTCTTAGAGGGAACATTGCTTTATTAAAAATCTAACCAAGAAAAAAAACCCAGTAGGAGAAAAAACTTTAGTTAGGAAAAAAGAGTACAATGTACATACTCCCCCTCTTGATAGCATCTTTAAGATGACTTCATATTTTTCAACCGACGTATTCTAATTTTATGTACTAATTTTTGAAATGAAGTTGTCGGCAATATCTTAGTAAATAAATATGCCAAATTATCACATGATCGAATCTATTGTACATCTATTTAATCTCTTTTTTGGAGTTCATGAGTAAAAAAAAATTTATGTGAAATATGTTTCATCCTATCTCCTTTAATATAAAAATTTTGGTGAAATATGTTTCGTCTTATTTCCTTTAATATATCCACCTCTTAATTAAGTTATACAAGCTGCATTATCTTCATAAAGAGGTATTGGAATTTCCTTTTCAGATTATAAACCATAATTTTCTCGAATATACTGGATCATGGATCTCAACCATTCACATTCTCAGCTTACCTCATGAATAGCAATAATTTCTGCATGATTAGAAGAAGTGGCTGCTATAGATTGTTTTATAGAGCGCCATGATATAACAGTACCATCACATATAAATAAATAGCCAGTTTGAGAACGTGTTTTATGTGGATTATATAAATAACCAGCATTTGCATAACCAATCAACATTGAGTTGGTTTTATTTGAATAAAACAATCCGAGATCCATTGCCCCTTGGAGATATCTTAGGGCATTTTTAATACCATTCCAATGTCGTCGTGTTCGAGAAGAACTAAATCTTGCTAATAAATTAACAGAAAATGCTATATCAGGTCGAGTGTTATTAGTAAGGTACATAAGTGCACCAATTGTACTAAGATATGGTATTTCAGGACCAATAAGTTCTTCATCATCTTGTCAAGGTCGAAAAGGGTCTTTCTTTGCATCTAATAACCTGACGACCATTGAAATACTCAATAGATGTGCTTTATCTATGTAAAACCTCTTTAAAACTTTATTTGTATATGTTGATTGATAAATAAAAAATACCATCTTCCAGATATTCTATTTGTAGACCAAGACAAAATTTGGTTCTTCTAAAATCTTTAATTTCAAATTTTTGTTTTAGGCTATCTCTTGCCTCTTGGAGCTCTTTTGGAGTTCCAATAAGATTGATATCATCAATATATATAGCAAGTATAATAAAACCCGATCTAAATTTCTTAATAAATACACATGGATATATCGGATTATTTTTATATCCTGATCTCAATAAATATTCACTAAGACGATTATACCACATATGTCCAGACTGCTTTAAGCTATACAATGACTTTTGTAACTTAAAAGAATAATTTCCACGAGGACCAGAATTATATGCTTCAGGCATACTAAATCCTTCTGGGATTTTCATATAAATATCATTATTAAGATTCCCATATAAATAAGCAGTCATAACAACCATTAGACGCATGACAATTTTTTCACGTACTATTAGACTCACAAGATATTAGAATGTAATTGCATCTACCGCAAATGAGTATGTCTCTGTTGGGAATATGCCCTCTTAGACTAGTTTTTTGATGAAAAAAATCGAATATGTTAATAAAAGAATTTATTTGTCGAAAATCGTTTGTGAAATAATTTTCTTTATTTATGTACATTTTCGTTTGGAACAGACCTATTGTGTATAAATAAGTGATCCATGTGAATTGAGGCCTTTCATAGTAAGGTATGGATCATGGGTTATTTAAACACATAAACAGTTGTTCTTAACCGATTAATGAGAATAGAAATCTCGTCATGTTTAGGTTATTATGATATGAATTCCAAGTGGGGAATGGCTTACCTTTAGTCAGTGAGTAGTCCACTCATTTCATGACATAAGTGTATTTCGAATACGTAGAACAAGACCTGTAGTAGTGGTTTCTAAGAAGTACTATATGGTAGAAACCTAGACTGCTACCACTACAACATGGACTAGTACTCTAAGACTTGAGTATGAGTTGGTGGTCTGGCGAAACTGAAAGTATATACTTTGATATACTATAGTTGAGGTTCTATCGGAGGGCCAATATATTTGTATATTGGGTATGTGTGACTAGTTAGTTAAGACAGACTTGTACAAGATAGTTTCTACACCATATCGCCCTTATGGTTGTCCTGATGATCTAAATATCTAAGGTCTTGGGAAACATGATTTGGATGTTTGCTTTAGGGTCGCTCCCTTGGAAAGCGGAAACACTCCAGGAAGTCGTGGATCATTGGACTAGAGGCCTAAGGATGGTAGATGTCTTTAGAGAGGTGTTAGTACACTTCTTCCTCTCTAAATGTACGGCGATGTGTGGAAGGGTATTTTAGTCATTTCACTTATAGGTCGAAGACTTTGCTAATGCAACATTGTCCTTAGGGTCAATATTTTCTTATGGTGATATTTGGAAATATTTAAAATGCAAAATACATCTATTTATATAATAGGGGTATTTTGGTCATTTTAGTAGCTAAAGCGATGTGTCTTTTTGGTCCTCGGAATAGCCCATAAGTCCTAATTAATTTTTGGGTTGAGAAAATGATCTCAGTTAAGAGAGTTTTATTTTATTCAGGAAGTCTAATTTATTATTGGACTGGAATAAAATAAATGGAGAGAAATTTATTATCTGGTTTAATTGGTTAATTAATTATTCAGGACCTAGGTCTAGTTTGAATAAATAGAAAATTAATCGGGATAAACTAGAGAAAAATAATTATTACTTAATTATTTATTAGGTTATTTATTTAATTAAATCCCAAGAAATAAATAATTAATAATTAATTATTTTTGGTTCATTTGGGTTAATTATTTATTTAATCCCAAGGAAAATAATTGATGTTTATTATTTTGGGCTTTTCGGGTAAAAAAAAAAATTATTTTGGCCCAATAACCTGGACCATAGGATTTTTCCAGACACAATTTAGAAGAGTTTAGAGTGAAGCCAAAATTTATTTTGCATATAATATTCGAGTATAAAATTCCAGGAATATTATTTTTATCAAAATAATTATTTTTGGTTTCATGACTCTTGGCTTTCTGTGTGGAAAAATAAAATAAAAGGAAAAAGAAAAAAATAAAATATTTTCTTTCTCCCCGGTGACTCTTGGCTCTCTCGCTCTCGTACTGTCTCTTCTCCTCACTGGCTTTTTGTTTTGAAACCAAAGGAAGCCAACCGAGAGTGTGTCCCTTGATTCTGGCTTCTGGATTTGGTCATATCAAGGGTCATTGGTTCATTGGGTTTGCTTCTTCTGGGTTGTCTATAAATAGCTGAGACAGTGAAACTAGAGGAGGTGTGCAAAGGAAAAACCAGTGAAAGACATGGAGAAAAAAAACTGAGTGATCATTTCTTCTTCCTAAATTGTGTGCTTACAAACTGGATTTAGGCAGTGGTCATATTCTATGAACTGGAAAGCTAGCATTCCACCGGAGGAGAAGAAAGAATCGGAGATGGACAGTGGCAGCTTCACTGGTGTTTATGGATGCAGTGCACTAGACGTTGAAGGAAGAAGCTGTTCTTGAGCTTCAAATCATTCAACCACGTTCTTCAAGTTTTAAAGGCTCCAAGAGGTATGTTTTCATCACATCATGATGCTGCCATACTCTATTATTCATGTTCTTGTTCTTCCATTTTCATACCCGTTTGCATGCTCTGTGAATGTCAATTCTTCAAGTGGTATCAGAGCATGAATTTGATTGACTTAGAGAGCATGTTAGTTAATAAAAATGGAGAAGAACATTGTTTGGAGCTTAAATATGTGATCCTTCGCTGTTTATGGTATGGGATGTGTGTACTGTAAAATTTCACAGAGCATTCTGTGAAATTTGGTTTAGTTGATTGGATCGTGTAAACCCAATTTAAATGGGTATAGGCGGTTATAGTTTTGGTTTGGATGAGTTTTATGAATGAAATATGTCCAAAGAAGCCACTGCAAGTGAAACCGCAGAAAAAATAGACGCAGAACTCATTCTGGAGAAGAAGAACTATTCATAAGCCGCCGAGCCAGAGCCGAGTCACGAGCCGAGCTGTCACTGTTTCTGGGTCTGCAGCCGTGTCTGATGAGCCGTTGGAGCCGAGCCGTGCTACAGTGAAATTGAGCCGATGGTTTGCAATTGAAACTTCAAATTTGCGCAAGTCATGCAGCGGTTCGGGCGTGCGAAAACGGATCAACACACGGGTCGCTCGCAGGGCAATGACAGAGACAAAACGGGCCAGATCACGCGTTCTATGGGTTTAGGTGCAGATCCAGCGTGCACGTGTGTGGCGCGTGCATGGGGCGGCCGACCGGTTCGGGTGTGGGCGCGGGTTCTCGGGCGGCGGCGGCTTCACGGGTCATGGCAGCTGGAGATTTGGTGCGCGTGGTTCACCGTGGCAGCGATGGACCGCAGGCCAAATGGGCCCGGATCCAGTGCGGCCGGTGCAGTGGACCGCCAGTCAAAAAAATTATTATTATTTTTTCAAATTTTTTAATTTGGGTCTCATACTAGGCGAAGTTAATATTTTTGCAATAGTTTATATTCTTAGAATATATTTCCATGAAAAATATTAGTAAAGGATTTTAGGATTAAACAAGATAATTAATTAATTAATTAATTAATTAATTAATGTGTTTAATTCTATTAGTTGGGCACATAGATTTAAAAATAGAAAAGTATGAAAACGTTTACTGTTTTTTGGCATGCTATTTATTTTGTGTACCTATGTGTGCGGTTTCTCAAAAATCAAAGTCTTTGGGAATATTTATGCAAGGAAAACTTTTTTTTCTTGAAAAAAATTAAATGGTTATTTTAACTTGAACAAAAATTAATCCTTGAATATTTTCTTAAAGGATTTAATCCTTGGCATAGAAAATATATTGGATTTAGATATTTTTGTAAGTTAAAATAGGAAGCCATTTTATTTTATTTTGCACAAGAAAAATTGTTTTGTTAAATAAAATTGAGACCAAAGTTTAGAGAAAGTTTTAATTGGAAAATTTTTGAAATCATTAAGTTTTACCTTATATAAAATTAGTTCATGGAAAAATCTCTCAAAGGATATAATCTTTTGGCATAGAAATTTTAATGGACTTAGATATTTTATTTTTAAGTTAAAGGAAAACTTAATGGAAATTTCAAAAGGATATTTTTCCAGGAAACTTTATTTTAAAAGACTAAGTGGGAGAGGGGTTCCAACGGCCCCACGGTATCCCCATCACGGTCCTCATTAGAGATCGTGGGTCCCCTCGCGTCACCCTGGGAGTGAACCCGTATAGGATGGGGATACCACAAGGATCTAGATCTAATGGAAGGATGTAATTAATAACTCGGGACACGTACTATAATCGGCCAGCCCACGTTGGAGGTTATAGTGCGGGGAATGTCCATAGGAAATAGAGAGGAAACGGTCATCCTATGATGGAGTTATTCTCTAGATCATTACCTAGAAGGGAAATTAATTTGTGGTGGTTATTACATTTAGCTTAGGGAACTGTTAATCTTCCAAAGAAGCTATGTCAGTTTTTCTAAGAGCCAAATTAATTTATGTACACAAATTTATTTTCACAAATTAAATTCTTTCTTTTATTATTCGATTTTTCAGAAATCATGGGGGGTTCTTTTATTCCTTTGGTCGTTATTCTTTGTGAGAATAAGTTAACGGGACCAAACTATGTGGACTGGAAGAGGAATCTGGACATAATACTCATAGCCGGAGAGTATAAGTATGTCCTTTACGAGACCTATCTTGTGATCGGGGAAGGTTCCACCGACAATGAGTGAGAGGCTAAAAAGGCATAGAAGAAGGCTAATGAAATGGCACGTTACTATATACTAGCCTCCATGTTTAATGTCTCCAGTCTAAATACGAGCACATAGCTTCTGCGTATGACATTAGTCATTCATTGGCTATTATGTTCACGGATAAGAGCCGACCCGCAAGGCAGGAAGCTCTTCGAACTATAATAAACTCTAAGATGGCTGAGGGAGCATCAGTCATGGAGCATATGCTCAAGATGATTGCTGTTTTCGAGGAGGCAAAAATCTTAGGGGCTATCATTGACCCCGAGAGTCAAGTGGACATGGTTCTCGAATCTCTACCGGATTCCTTTACTCAGTTCAAAGGATGAGTTTGACTGAGTTGATGAAGGAACATCAGATGGCAGAGAAGGTCAAGCAGCCACATTCAATGGCCATGATTACTAAGGCTTTTCCTCAAGAACTGGGTTTAAGCCCAGAAAGTTCAAAAGGAAGAAGGGATACGCAGTAGCCCAGCCTAAGACTCAGCCCAAAGATAAACTGAAGGGCAAGTGCTTCAAATGAAGGAAGAAGGGACACTGAGAAAAGGAGTGTTCAGATCTTCAAGCCAAGAAAAACCCCACTGGTAATGTTTTCTATCTAGAGTCTATATCAATGGTTGGATCAATTTCCACTTGGATTGTTGATTCATGAGCCACTGATCATATCTGTAACTCCATCTGGGGGTTTAGAAAGATAAGTAGACTTAAGAAGGGCGAACATGGATTACACGTGAGAAATAAAGCACAAGTCTGGGCCCTTGCAGTGGGAGAGCTAGGTCTTGTTTTTGATTGATAATAAAGTGGTTTTTAATAGATATTATATGTACCTGATTTTTGTCAAAATTTGATTTTAGTTGCAAAACTTATAAATTAAGGATATTCTGAATATTTCTATTCTGGTATTTCTATCAGTAGAAATGGAGAAATATTATGTACTGGACACATGTATGAAAATCTATTCTATTTAAACCCTATCAACAATCAATCAAATAACGCTCAATCTGAACCTTTAACTAAGAAGAGAAAAACCAATATCAATAACTCATATCTTTGGCATCTGTGGTTGGGTCACATATACTCAACCAAGATTTAGAGGCTAATCTATAATGGGCCTTTGGGCCCATTGAGATTGGAGAATTAGCCTCAGTATGAATCTTGCCTAATGGGAAAAAGGTCTTTTATCCCTAAGGCGGATAGTGCCAAGGAGGTACTGAGTATTGCTCACACTGATGTGTGTGGTCCATTGTCTACACCAGTTAGAGGAGGTTTTTGAGTTCTTCATCACTTTCACAGATGATTGTACAAGGTTTGGTTACGTTTACCTGATGAGACGCAAGTCTGACTCTTTTGACAAGTTCAAAGAGTTTAAGGCTGAAGTGGAGTGTCGAACAGGTAAATTAATCAAGACCTTACGATCGGATCATGGTAGAGAGTACCTCCTAGGTGAATTCGAGGACTACATGGTACATCATGGAATAGTATCCCAACTCTCTGCGCCGGAGACACCCCAACAGAACGGAGTAGCTGAGAGAAGGAACAGGACATTGATGGAAATAATCAGAAGCATGATGTCTCATGCTACTCTTCCAGTATCTTTTTGGGGATATACCATGGAAATAGCGGCATATATTCGAAACTTGGTGCTTTCCATTTAGTACCTAGGACTCCCTATGAGATGTGGATTGGGCGTAAGCCAAGTCTGAATCATCTCAGGATATGAGGTTGTTCAGCTTATGTACTAATAAAGGGAGACAAGTTGGAACCAAGATCAGAATTATGCTATTTTGTTGGGTATCCAAAAGGAACAAAGGGTGGTTACTTCTATCATCCTAAGGAGCAGGAGGTACTGAGTAGTACCAATGCTAGATACTTAGAGGATGATCAAAGTATTTCCACGAAAGGTCCAACTTGGTTGGAACTCGATGAGAAGTTATCTTCGGAAGTAACTTCTTCTGACTCGATTGAGGAACAAGAAGAGGCACAGCCTCAAGAGCCTGTACAAATGGTACCTTGTCGCAGTGGGAGAATGTCTAGAGTTCCAGATAGATGGTATGGAGGAGCTTTTGAGCTAGTCTCTGACCATCAGGAACAAGACCCCACTAGATACGAGGAGGCAATTGCTGATGCCGTTGCAAATCTTTGGCATGAAGCAATGAAAGTCGAGATTGAGTCTATGTACTTCAATCAGGTTTGGGATCTTATAGCTTCACTTGAAGGGATAAAACCCATTGGGTGTAAGTGGGTGTACAAGAGAAGAGGTGAGAGGATGGGAAGGTGAAAACCTTCATTGCTAGGCTTGTGGCAAAAGGGTATATTCAGAAAAAAAAGGATAGGATGAGTAGGATTCGCTACGCTTTGGCTGTGGGAAGTCTCATGTATACCATGCTGTGTACTAGGCCAGATATCTACTTTGACATAGGCTTAGTTAGCAGATATCAGTAAAACCTTGGGGAAGTTTATTAGTAAGCTGTAAAGTATATTCTTAGGTACCTCAAAGGGACCTTGGAACCACAAGGAGGGGAAGCATATAGAAAGGTAGTACCATCTGATCCGAGATATCCAGAGACGGGATATGGTGGTGGTATAGATTGCCCGAGAACAATCTAGCAAATCCATTCACCAAGCCTTTGGCTGAGGGTCATTAAGAGACACTTAGACGCCGTTGGGGTGGGTACCTATGGACTTACCTAGTCTTAGAGTGCAAGTGAGAGATTGTTGGGAATATGCCTTCTTAGACTAGTTTTCTGATGAAAAAAATCGAATATGTTAATAAAAGAATTTATTTATCGAAAATCGTTTGTGAAATAATTTTCTTTATTTGTGTACAATTTCGTTTGGAACAGACCCATTGTGTATAAATAAGTGATCCATGTGAATGGAGGTCTTTCACAGTAAAGTATGGATCATGAGATATTTAAACACATAAATAGTTGTTCTTAACCGATTGATGAGAATGGGAATCTCGTCATGTTTAGGTTATTATGATATGAATTCCAAGTGGAGAATGGCTTACCTTTAGCCAGTGAGTAGTCCACTCACTTCATGACATAAGCGTATTTTGAATACGTAGAATAAAACCTGTAGTAGTGGTTTCTAAAAAGTACTATATGGTAGAAACCTAGACTGCTACCGCTACAGTGTGGACTAGTACTCTAAGACTTGAGTATGAGTTGGTGGTTTGGCGAAGTTGGAAGCATATGCTTTGATATATTATAGTTGAGGTTCTATCGGAGGGCTAATATATTTGTATGTTGGGTATGTGTGACTAGTTAGTTAAGACAGACTTGTACAAGATAGTTTCTACACCATATCGTCCCTTGTGGTTGTCCGGATGATCTAAATATCCAAGGCCTTGGGAAATATGACTTGGATGTTTGCTTTAAAGTTGCTCCCTTGGAAAGCGGAAACACTCCAGGAAGTCGTGGATCATTGGACTAGAGGCTTAAGGATGGTAGATGTCTTTAGAGAGGTGTTAGTACACTTCTTCCTCTCTAAATATATGGTGATGTGTGGAGGAGTATTTTAGTTATTTCACTTGTAGGTCGAAGACTCTGCTAATGCAGCATTGTCCTTGGGGTCAATATTTCCTTATGGTGATATTAGGAAATATTTAAAATGCAAAATACATCTATTTATACAGTAGGGGTATTTTGGTTATTTTAGTAGCTAAGGCGATGTGTCTTTTTGGTCCTCGGAATAGCCCGTAAGTCCTAATTAATTTTTGGGTTGAGAAAATGATCTCAGTTGAGAGAGTTTAATTTTATTCAGGAAGTCTAATTTATTATTGGACTGGAATAAAATAAATGGAGAGAAATTTATTATCTGGTTTAATTAGTTAATTAATTATTCAAGACCTGGGTCCAGTTTGAATAATTAGAAAATTAATCGGGACTTAAACTAGAGGAAAATAATTATTACTTAATTATTTATTGGATTATTTATTTAATTAAATCTCAAGACATAAATAATTAATATTTAATTATTTTTTGTTCATTTGGGTTAATTATTTATTTATTGGGTTATTTGTTTAATCCCAATGAAAATAATTAATGTTTATTATTTTTGACTTTTCGGGTCCAAGAAAAATAATAAATATTATTTTGGTCCAATAGCCTGGACTATAGGATTTTTTCGAACACAATTTAGAAGAGTTTAGAGTGAAGCCAAAATTTATTTTGTATATAATATTCGGGTATAAAATCCCGAGAATATTATTTTTATCAAAATAATTATTTTTGGTTTCATGACTCTTGGCTTTCTGTGTGAAAAAATAAAATAAAAGGAAAAAAGAAAAAAATAAAAATATTTTCTTTCTCCCCGGTGACTCTTGGCTCTCTCTCTCTCTCGTACTGTCTCTTCTCCTCACTGGCTTTTGGTTTTGAAACCAAAAGAAGCCAACCGAGAGTGTGTCCCTTGATTTTCTGGCTTCTGGATTTGGTCATATCAAGGGTCATCGGTTCACTGGGTTTGCTTCTTCTGGGTTGTTTATAAATAGCTGAGACAATGAAACCAGAGGAGGTGTGCAAAGGAAAAACCAGTGAAAGACATGGAGAAAAAAAATTGAGTGATCATTTCTTCTTCCTAAATTGTGTGCTTACCAACTGGATTTAGGCAGTGGTCATATTTTGTGAATTGGAAAGCTAGCATTCCACTGGAGGAGAAGAAAGAATCGGAGATGGATAGTGGAAGTTTGACTGGTGTTCATGGATGCAGTGCATTGGACGTTGAAGGAAGAAGCTGTTCTTGAGCTTCAAATCATTCAACCATGTTCTTCAAGTTTTAAAGGCTCCAAGAGGTATGTTTTCATCCTATCATGATGCTGCCATACTCTGTTATTCATGTTCTTGTTCTTCCATTTTCATACCCGTTCTCATACTTTGTGAATGTTAATCCTTTAGTCTCATCATAATCAATACCCTTTTTTGCAAAAATCCTTGCGCCACAAGTCGTGCTTTATACCTTACGACTTCATTATTTTTATTTCGCTTTCACACAAATACCCATTTATAACCAATTGGTTTTACACTTTCTGGTGTTCGGACTACGGGTCCAAAAATCTCACACTTTGCAAGTGAGTTTAACTCTAATTGAATCACACCTTTTTATTTTGACCAATCATTTCTATAATGACATTGTTCAACTGATGTTGGTTCAAGATCCTCCTTATCTTTTAACATATCAAATGCTATATTGTATGCAAAAATATTATCAACAGTTATTTCCATCCGATTCCAACTTCTACTAGAAGTCATATAATTGATGGACATTTCATTATTTTGTCCACAATGTTTAAATATTTGGATCTTTTCATCAGTTGCCACTTGGTCTTAGTTTTCTAATTCTTCAATTTGATCATTCTGATCTTTTGCTCCTATTTTCTTTTAGGGATTTTTATCCTTTGAAGCAAGGGGCTGTCCATACTTCTGGCATGTTTTTGTTTCAGCATTTATAGGAATTTCATTTTTATCCTGCTGGAATTTCTATTCGAATAGGAGTATATATAGCTTGAATATCCAATTTAGTTACCTTTGTAGAGCCAACAAAAAAATTTGGCAGCTGATTTGCAAGTCTTTGCAAATGAATTATCTTTTGAACTTTTAGTTCACTCGTGCTTGTGCGCAGATCTAAATAATTCAATGATGTTGTCCAGGCAAGCTCTTTTTTATGTGGTTTATGTTCTTCCCCTAATTTAGGAAATAGAGTTTCATCAAAAGGACAATCAGAAAATCTTGCTGTAAATTCACTTGTCAATGGTTCAACATATTTAATTATAGAGGGAGAATCATATCCAACATATATCCCCAATCTTTTTTGAGGACCCATTTTGGTACGTTGATTTGGCACGCTATCGGTACATATATAGTAGATCCAAAAATTTTTAAATGAGTAATACTTGGCTCTGAACCAAAAGCCAATTGCAAGGGAGAGAATTTGTGATAACTTGTTAGCCTTATATGCACAAGTGCTCTAGCATGTTCTCAACTAGATGTTGGGAGATTTGTTCTCATTAATAACGGTCTAGCAATTAATTGTAATATTTTAATAAATGATTCAGCTAGGCCATTCTGGGTATGAACATGAGCTACTAGATGTTCAATAGTAATACCAATTGACATGCAATAAGTATCAAAAGCTTGGGAAGAATAGTTTTTATCATTATCTAGACGGATCCTTTTAATAGGATAATCTGAAAATTGCACTCATAAGTGAATTATTTGGACAAGCAATTTTGCAAACGCCATGTTATGAGTTGATAATAAACTGACATGCGACCATCGGGTCAATGCATCAATTAAAATTATAAAATATTTAAATTGCCCACATGGTGGATGAATTGATCCACAACTATCACCATGAATTCTTTCTAGAAATGTTGGAGATTCAAACTTCACTTTTATTGGAGATGGTTTAATACCCAATTTCTATTGAGAACATGCAACACATGAAAATTTATCTAGTGCTAAAATCTTTTGACTTCTCAGAGGATGACTATGTGTATTTTTAATTATTCTTCTAATAGCTCCTGGATGACCCAAACAATCATGCTAAATGATAAATATAGCAAGATCAGTAAACTTCTGATTTACTGAATGATGCACTTCAATTGCATGAATTTTTGTACTATATAGGTAAGATAAAAGAGATGGTAGCCTTTCTAATAAAGATTTCTTATCACCTCTTTTTCTTTTCCATTCTTATTATTTTTGGCTACTTCTGGTAGTTATCATTATTTCTCATAATTTTGTTTTGACATATTTTTATCATAATAAATTTTCTATTATAACTGCATGCATGTCCACAGCCACGATCATAACCACGATCATGATCACGACCTCTTTTAGAGCCAAAATCATTAGATTTAACAATATTTACTTATGGGAATGGAGTAGAACCTGTTGGTTGGGCATCATGATTTTTCATTAATAACTTATTATTTTGCTCAGCTATGAGAAGGCAAGATATCAATTCTGCATATTTCTTGAATCATTTTTCTTGATATTGTTGCTGTAGGAGCACATTCGAGGCATGAAAAGTAGAGAAAGTTTTCTACAACAAATCTTCATCAGTAATATTTTCTTCACATAATTTTAACTGCGAGCTAATTTTAAACATCGCAGAATTATATTCACTGACGGATTTAAAATCTTGTAATTGCAAGTACATCCAGTCATACCTGCTTTTGGAAGGACAACTATCTTCTGATGGTCAAATCTTTCTTTCAAATTATTCCACAAAATAAGTGAATTTTTCACGGTAAGATATTCCACTTTTAAATATTTAAGAAGATGATGACAGAGAAAAATTATAGCTTTAGCATCATTTTGTGATGATGATGGATTTTCTTCTACAATGGTATCTATCAGACCCATTGTAGCAAAATTCATTTTAGCATCTAGTGTTCAGGATAAATAGTTTTTCCAGTGATATCTAGAGTTGCAAACTCAAGTTTAGTAAGATTTGTTATATTTATATAAAATCAAATAGGAAGAGTACCTTTCTTATTTTGTTTAGAAAAACTTCAAAAATCAAACTACTTGATTATATGGATCGAGAGAATATCTTTGATAGTATTGGCTTGATTATAAACTTTAGTAGAACAACGTCGGAAGAGACTCGTGCTGATAATGTATTGTGAATTTTATTCCA
The DNA here is from genome assembly GCA_026120185.1 of Voacanga thouarsii. Lineage (NCBI taxonomy): Eukaryota > Viridiplantae > Streptophyta > Magnoliopsida > Gentianales > Apocynaceae > Voacanga > Voacanga thouarsii. The sequence continues at coordinate 1,387,635 of JANUWF010001921.1, forward strand.
AATAGAATCAAGAATTAAGAAGATAAAATATAAAAATGATATTAAAGAAACTATAAGAAGAGAAATGAGAGAATCACTTTGATTCAATTGATTGATTATGTTCGTTTACATAAGGCCCCTATTTATAGAGGTTTAGATACTTCATCTAAAAGGATAAGAAATGAATATAATAAATACAATATTATCTTATTCATAAATAACTTTAGAAAAATGAATAGTCACATCTATCTTCAAAATAAATGGACAGCATCGAAAAATGAATAACCATTTATTATTTTCATAGCAAATAAAATATAATATAAAAATGAATTATAATTAATTTAGACTTCAAGTTCAAACTTCAAAATTTAGAATTCAAATTTCAGATTTTAGCTTTCAAAATTCAATACTTAAATATTCAGTCTTTAATATTCAAATTTCAATTTTATCAAATGAGCCTTAGATAAACTATTTAGATAGCAAAAACTTGAATATATAATGGAGATATTTTTCAGCCAAAAGCCATTCCCAAAACATATTCTATAGTTAGATTACATTAGTCTAAAATAAAAAGAAATGCTTCCTTTGGTAAGCTCAACCAGTGGTAGGATCATAGTCCTAGCAAAATTACTAAAATAAAAGTTCATGTATATACTAGCTATCAAACACATGGGCAACCCTATTGCTAATTTATCTTCTTTTCAATCATAAGGCCTTTAAAGACGACTATTCCCTCTAGTCCCTCCCTCGTGTACTTAAATAAGTGTTCCTTTTTTGTCCCCCTTTGTAGCAAAATATGCATCTTCTTTTTTTGCACTTGTTCTTTTTTATCCTTGTTTTCATTGGTCAGCTTTTTGCCTCCATGTTAATCTACCAACATAGCTTGGTTTCCTACATCCTACAAAAAATGAAGAATAAAAAATCAAAACAACAACAATAAACTAAGTCTTAGTCCTAAGTAACTTGGGGTCGACTACATGAACCAATACAAAACTACGTGTGGTCATCTACATAAATCTTCTCCTTTCACTTATTTCTATTTACTGTTATACTCTCATCCAAATCTAACAGAGACACATCTCTCATAATCAGCTTCATCCATATCTTCTTAGGCCTGCTTGTACCGCTATCCAACTTATCTTACCTTTATCCCTCAATTCTCCTAATAGGGGCATCCCTTAGTCTTCTCTGTATAAGTCCAAATAATCGCAAATGGTTTTCTCTCATCTTGTCTTCAATGGACGCTACTCCTATTTTTCCCAAATGATTTTATTCCTTACTTTATCTTTTCTAGTATATCTGTACATCTACCTTAACATACACATCTCTACTACCTTCAATTTTTGAATATAGTATATTTTAACTGTCTAATATTTCATAAGTGAAAATTGGAATAAGGTGCAAACATAAATTATTGAAGATGGAAACAAATGTTGTTTGGCAAACTTATAGTTTGTGTTAAGGTCATTGTCAAAGGAAGCGATTGACATGATTCTTTCACAAGAATCATTGACAATGCTAATGATATACTTCTTAACATTAACACGATTTTGGAAACTATTTAAATCTAAATTGGCAATGTTTTATGTGCGCTATATTAGATTTGGATTAGGAAAAAGATTGTAAAAATGAATAAGAATCTTAGAAAAGATACGATGAGGATTTTTTTGACAAAGATATGGAATTTTAGTGAAATTAGAATTGCAAAGATTTAAGAAACTTTGAAGATGAATCTTTAAGCAGATTCCTAATTTTATAAGGAAGCAAAAACTCTATTGTAATATATAAAAACGATCAAAGAGCGTTGATGAAGTAGAGAAAAGAAGAAATACAATCTAAGTTATGTTCTTTATTGAATTGGTTGAAATAGAGTAAGAAAATTTATGCATATATTCTGAGTGTTTTTTAAGCACATACTTTTGATGAAGTCTACTGGTTCTCTTTGTTTAAGTGTGCTTCTCAGTTTAAGTTAGTTGTTGCAATAATATCACATCTTCTAGAGGGACTTGAATTAATATTCTTTAGAGCAAACACCTTTCTCGTAGAAAGTTTTCTTATATGTCAACGAAGAACCACTATGCTGTAGTAATGAAGATTAAAGGTAGTTCAATTGGTGTAGTTAGGTACAACAAAAGTCTTTAGGAGTTTGATAGAAGAATAATGGGAGAGTGTTCTATTAGAATCTAGTAGAAATTACTTGGTGAAAAGGATAAGTGTATTCCTTGTAACTTTGTTAATATTTTATTAAATATTTTTACTCGTTTAGGACCCGTAGATGTAAGGTTGTCGACAATCGAACTGCGTTAATAATTTACTATGTTTGTTAAATTTTTTATTTCTATCTACGAAACTAATATAACTATAATAGGAAAGTTTAATAATAACACAGAAGATCGAAAAACTAAATCACACAACTGGTATTAGAGTGGTTTACTGTGTTTGAATTGCTATTAATTTAGCAAGTGAAATCTTGGCTATTGGTTTGGAACACCATGTATGGATCAGTGAAAGAATGAGGATTTGTTATTCAACTACCATTGTTGGAAGGAGCAAATTATGTATATTGAAAAATTAGAATGAAAATATTTATTAAAATGTTGATACTGCTACCTGAAAAGCTGTTGAACAAGGTTGGAAGCCCCTCAAAATACCAAATATAAGTACCGAGGAGGAAGAATTGAGGCTAATGGATCTATAGACTAATGTAGAATATCGTCTTGACAATGCAAATGCTACAACACTGAATATATTTTTTCCTATTGTTGGTCTTGATGAGTTCAAATTAATCTCCATATGTGAATATACCAAAGATATGTGGGAAGTTCTTCAAACAGTGTATCAAGAAACAAATACTGTTAAAACATCAAAGTTGCAGATGCTAACAACATAATTCGAGGAATTAGGAATGAGTGATCATGAAACCATTGCTGCATTTGATAGTAAATTGAGAGATATTGCTAATCAGGCTTTTCAACTAGGAGAAATATATTTTGAAGAAAAGTTGTTGCAAAAGACATTGAAATCTCTGCTACTTCGATTTCATGCCAAAGTAGCCATAGAGGAATGCAAGGATGTGTCAAAAATGAGATTGGATAATCTTATGAGATCTTTGCAAACTTATGAGATAAACTTTTAGTCTTAGTTAAAATCCAACAAGAAAGGAGTTGCCTTAAAAGCTAAAGATGATTTTGATGATAATAAAGGCTTAGATGATGAGACTGATTTTTTGATAAGATGGTTTAACAAACTACTGGAAAGGGAAAATAGAAGAACAAGCAGTTTAACAAGTTTTTTAACAAGAGACCTAGAATCCAACAAAGAAATATTTAAAAAAAATTCAAAAAAAAAAAAGATAGATTGAAAGGACTTAAGTGTAGAGAATATAATGGTTATGGGTATATTCAGTTAGAAGGTGCTAACACCTTGAAGAAGATGAAAAATTGAATCTACAACACGACTTCGAATAATGGTGAAGAAAATTAAGAATATCTTGATATTGATAGCATCGAAAGATATGATGATAAAGGTCATGCTAGTAATGTTTCATTCAACGCTATTGTCAAAAAGGCTTTAATTCATAAAGATAGCAATTCAAACAGTGATCTTCTTGATAATACTGACAATGAGAATGTGGAGCATGATCAACTTGTTAGTAAGTATGAATTGATGTATTCAAAATGGCTAAGTTGCAAAGTTGAACAAGGAGGTGAAGAAGTATGTTCAGGGACTTCAACAAACAAATAACTCACAACAATAAGAAATTAAAAAATTTCAACAAGAAATTCAACAAAGTGAAGAAAGCTTGAAAATCAGTAATCAAAAGTTGAAAGATGTTGAGCAATCCATTAAAAAGCTAAATTCTGGAGAAGTTAAGTTGGATAAAATTCTTTCTTTTGGAAAAAACTCCCATGACAAAACTGGACTTGGATATAACGAGTTTAACAAGGTCGAAAAACATGACTTGCAGTTGCTGAGAAGGGACAACTAAGGAAGTTTAAGCCTAAGTCTAAAGAACTCCTTATTTATTGTGACTATTGTTCTCTTGCAAGATATAGGTGAAAAAGTTGCTTGAAAAAAAATTCAGAGATCGTTAACATGATCGAAAGGTTACTAAACTTGAGTTTAACAAAGGCAACAAAGCACCAAAGGTAAAATGCATATGGATCAAAAGAAATGAAGTCAAAGCACACATTGTACATATCTCTTTAAAAGTTGATATGAAAGATGTATGGTATCTTGATAGTGGATGCTCAACGAATATGACAGGTAAAAAGGAGTTTCTTGTTAACTATAAACATAAAAGTGGTGGTTCTATTACATATGGTGATGGCTCAAGGAATAAAGTGATTGAAATGACTTATTAAACATTGAAGGTATGTCTAAATTTAAAACTTTACATATTAATGGATTGAAGGCTAATCTAATACATATAAGTCAATTATGTGATAACAATATGTTTGTTAACTTTGACCAAAAAAAAAAATTGTCTAGTAGTTAACAAAACAGGAAAATGTGTGATATTTGGAAATGGGATTTTAGATAATTGTTATCAGATATGCACATCCAACAACTATAAGTGCATGATGGCTAAGATTGATGAAATTGAGTTATGGCATTAGAAGTTGGTTCATATTATTACAAGCAAATTGTATGAACTAAGTTCAAAATTTATAGTTTGTGGCTTACCTAAGCTAGGTAAGAATGTATTTGAATCATTTAGAAAGTTATGTTTGAACTTGCAAACTCAGAAAAGTGTAAACTTGAAAAGACTAAAAAGTGACCATAGAAGAGAATTTGACAATACATTGTTGGATGATTTCTACGTTGAGAATGACATTCAACAAGAGTTTTTAGCACTAAAAACACCCTAGAAGAATGGTGTTGCAGAGTTTATGTAAGTTTTTAGAATTTTATTATTTAGTTTAATGTGTTAAAAAGACTTTTTGTCACTTAGATAGTGTAACATCCTTGACTTGCTAGATAACATGGTTGTAGGATGTTATTTTTGCCCATTCAAAACTTCCAATAGGGCAATACCAATTAAAACTTGATGGCTGTTATCATAAGCTAGCTTTTGCATATAGAAGGCTTTTAGTCTACCCATCTTCAAAATCAGTGTGCATGCTCCCAATATATCTTCTAAAATTGGTATTGCTCTTTCCTAATTGATTCTCTATCAATGGACGAATCGAAGTACTAAACTTTAAATTTGATTCCAATGATTCTTAAATTTTGCCCAACTTCTTGAAGTAAACTGGGGATCTTGATCAGAAATGATACTTGAAGGTATACCATGAAATCGTACAAATTCTTGCATGTAATCTTGAGCTATTTTCTCTGTGGACTACCACTTTTTTACCAAAATGAAATAGGTTGTCTTGGCTAGGCACTTTACTACTGCCTAAACTATCTCTTTGATTTATGGTTATTAGCAATCTAGTAACAAAGTCTATCGTGGCACATTCTCACTTCCACTAGGGAATAGGTAAGGGTTGACATAATCTAACGAGTCTTTTATGCTTAGTTTCTATTTTCTAATTGGTGAGATAAGTTGATATATAATGTGCAATTTTGTTCTTCATTCTTGGCTACGAAATCACCTTCTTCATATATTCGTATATTTTCGTTTCTCTTGAAAGAATGGTGTAATGGTTCTTGTGGGCTTTCTTCAAAATTTTCTTCCCCTACTGTTCTCTTATTTAGAACACAAACAATCACGGAAATGCATTACTCCACTGTTAGCTACTTTGTAGTCTTAATTTCTTCCTCTCACTTTTTCTCCTTGAAAGTTTGAAATTCTTGATTATTTAGATGAGCGTTAATGATTTCTCATTTTAGCTTGATGCTATATTTAAATTCCTTAAACAAATCTTTGCTACTTGAAATTCAAAATCTCATTGGGAAAAGTCAAACTTCGAGCTTTTGTGATCTACAAATATCTTGTAATATGCTTTTGTAATGATAATATCTCCATTTCTTCAAGGCAAATACAATTTTTGCCAACTTCAATATCAAAAGCAAGATTGTTGATTTTGTGTGACTTGAGCTTTCTGTGAAGTATATATGATGTGTCCGGACTTGGGTGTAAATATCATACAAAAACTAAGTACATTTCCAATCAAGTTTAAATCAAAATGTTCAACCTAAATCACACATATGAGCAAGCGTACTCATCATTAACCCAGCATAGGGTTCAAATGAGTATCGATCCTCAAGGAATAAGTAGACATTAATCACCTTTCTTTCATTATTTAACCGACTCGATAAAGTGAAAAAAATAAGTAAAAAGGAAAATAAAAGAAAATACAAATAAAAATATATACATGTCAAGGATGTAGAATTATGCAATTCAAACAATTGTTTAGACAACCATGATCTTAAATAACCCAACAATTATCATAACTAAAATCATTCTTTTGGCATCATGAAGGATTAAAGCAGACTCACTTCTTTCCCAATCCATGAACCCCTATCTTCTAGGTAACTTGGCATCACATACTCTGTCTCAACCAGTCTTACCCAAAAGATGCATTAACCACAATCCTTAATTCAAGTTCCATTCTCAGGCAAACTTAAAACATGAAATTAACCAATGAATCCATACTCTGGCAGACATCAATTAACCTTCAATTACTCTGTCCTTAGCAATTAACCCCATTCTCAGGCAAGTTAAAAGATAACAAATATGAAATCAATAAATTGACACCATCAACCATATTCTCAAGCAAGTTAATGGAAAACAATCAATTAATCTCTCAATCAACCTAAGTAATTAAATACTAAGAGTAACAATCAATTAATCAAAAGATCAAATATCTCTAAAAATCATGAATATCTAAAACAATGCCAAATTACAATAAAACAATTAACACATCATTGTTCAAGAAAAAGAAAATAAAGTAAAAGAAAGTACTCATAGACAAGCCTCCTTCTTCTTCCTTTGAAGACCTTTTTGTACAATCCTCCTTGGATTGAAGAATTCCTCCTTTGATTGAGTGATTTTCTATAATGATCAATGGATTATCTCATTTTTCATTGTGTTTTTCATCTATTTATAGGCTTAGGAAGTGCCTAAACTCGTAGGTACAGTGTTCTTGGCTGAGTAGAAGTTGGAAGATACTAAAACTCCACAGATTACCGAAAATCGCGTAGAAAAAATCAAGCACCGCCTTAGCTTCAGAGCACAGCCGGAACCCTCTTGGCTCTCGAAGCCGGCGCCGGTTGTGTTCTGCTTCTTTATTTGTTTGCCGATTTTTCTCCGAATTTCACATGATAAAGATCAGAATGCAGCTGGCGCCGCCTTGACTTTTGAAGCTGGCGCTGGTTTGACTCTATTTTGCTCTGTTTCACCAATTTTTCCGTCGCTTTGAAGTTTGCATCAACAGTGCATGGCCGGCGCCGGTTCTAGGACCCTAGCCGGCACCGCCTCTCCTCTATTTTGTGATGTTTTTGTTTCGTTTTACCCTAAAAATCTAAAATAATGAACAAAATACCTTTCTAAGGGTAAAATCTCAAATATGAAGGAATATAACTAGTTATTGAACAAAATGTATCACAAAAGAACCTCAAATAACTAGAGAAAGTATGACTAATTTAGCCCCTATCAATATGCTTCGGTCTTATTCTCTTGCACATACAAGGGTTAAGAATTGAGTTGCAAATTCAAGAGGAATGAATGAATGAAGAGTAAGAAAAAAAATTCAATACTAAGACAAGATTTGATGATTAAGAAAACATTAAAGACAAGAAAGGGAAATGATTACAGTATTTGATTGTCAATGAAAGTATTGTGATTGATGAGAATCGAACACTTCGGTTGAGTGAAAAGGAAAAGTTCTTTGAATACTTAGGGCCTTAATAAAAAAGATTATTAACATGAAATAATAGGAAATGTTAAGTAGAAAGATGAGCATATGAAATCAAAATTATTTGAAAAAGAAAAAGAAAGTTTTGAGCAGCAAAGGAAACTAGAAGAACAAAAGAGTGAAAAGATTGTGTAAATGGTGATATTAGAATTTCAAAGATATGAGAAGCTAGCAAAAAGAGGCACAAATTAAGGTGTGCTAAATCAAAGGAATGAAATGTAACATAAAATAAATGGAGTAAGTCTAATGAAGCAAGAAATAGAAAGCCATCATAAAGATAACATAGAAAATATTTAGTGAAATATTGAAAAGTTTGATAAATAACAATTGTGAAAATTAAATAAAGTAGCAAAGGTTGCTTTAATCAGCCAAGCCTTAGAATAAAATTCTCAACAAATGGTGGAGAAAAGAGTTGGCGAGAAGAAGCTTGAAAGAGAAAACACATGCTAAGATATGTAAAATTAAAGGAATGAGGAAAAACATGATATAGATAGAATAAGTCCGATGAGGTAAGAATTAGGAAGTCAACAGGAAGATGTCATGGAAGAAGTTGGGCATAATGTAGATGCTTTTGTTAAGGAGCAATTTACTAATAATGATGAGTGAAGTAGCTAAGGTGGCTTTAACAACCATGTCTTAGGGAAAGTTCACACTAACAACAAAAAGTAGAATAAAAGAGTTTGCATAAGGAAGTTTAGAAGAAAGAGAAAAGAAGCGAGATCAATTAGTTTGAACCATCATCAAAGGATATTACTAAAACGGCTTCCTTTCCTTGATTTGATGTATTCACATATAGTGTCTAAAGTTTTTCTCCTAGTAAGGTAAACATAGGTAAAAACATTGGTCTCCTCTTGACTTTTGGAAGTTCTTTTCATTCTTCCTTTTCCACAACTACAATGTACACCTTCATTGTAGCCAATTCAAAGGTGATGTAATTAGGATCACTATTCTTTTAACAAAAAGCAGTAGCAACTCTATTATCTTAAGAGTCTTCTAATCTTCGTGGCATTCTCAAGCTATATTAGTTCTTAAGTTTTCCTTGTTTAAAGCGAGCACTTAAGTATTTGTTTGTGATATTAAGTTGTTATCTCCATTAACTATAGTTGTGTTTCTCCAATTAGTTAGATATGGTAGCAGAATGAGGTTTCCTTGTTTAAGCCGAAGTATTCTCGAGCAACTCTCCCTCGGATATGTAGAATCTTCACATTTGAAGTCTCTTGTTTGACCTCTTGAACTAACTATCCTTTTCTATGTGTTCAATCCGTCTGCAAATTATCAAATTTGGAGTAGCTTTTGCTAGTGTAGTCCTATCAAAGTCTTCATTCTTCGTTTATGTAGTTGCATCCACTATAGGAATACACATTGTAGATGGGTATCTATTTCTCACAATCATCACTTCTCTTAATTCTACTCCCAAGTACTATCTAAATGCCCTTAGGTGAAGCATTCCTCAACTCAATTATTCTAGCTCAAAATTAAAGTGCAAATAGGTCGTGTACTAAAAGCAAATAAATTCATATAACATGCTCAATCAAATAAAAGACATATAAAGATATTTCACATAGCATACACCACATGCAGTCATAGGAGCATTCCAGAGAATATCCCCACTATACATATATAATTGACAAGTACAATAGAAAAATCACAAATTTTAGTGCAGTTATCAAGACCCCAAATTCTAGTAAAAATCATCATTCTTAAACTTTTGCTCCCATTATCATAAATTTGATAAAAATGATTATTGTGTACTATGTGAGACTTTGTGTGTGCAAGTGTGTGTACTGGTTGGATCAAGGATTCATAGGCTATATTTTGTATGGTGAATAAGGGTATTTGAATGGTTATTTAAAGGGTTGTTCATGATTGAGAAGAAAGATGGTAGAGTTGGGATAAAAACAGGGTTAAACATTAAAGAAAATGGATTATGATTGTTTTTGAACGTTGATGTTAACTATATGTTATTTGCATAAGAACTTAGTGGCTTTCTTGAACCTGAAAACAGAAGAATTAAGCTTTTTTGAAGGAAAATGAAGTGGATTAAGGGTTAAATAGGTGTTATAAATCAAGAAGCACAAGTAGGTGAAGTTGTTTTGTGAAAATGGATTAAAAACCAGAAAACTACTGTGGCAGCTTTTGCCCAATAATGGGTTATGTGGACTAGAAATCTAAAAAAAGCCAATTAAAAATTAAATTTAAGAGTCTTATAGTCATTTTGGTATATCATAGAGCTAAATCGGAGTTTTGATTTGAAAGTTATGTCCAAAACAAAATCATATATCAAAATAGCAAAATTCCAAAATTTTGTTTAGAAAGTGGGTGAACTTAAGGATGATTAATTGTGTGATCTTGGGTGAAATAATTGGGAAAAATGAAGTGAACCCCTTGTTTATGAAGGGAGAAAGGGTGCGGAAAAAGGAAAACGAAAGAACTAAAAAAATGACGAGAACAGAAATTGAACGTTTTCCTTAACCATCGGCCCCGTCGGCTTGTCAGTTGGACGTCGGCTACTTTTCAGCCAAATACGAATTGATCCGAAAATGATGTTTGGTGTAGGTTTAGAGGTAAATGGCTAACAAAACATCAAAAATAGTAAAGACGGTGACTCAACAGTCGTGAACGGGAAGAGTTATTTAGAACATGAGGTGAGTCCTTTTGATTTCTAAAACCTTTTGAAAGCTAGTATGCTTCACTTTTCCATGAAATGTTATATTTTATACCGTTTTGGAAATCTCTGAATATGGTTGAGGTTTATCTGAGCAAGATTTGTTTAATGCCATTTTAGGCTTGAATGAACTTCATAATTAACTTGGAAACCTTAATGGATGATTAAAGCATGAATTTTGTGAATTTAGTCCTTTTAGATTAAATACTTGAGATTTTCAAAAAATGATGATTTTTTGGAATCGGGCATTCGTAAATTGACCAGAATGCCCTTATTGGAACATTTTTTGGAAATGTGTTTTAAAACTTTGAATTTAGTCCTCTTTTTCGATTAGAATTCTGGATTTCTTGAAATGAGTTTCTTTTGGAATCGGGTATTTGAAAAATGATCAAAATGTCCTTATTGGAATATTTTATGAAAACTTTTGGAATCAGGTATTCGGTAAATGATCAAAATATCCTTATTGGAATTTTTGTGAACGCTTTTCAAATCAAGTAAGGGTAAGATGACCCAAATACCCTTAGAAAGTCTTTTAGAATCGAGCATGGGTAAAATGACTCGAATGCCCTTAGAAAATGACTTTTGTGATTGAGTACGGGGAAATGACCCTAACGTTCTTGAAAACATATTTTGACGTTTGAACAGAACTCTTTATCCTGTTTCAACATGATTTTGGAAAATATTCTCTCGTGATGTGATTAACTTTTGGAAAACGACTTTTGATCCTTGAAATTATTTTATTGGTCTGATGTGCCTATGGAATGAATTGATTGGCTCTGTGGAGCCTATATGAATGATGATCTGACTTGCGAGTCAGCGGGATCAAATTCTGAAAAATGTGATTTTGTCCCAAAAATGTTTTGATATGAAAATCCTACGGGTTTCGATAACCCTCTTACTTGATCAGTCAGAAGGGGTTGGTATCGGTAATGTTGAGTACTAAGTAAGGATTTTGATCTTTGTATTAGCTCATGTTAGAGGTAGACAACCCCAAGTAATTTAGCTAGTTCTGGGGATTGTCTTACTCCAAACAGGTTGACAGAACATTGAGATAAGTCATTTTGGCTAGCCATTTAGCACCTGGCAATTGCCGTGTCTACAGGTGCTTCTTTTGAGTCATTCGCTGGATGCTGGGCGGGACGCTCAGTGCATTTGATTTCTTGCCACCTCGATGGTGATTAATGTCAGGATTGGAACCTCTAGTTTATGATGGCAAGTAAAAGATTGTGTGTTGCGGTATACTTGAGTAGAAGTATGCTGCGGTGTATTTATTTCAGTGACGCACGGTTGAGTACTAGAGGCTACGGTCTCAGTACAATGATACATGGTGCTGAAGGCAAGGACTATGAGACTTGCATACAGGCCGACCTTCTGTTGGAGAAGTGCCTGTGATTTGAAAATTGGGGCAATAATTTGAAATCCGAAATAAAGTTTTCCAAAAATGATTGAGTTCTGAATACACTCTTCTTTAAAGAGTCTTGGAATTGTTTCTAGTAAACAAATGATATGCTATTGTACAAAAGTTTTATGTACCCTATTCTTTCATAAAGCACTAGCACACACGGGACTTATTGGGTGATTCGTCACTCACACGTATCTTTTATCTTACCTTTTTATAGGATCCAGAGATGAGCGGACCTACGGATAGAAGGATAATACCACAGAGTTAGCGGTTTAGGTCTGGACATCTTTTTTTAAAAATCATGTACTATATTATGTTATAGATAGAGATGGCATGTGTGAGATTCTTTGATATATGTATATGTGTGGCTATCTGTGTGGGATATTGTTGAGTTTGGATATGAAACTCCATCCAAAACCAACCCTAGAGTAAGGGGGTTGGGATGCATATCATATTTTCTTACATGCATAAATATATTTTTGAATGATTTTATGTGCTTTGGATTCGTGATTTATAGTCTATAAGGCTCAATTGTGCTTATTGAGTAAGAATGGTAAAATGGTAATTTTACTTGAAGTGAAAATAGGGAGATAACTTGAGGGTTAAATAGGAAAAATATTTGGGAGAGAAAATAAGAACAAGATTTGTTGTGGTTTAGTGGTTAGAGCTTTGGAATAAATCCTTGAGGTCTTGAGTTCAAATTTCATCCTTTAAGTTTTAGCATGATTAATTTTTATTTTAGATAAGTAGGCTATTTCGGCCCTTGCTTGCTATAGGGAGGAGTAGGAGTGTTGTCCTAGGGGAGGCATGAAAGGAATGTCTTAATCCTACTCTTGTGCCCTACAAAAATTCTTAAGGGAATTATACCCTTTTTGCTCTCTAGCTTACCTTAATTCTTTATCAATTAAGTTGCTCAATTTATCCAAGCCATTTTATTTCCAGAAAATTCCAGCAAGCTTCCTTGATCTTGGAGTTTCGAAAATGTCTATGTGAGGATAGCATATTGACTGAAAATGGGGAAGGGGTTATGGAAGAATCCCAAGAGAATTAATCTCCACGGTTGAACCTTCAAACTCCACCTTATAAGTGATAATCTTCTTCATGTAGCAAATCTGGAAAATTTTTCCAGCTTCTTGGTCAGTCCAATTTTCAAAATCTTCAGCCACCTTTCTCACTCAAATACTGCTAGAAAATAAGCTAATTCACTTAGCTCGAAGACTGAAAACTTTGGCCAAAATTCGGACTGCACAAAGTTGTGCAAACCAGAGAAAAATTCTAGGCAGAATTTGTAGCATAACAATCCAAAAACCAAGCTGTTTCTTCTAGCCTTCAAACCAGTAGTTCATCTCTATCTTTCGTCCATAAAGAAGGCTAGAAACTAGCCTTACAGTACCCTCTAATACCCCTTCAAACCTGCTGCAAGTCGGCTGGGGCATGGCAGAAGAAACTGCACGAAATTCTAGCAAATCCTTCGAGTGATCAACCAGAAATTCTAGCTTTGTTTCCTCTTCACCCCTTGTCCGAAACTCACTCCAATTTTCTGTAAAACCAACCCTAGTTAGCCATGAACTGAACTTCATCATCTCCTCCATTGGTCTACACAAATGAAGCTCCATGGCTACCCCTTAAATTACTCCACCAATCACTACAATCAAGCCTTCCTTTGGAATTCAAAATTCCAGCAAATTACTCTATGAAAACCTCCATGGTTTAAGCTTCAAACAACTAGAAAATCTTCCACCCTTACACTCTGAATTTTGGCCATTCTATAACCCATTCAAACATCATTCATCTCAGTAAAATCCCAGCCAAACCAGTCGGCCATTGAAGCTCTCAAAGACCTCCATCAACCAAGCTATTCTTACCATATTTGCTACCTTAATTCACTCCCTAAATTATTCTTTTTGAATTTTAAACAACCAGCTCTCCTTCTTCTCCCTAATCTGAAAAATTCAATCACCAGAATTTCCATAGCCATTCGGCCAACCCTTTCCAAGCAATTTTCGTCTAGCTTCTCTCCATTCTCTCCATTTCTCCAAGAACACCAAGAACACACATCACCATTCTTTAAGCCTAAGACCACTTTAAGCACCTTCAATCTTCTCCAAAAACTCCAAATCACATATACTCATCCTCTAGAATCCATTTTTGCAATTTATAACATCAAACGCTGAAATCAAGGTTCTACTTTCGGATAAAAAAATCAAAATTTTCTTGAAGACTCAAGAACACTCTCAAGGTAAACATGAACGATTATCTCCATCTTCTTTCCTCTTCGACCTTTAATGAAATATACTAATAATCTCTCTATTCTTTTCTCTCTCTCTCTCTCTCGGCCGAAATGGTTACTCCAACCATGGCCATTTTCTTTTCTTCCTTCTTGGTCGGATCAAGTCTTCCAAGCGTGTAGACTCTCTTGAGACTTCATCAAGGTAGTCATCATTCGAGTATGTCTCTTTAACCCTCTCATTAATTCTAAAATCATGCCTTTTAGATGTTGTTGGTAAAAGGATGGAATATAATTGGAGATTGAGTATGTGTTTATATGATGGAGTTGGGATTGAAGCATGAGGATGATTTGTCTTGGTTGAGTTTTATGATGTTTTAGGGTTTGTTGCATGCTCTTCATGTCGTGAGTTAGTGTGGATGATTAAGCATGATAGATATTATGTCACCTTTGGTGAATAGGGTTTTATGTTCTTGTATTCTTGTTGAAGCCATGAATATGACTATGTTTAGTGGAGTTTGTATCATGTGTTGGTAAATATGGATTTATGCTTTTATTCATGATTTGGATGGTTTGTTGATTGGTGTAGAGTTTATGTTCATGATTATGGTTAGCAATAGGAAAATTATGATCATGACTTTGTTGATCCTAAATTATTTAAGTTAGTCAATTTATTACATTAATAAAAATTAATACTATATTTTCTTCTAATGATTTTGAAACCCTAGGAAGATTTGGAATTGGGCTGATATATGAAATAATGATATTTTAGCCTAATACATGATGTCTTTTATTAAAAATAAAATATATAAATATTATAATATTAAATAAAGCCTTTTATATAAATAATCATAATAGGTAAAATATTAATCTTGTAAGTCGTATATTCATAAATACTAATAGAATTTATTTATTAGCCTTTTAATCAAAACATATTAACATTTATTTATTATTAATTTTATTTACCAATTATTTTCTAACTAATAATTATTAATAGATTATTATTTTAAATAATATCATTTAGGATCTGGGACCCTTCATCAAATAAACCCTAGTTTATTTATAACAAGATTTAAACCTACGACTTATTAGTAACTATTTCACAAACCCTAGTTATTTTATTATCAAGCTAGATTTATTTTATGAAATCCTTTTTGATTATCTAGCCTTAAAGTTTGGAACACTAGGGTCATGATTGTAGTAAGTTGAACTAGGATTATTTATGGAAGCAAATTTGGCTTGAGTTTAATTATGGCTTGTGTTTACCCCAGGTGGGGTTAGGTCAGCTTTGGAAGATCTTTGATTTAGCTCAAGCAAAGGATCAGATAAGCTCCTGCATAAAACATATTTGATGTAAAAAGGTCACTATGGCAAGCCAAATGTGAAGTGTGTGAACACTCATTTTTTGTAAATGCAATTGAGGACTATTCCCTTTCTTATTTCAGTCACATAAATTATTTGAAAACCAAGAAGCAGTTTTTCTCAAATACTAAACTCTTTCTAAAACTAATTTTGACACAAACTTTGGAAACCCTTGATTGCCATTTCTAAGTAAAGTAATGTTTTATCAATTTTCTCCCAAGTGGGATAGCTAACGTTGAGTACTCAATAAGGGTAGGCTAGTGGTACTAGTTTTGAAAAGCAAGAGTGAGTCTTCTGGTAGGAGGCTACCTCCAGAAGATGAACTCAACTTGGAAAAGCGACAGTACTACTTGGTCATGCTGGTTCGAGCTAGTAAGTTTCAATCATGTGGATTGTGTGTTTTCGGAATGGACAACCAGTTTTGTTTGGGTGTAGAGAAGGAGGAGTATCTTACCCGATAGGCCGTACACCTACCTTTTATCAGTCTGCACAAAGTGTGGCATTCTGACCGTTGTATGGTTATAAGGCCCAACGTGTGGTAACCCATGGCCGCCCTTTTGAGTGGTTGTGTTTATTGCGCACTTGTATGGCTTGAAAAGAAGAAAATGCCATTCTTGGTTTTTAATATTGTTTAATGCTTGCCAGTACTTTTCCTTATGAAGTTCTACAACTTGCATTCATGAACTGTTTTATCTGGACACTCAAAGCACACACGGACTTACTGAGATTTTTATCTCATCATCCTTTTTATCATGATTTCAGGTCGATCCTGCTGTGGGGATGAGTAGCTAGTTGTTGCCTACTTGGAAGATATTGTGTTATTTATTTTATGTAATGCTTTGAGAGATGATAGTGAACAATTTATTTTTGGATTTGTTCTTGAATTTTTGGGTTGTAATAAGTTTTTAATTTCAATATATTATTTTATTTTTGTTGTGTGACCTGGTTATAAAGACCCCTTATCTTTTGGACGGGATGACATCCTCGGCCTTGTTGGGCCTAGGTAGTGGGATGTTACATTGGAACTTATATATGTATTTACGCTGTTATTTTTGTTATAAAGACTCCTTATCTAGAAAACTAGATGAGGCGACACCCGGTGTTGATATGCTTCTGTTGTTTTCTTTAGTAGGAGTGTTACAATTGGTATCAGAGCCTAGTTTATTGAGCTGTGGCATTGCCATAGAAATTGATAGAACCCTTTTATTGTGTAGGTATGGTGGGTAGGAGCGATAAGGGCAAGCGCTTAATGGTCGAGCATAGTGATGAAGGAAAAAAAAGAGATAGGTGAGAGCTCGGGTGTGGAGAGGAAACCTACCCTCGGGAAGATACTGTTGCCACATGAGGAGGAAGGTAGCGATTCTGATGAGATTGATGATGGGGATGAGCCGCGCCATAAGGATGATGATGATGAGGAGGATACTATTCTCGATGTTGCAGTATTATTTGAGGATGATGAGGAAGTATTTGGTGGGGATATACTAGGGGTACTTGGGGGAGAAGATACTAGATTTAGAGGCTAGTGATGCGAGAAAAGACTAGGAGATAGGTACGTGTAGATAAGGAGCCTGAGGAGGATTTAGGGATGGACCCAGATCTATTGCCTTGGCTGCAACCAGATGCGGACGTAGATGAGGAGATTGATGAGCGAAGTCTTATAAAGTTTCGATTGACTCAGGACCTCCCATATCGGACAACGATGATGATGAGTTGGAGGATGAGATGTAGATATATAGTATGATATGTACTGTTTGACTGGGGTATACAACTATGTGCGTGGCACACACATTTTGTACAAACTTGTGATAAATGAGAATGAATATATATGTTATGTTTTGCTATGTGTAGTGAGCATATGTTTATGATTACTTTTAAGCCATGTTATATTGTTATACCGATAAAATCTTATGAACTATACAGATGCCTCCTAAACGGACCTCCGGAAGATCATTGCGAGTTACTCGAAATAACCCTGAACCAATGGTGGAGGAATCACAGGGGGAAGGTCCTCACCTTACAACTTTGGACCACCCTATGTTTCAGACTTTTCAAAAGATGGCTAATACGATCTAACAACTAATTGAGACTGCTACTAGAGTAAACGAGAATGTTAGGGTGAATGAGGGTATAAGTAAGGAAAGTCAGCAAAGTGAAGTTGAAACGGATCGAGCCCTTGAGCGCTTTTTGAAATTTCACCCTCCGCAATTTTAAGGGCAACCTGATTCAGAATAGGAGGCAGAAAATTGGATTGAACAAATGGAAAAGATTTTTGGAGCCCTAAATTACTTGGAGCAAAGGAAGGTACAACTTGCGACATTCCAGTTGAAAGGACCTGCCCAAGATTAGTTGGCAAGGGAGATGAATCAATGAGAATGGGAGTGGGCATATTTTAAGGATAGTTTTAAAAAGGAGTTTATTCCCATTTGGGTGGTAGAAAGAAGGGAGGATGAATTTTAAACTGTTCGGCAAGGAGGTTGTATGGTGGGATAATACATTGATGAATTCACTAGATTATCAAAATATTATCCACTTTTAGTCCATTCGGAAGCAGACAGGGTTAGATGTTTTGTGAAGGGCTTACAGCCAGAGCTGAAGAGAGTATTAGCTAGTATGGCTCCCACTAGTTACAACACTGCTATAAAGATGGCCTCTAGAATGAAAATGACTGATATTGGGCAGGCAAGTGAGAGGAACTGAGATGGATTTCGAGGCATGAATCAGAAGAGACCTGGAGGGTCCTGATGGTAGAAGAAAGGAAAGATGCAAAGGAAGGGAGGCCTAACAGGCCCGATTGGAGGACCGCCATCCTTTAAATGATTTAATTGTGGAGAACTAGGCCACAAGAGTTTTTAATGCCCTCATCCACGAAGGATACAGGAGGACAGAATTGACCTGGAGGCAACAACCAATGACAGAGGTCAGGATTCGAAAGAGAAAACCCAGGGCAAACTTCTACCTCCAGAATTGGACCTCCTAAACTGCAAGTGATAGGGGCTAAATTAGTCATATTTTTCCTAGTTATTTGAGGCTCTTTTGTGATATATTTTGTTTAATAACTATTCCTTCATATTTGAGATTTTACCATTGGAAATGTATTTTGTTCATTATTTCAGATTTTAAGGGTAAAACGAAATAGAAACGTCACAAAACAGAACCAAGGCGGCGCTGGCCAGACAGAGGAACCGGTGCCAGCCATGTGCTGATGACACGAACTTCGAAGCAATGAAAAATTGTTGAAACGAGACCGGAACAGAACCGAATTGGCTCCGGCTGCATTTTGGACAACATGGTGCTGAAATCAAGAAAAAATTGGCAAACGACTGGAGAAACAGAACATAACCGGTGTCGACTCCAGTAGCCAAGGCCGCGTCGGCTGTGCCTTGAGGAAAATACGGGATCTTGATTTTTGGATGCGATTTTTGGTAATCTGTGGAGTTTTAATACTTTCCTATTTCTACTCGGGCAAGAACATTACACCAATGAGTTTAGGTAACTCCAAAGCCTATAAATAGATGGAAAATACAAGAGAAAATGGGAGAATTCATTGATCATCATAGAAAATCACTCAAATCAAAAGAGGAATTCTTCAATTCAAAGAGGGTTGTGTAAGAAGGATTTTAAAAGAAGAAGAATGAGGCTTATCTATGAGTGCTTTCTTTTACTTTGTTTTCTTTTTCTTGAACAATGATATGTTAATTGTTTTATTATAATTTGACATTGTTTTAGATATTCATGATTTTTAGAGTTATTTGATCTTTTGATTAATTGGTTATTTTTATTGGTATTTAATTACTTCGGTGTATTACGAGATTAGTTGGTTGTTTATTTTCATTAACTTGCTAGACCAAAGAGGTTGATGGTAGTTGCAATTAATTAATTTCGTATTTAATGGCTGTTAACTTGCTAGACCAAAGAGGTTAATTGCTGAGGATTGAGTAATTAAAGGTTAATTGATGTCTGCCAGACCAAGGATTCATTGATAAATTTCATGCTTTAAATTTGCCAGACTAAGAAAATTTAATCAAGGATTATGTTTAATGTGTCTTTTGGATGAATTAGTTGAGACAAACCAGTGATGCTAATTTCTCTAGAGGATAGTGATTTCACAGATTGACCAAAGAAGTAAATATATCTTACTCCTTCATGGTGCCAAGAGAATAATTAATTATGATAATGATTAGGTACTTTAAGATCATGTTTGTCAAAATAATGGTTTAAGTTACATACTTCTCCATCATTGACATATATATATATATATATATATTTGTTTTTATTTTATTTTATTTTATTTTTCACGTTATTGAGTCGGTTAAATAATGAAAGAAAAGGTATTAATGTCTACTTGTTCCTAGAGGATCGACACTCGTTTGAACCCTATACTATGTTAATGATGAGTACGCTTACTCATATGTGTAATTTGGAGTTAACGTTTTAATTTAAACATGATTGAAAATGTACTTATTTTTATATAATTTTTATACCTAAATAAATAACACATCAGCAAGTAAATGCTCGGGTAGTGGCAGTAGAGAAAACGGACAATTAGGTTGTAGTGGCGGAAGATACAATCCTTATTTTTTATCATATGCTAAAGTATTAATAGATCCTGGTTCCACGCATTCCTTTATTGCCAATTCATTTCTAGATTCTATGGGGATAAAAAGGGAAGAAACTTCATATGAAATAATTGTTAGTACTCCATTGGGAAAGCAAATAAATAGTGACAAAAATACATAGGGATTGTAAGATTTTGGTAGGAGATGAATTATTAGGAGGATATTTGATATGTTTTCCTATAGAGGATTATTATGCTATCTTGGGCATGGATTGGCTATCCCAATGATGTGTTCGAATTTAGGTATAAAAAATCATATAAAAATAAGCATATTCCCAATCAAATTTAAATTAAAACGTTAACCTCAAATTACACATATGAGCAAGTATACTCATCATTAAGCATAGCATAGGGTTTAAAACGAGTATCGATCCTCAAGGAACAAGTATGCCGTAATCACTTTTCTTTCATTGTTTAACCGACTTAATAAAGTGAAAAAGAATAAAAAGGAAAATAAAATAAAATAAAATAAAAGAATATATATATGTCAAGGATGGAGAATTATGTAACTCATTTGACAAACAAGACCTAAAAGTACCCAATCAGTATCATAACTAATCATTCTCTTGGCATCATGAAGGATTAAGATAGATTCACTTCTTTTCTAATCCATGAAATCACTATCTTCTAGACAAATTGGCATCACATATCCTGTCTCAATTAATTCACCCAAAAGATACATTAAACACAATCCTTAATTAAATCTCCATATCTTGGCAAATTTAAAACATGAAATTAACCAATGATCCATGTTCTGGAAGACGTCAATTAACCTTTAATTACCCTGTTCTTAGCAATTAACCTATTTTTCAAGCAAGTTAATAGACAACAAATATGAAATTAATGAATTGAGACCACCATCAACCCCTTTTCCAAGCAAGTTAATAGAAAGAAACAACAAATTAATTGTGTAATTAGCATAAGTAATTAAATTCCAAGAATAACAATTAATTAATCAAAAGATCAAAGTAACTCTAAAAATCATGAATATCGAAAATAATGTCAAATTACAATAAAACAATTAATACATCATTGTTCAAGAAAATCCTCCTTGATTTGATAAATTCCTCCTTGATTTTGAGCGATCTTGTGTTTTGCTCCTCAAATCCATCATTTTAACTTGTGTTTTTCATCCATTTATAGGCTTTATAAGTGCCTAAATTCATCCCTAAATTCGTCCCTCTAGGGTTTCTGGTCGAATAGAAGTAGGACAATACCAAAACTCTGAAAATTGCCAAAAATGCGTACGAAAATTGAGGCATTACCTTTGTACCAGTACATAGTCGATGCCGCCTGTCTTGCCTAGGGCCGGTGCCAGTTGCATTCTGTTTCTTGTCAGTTCTTTGATTTTTCTCGATTTTTGTGCCAAGCTCTTCTAGGTTGCAGCCGGCACCGCCTCTGGGCTTCCAATCAGCGCCGACTGTGTTCTGTTCAGCTCCTGTTTCGCCGATTTTTTATCGCCTCGAAGTGCATGCAAGTAGCACGTGGCCGGTGCCGCCTCTAGTCTGTTTAGTGATGATTTTACCTTATTTTACACCTAAAATCTGAAATAATGCATAAAAATACGTTTCCAAGGGTAAAATCTCAAATATGAAGGAATATGACCAATTATTGCACAAAATGTATTACAAAATGACCTCAAATAACTAGAAAATATATGACTAATTTAGGCCCTATCACCCTGCATCATGCTCAATTCGACTGTACACATAAGGTAGTGCATTTCCATCAGCCTGAGAAACCTATATTGGAATTTGTAGGTAAGGCTGGAAGGAAAAGTAATGCTTTTATTGTAACACCCCTACTAAAGGTAACAATGGAAGCATATTAATATCGGGTGTCGCCCCGTCTAGTTACCTAGACAAAGGATCTTTATAACGAAAAACCAACAGAGTGTGTAAGGTCCTAATCCATACAACAATCCATACTGATAGTCACGTGCACATATATAACAAAGAAGCTCATACATGAAAATTTTCATTCAACATCAGTAATAAAGTACATTATCTAAAGGGGAAACATCCAAACCTATTCTTGCCATCATTGTGGTATCGTCCTCTATCCGTAGGTCCGCTCAACTCCGGATCCTACAAAAATGGTAAGATAAAAGACACATGTGAGTGAAAAATCACCCAATGAATCCCATGTGTGCTAGTTCTTTATCAAAGAGACAGAGTACATAAAACTTTTATAGAATAGCATATCATTTGTTCACTGGAAACGATTCCAAAACGCTTTAACAAAGAGTTTATTCAGAACTCAATTATTTTTGAAAAACTATATTTCAATTTCAAATCATTGCCCTAGTTTTTCAAATCGCAGGCACTTCTCCAACAGAAGGTCAGCCTGTATCCACATGCAAGTCTTGCAGTCCTTGCTTTTGGCACCATATATCATTGTACTGAGACGGCAACCTCTAGTACTCAATCGTGCATCGCTGGAATAAGTACACTACATCATACTTCTGCTCAGGTATACTACAACATACCTAGTGTACCATAGCACACAATCTTTTACTTGCCACCATAAGACAGGGGTCTCAATCCTGACGTTAATCACCATCGAGGCAGCAAGGAATCAGATGCACCGAGTGTTCTTGCCCAACATCCAGCAAATGACTCAAAATAAGAAGCGTCTGCAGACACGGCAATTGCCAGGTGCTAAACGGCTAGCTAGGATGACTCATTTCAATATCCTGTCACCCCGTTCGGATCAAGACAATCCCTAGAACTAGGCTAGGTTGCTAGGGTTGTCTAACTCTAACGAAGGCTAGTACAAATATCAAAGTCCTTACTGAGTACTCAACGTTAACAATACCAACCCTGTCTGACTAATTAGGCCAGGGGGTTATCTGATCCCGTAGGATTTTCAAATCAAAATATTTTTGGGGTAAAAGAACACTTTCCAGAATTTGATCCCACTGACTCACAAGTTAGATTATCATTCACATAGACTCTGCAGAGCCAATCAATTCATTCCATGGTACATCAGACCAATAAACAATTTCAGGGATCAAAATGCCATTTTCCAAAAGTCAATCTCATCACGAGAGATTATTTTCTAAAATCATGTTGAAACAGAATAAAGAGTTCTGTTCACACATCAAAACATGTTTCCAAGAGTATCCGAGTCATTTTCCCCGTACTCGTTCACAAAAGTCATTTCCAGGGATATTCAGGTCATTTCACCTATATTCGATTCCAAAATACTTTTTGAGGGTATTTGGGTCATTTCACCCTTACCTGATTTGAAAAGTATTCACAAAAGTTCCAATAAGGGTATTTCGATCATTTACCTATACCCGATTCTAAAGGTTTTGATAAAACATTCCAATAAGGATATTTGGATCATTTTCCAAATACGTGATTCCAAAAGAAACTCATTTCAAGAAATCTAGAATTCTAATCCCAAAAGAGGATTAAATTCAAAGTTTCCAAACATATTTCCATAAAATGTTCCAGTAAGGGCATTCTAGTCAATTTATGAATACACGATTTCAAAATTTACCTTTTCTCGAAAATTCTAAGTTTTTAATCCAAAAAGGACTAAATTCACGCTTTAATCATCTAGTAAGGTTTCCAAGCCAATTATGATGTTCAATCGAGTCCAAAATGGCATAAAATAATTCTTTCTAAGATAAACCTTAAACATATTTAGGGATTTCCAAAACACTATATAACATAGCATTTCATGGAAAAATAAAGCACACTAGCTTTAGAAAGAGTTTTAGAAATCCAAGGGACTCATTTCGTGTCCTAACTAAACTCTTTCCGTTTACGCCCGTTCAACCATTGTTCCACCGTTTTCAATGTTCCGTTGGTCATTTACCGACAAACCTACGACAAATATCATTTTCTAGTCAAATTGTGTTCAGCCACAAAATAGCCGATGGTTAGCCGGTGTCTAGCTGACGTGGCCGATGGGTAGCGACGTTTAGTCGACGAGGCCAACGGTTAAGGAAAATGTTCAACTTTCGTTCGCGTTGTTTTTTTGTCGTTTGTTCGATTCAATCATTTTTATTTTTTCACATCCTTTCTCCCTTCATAAACAAGGGATTCACTTCATATTTCCCCAATTATTTCATCCAAATCACACAATTAATCATCCTTAAATTCGTCCATGTTCCAAGCAAAATTCTGAAATTTTACAGCTTTGACACATAATTTTGTTTTGGACATAACTTTCAATCCACAACTCCGTTTTGGCTCTATGATATACCAAAATGACCGTAAGACTCTTAGATTTAATTTTGTATGAGCCCTTTTCCAGAATTCTGGTTTTTGAGGTACGGTACTGGGAAAAAATAGCCCCAGTAGTTTTACCTCAATTTCACTATTCATGTTTTCCTTTGTTCAATCCAAACACTTATATATCACTTAATCCTCCTCAAATTTTACTAAAACAGCCTTCATATCTCTAATTTTCAAACATATTTAGCTCAGTAAACTATATTTTCCAATACCAAATTTAACATTCTCAAACAACAACAATAATTATTTATTTTCCTTTAACAATTAGTCTAGCTTTCCTTCCTATTTCACATGCTTCTTTTGCAGCCATGATCCACCAATAAAATTGTCATGAAAACATATTTAATCAAAACATAGCATAAAATCCTCCTCACCAACCGACACACACACAACGCACACAACCTCGTAAACAAACTTGAATTCTTGAGAAAAATTCATAAATAGCATGAATTTACCAACAAAATTTATATGAAAGTAATCCTCATGCTTTAATCTACAACTTTAATTCTTGAAGCTTGAATGTTTACCTTGTTTGTAGCTTGATTTGACTGAAAAATGCTTCAAGTTTCCCCTTTTCTCTCCAAGAACTCTTCTTCTCTCACTTTTCCCATTTTTCTCTATTTTTTTCCTAGTTTTTCTTTCATTTTCCTTTCTTTTCTTCCTCTCCTTCCTTTTGTTCTTCTCTTGGACAAATTTCTGGCTGTTTTACAGCCCTTCCACCACCATTCTTGTGTCTAAAGTCAACCAACATTAATTACATTGTGGGCTATCCATTTTAAAACTAAATTCCTATTGGTGGATTTAATTTAAATGGATAATTCTTAGGCTTATTCAATAAGCTTTTCCAATTTAATAATCCCACAAATATTTTACTCTCCCAATGGTATTTTAACACTTGTTTTCATCCACCATTCACACAATGCCACACATCCATTTTTAACCACGATTTTTTATTTTCTTTAGAAACGACCAAAATCGGGTTTGTAACGAAAAAATATTTTATTTCACTATTCAACTCCAAAAATTTCATTGAATCCATTGGTAACACTTAAATTCTTAAATTCCCTCTCCACTTGGTCAAATTTACGGTCAAAGTCGCGGGTGCGGTTAAAATAACGAAAATACCCTCGATACCCCGGGTAGCATAATTCGCACCAAAACGTATGTTTTATTGCATTGATTAATTTCTCTTTTCTAAGTACCCTTAAATTCTTATTATTTTTTAATAATAATAGTTTTATGAAAATTTAGGGTACTGGTAGAACAAATTCAATAGTTATATCTGGGTCTCGACAAAATATTATTCTACCAAAATATTCGTCTCATTACACCAATCAACTTTTGTTTTGGACATCGGTACAAATTCTCATCTTATTATAAATAGTAGCCAATCGGAAGTAAAAAGGTGGGGTGTTACATTTATATCGGGGCTTAAGGCTTGGAAGATGATTAGGAATGGGTGCACAGGATACTTGGCTTATGTAATTAACAAGCCAAGAGAGGTTAAGAAGCTTGAAGATGTGCCTATTGTAAATGAATATTTAGATATTTTTCCAGTGTAATTAAAGGAGTTGCTGCCAGAGAGAGAAGTAGATTTTTCCAATAACCTAGTGCCATCAGCAGAACCTGTTTCGAGGACCCCTTATAGAATGACACCTACAGAATTACAGGAGCTCAAGAAACAACTACAGGAATTAATGGAGCAAGGGGTTATTCGACCAAATACTTCACCGTGGGGAGCACCTGTATTATTTGTCAAGAAGAAACATGGGTCATTACGAATATGTATAGATTATTGAGGGTTGAATGCAGTGACGGTAAAGAATAAATATCCGTTGCCTATGGTTGATGAACTGTTTGACCAGCTGTAAGGAGCTAGATGTTTTTTGAAATTAGACTTGAGGCAAGGATGTTACTAAGTTTGGATTTGGGAAGAAGATATACTGAAAAATGCATTTAGCACTCGATATGGGCATTTTGAGTTTGTAGTGATGCCCTTTAGTGTTTCTAATGCCCGTGCTATCTTTATGGACTTGATGCACCGAACATTCCGGCCGTACTTAGATGATTTTGTGCTTATATTCATATATGACATTTTGGTGTACTCTAAAGATTCCCAAGAACATAAAGAGCACCTTCAGAAACTATTGGGAAAGTTAATGGAGGCCAGATTGTATGCAAAATTCAATAAGTGTGTGTTTTGGTTACAGGAAGTGGCATTCTTGGGACATGTAATATCCAAGGATGGAATTACAGTAGATCCTACAAAAGTCGAGACGGTGACAAATTGAAAACGTCTCGAGACTCCAATTGAAATTTGAAGTTTCCTGGGATTAGTAGGGTATTATTAGAGATTTATTAAGGGATTCTCTAAGATAGTGTCACTTTTAACTCGACTCACACAAAAGAAAGTTCCCTATATGTGGATCGAGAAGTGTGAGAAAAGTTTTTAAGAACTGAAAAAGAGGTTAAGCTTTGCTCCTGTTTTGGCATTGCCAAAGATGGATAAACCTTACGAGGTGTATACATATGCGTTAAAGGAAGGATTGGGAGGAGTATTGATGCAGGAAAGAAAGGTGATAGCCTATATCTCTAGGAAATTGAAACCCCATGAGGAGAATTATCCTACGCACGACCTAGAATTGGCAGCTATTGTATTTGCTCTTAAGAAGTGAAGGCATTATTTGTATGGAGCTGAGTTTGAAGTTTTCACCGATCACAAAAGTTTGAAATATATTTTTACTCAGAAAGATTTAAATATGAGACAACATCGGTGGATGGAGTTCTTGGAAGAATTTCGGTGTCCAATCAAGTACCATCCTGGGAAGGCGAACACCGTAGTGAATGCCCTTAGTAGAAAAGTGAATTTATCAGCTCTTCGGATATTACAAATTCCAGAATTGGAAACATTTACTGTAGATGCAGAAATGATGCTGAATAATATTTTCATTCAACCTACCTTCCTACAGTAGTTGAAGGAAGAGCAAGATAAAGATGAGGAGTTGCAAATACAAGTGCAAAAAGAGGTAAATAAAGGAGGAGATGAATTTCGAAAGGACATTGATGGAATTATTTATTACCAAGATTGGTATTGTATCCCAAAACAGTCTGTGATATAGCAAGACATTTTAACAGAAGCATATCGAAGTAAATATACTGTCCATCCAGGAGCCATAAAAATGTATCAGGACATGAAACGACATTATTGGTGGATTGGTATGAAAATGGATATCTCAGATTTTATAACTCGATGCTTAACTTGTTAGCAAGTGAAAGTCGATCAGCAATGACTTGGAGGATTATTGCGCTCGTTACCAATTCCATCATAGAAATGGGATGAAATTACTATAGACTTCATTACAGGATTGCCTATGGCGGTAGGAAAGTGAGATACCATATGGGCAATAGTGGATCGTCTGACTAAATCTGCTCATTTTATCCCTATCAATCAATAGGATTCTCTGGAGAAGTTGAGCAAAATTTATATAGAGGAAGTAATCAGACTCTATGAAGTACCCTCTAGCATTGTATCAGATCGAGACCCAGATTTACTTCAAAGTTTTGGACTAAGTTGCAACAGAGATACGAGACAACCTTAAAGTTCAGTATAGTAGCGCACCCACAAACGGATGGACAAACTGAACGGGTAAATAAGATTTTAAAAGATATGTTGGAACCAAGTGGGTTGATAATTTAGCATATACAAAATTTGCCTACAACAACAGTTATCAATTAACTATCGGAATGATACCGTTTGAAGCTTTCTATGGAAGAAAATGTCTGTCTCTATTATATTGGGAATGTTTAGGATGGAGAATGGGTGAACATGATGCTTTTGATCTTAAAAAGGTTCGGCAGACCGTGGAGCTGATCAAAACAAAGTTTGAGGCATCGCAGAATAGACAGAAAAGTTATGTGGATCGACGTAGAAAAGATTTGGAGTTTGTTGAAGGGGAGCGTATATTCTTAAAGTTGAGTCCACAACGACAATTATGGATTAATGGACAAGGGAGGAAATTGGTGCCTAGGTATATAGGACCATTCCCTATTGTTGAGAAGGTTGGGAAAATAACTTACAGGATGAAGTTACCTATAGAGCTTTAAGGAATTCACGACGTGTTCCATGTCTCCCAACTTCGAAAGTATATGGTTGATCCTACCCACATCTTAAATAAAGAACCTATTGAGATGACTCCAAGCTTAAAGTATGAGGAAAAGCCTATTAAGATCTTGGAGTACGCTGAAAAGGAACTATGGAATAAGAAAATCCCACTTGTAAAAGTGTTGTGGAATCATCATCTTGTACAAGATGCAACTTGGGAAATGGAGGCAGACATGTTGAAAAATACCCAAAACTATTCCAAGTGTAAGCCAAATTTCGAGGACGAAATTTTTGTAAGGAGGGGAGAATGTAACACTCTACCTTTTCACTTTTGATTTGCTACTATCTGTAATAGGATGAGAATTTGTATTGATGCCTAGAACAAAAGTTGATCAGTGTAATGAGACGAATACTTTGGTGAAATAAAATTTTGTTGGGACCTGGATGTAATTATTGGATTTGTTCTACCCGTACCATAAATTTTTAGAAGGCCATTATTATTAAAAAAATAAGAATTTTAGGGTACTCTTAAAAGAGAAATTGATCAATGCGATGAAACACACGTTTTGGTGTGACTTATGTTACCCGGGATATCGGGGACATTTTCGTTATTTTGACCGTGCCCTCGACTTTGACCATAAATTTGACCGAGTAGAGAATAAATTGAAGAATTTAAGTGTTACCAATGAATTCAGTGGAATTTTTAGAGTTGAATGGTGAAAAAAAAAATATTTTTTCATTACGGACCCGATTTTGGTTATTTCTAAAGAAAATAGGAAAATGCGGTTGAAAAATGGGACATATGGCTTCTTGTGATTGGTGGTCAAGGACAAGTGTTAAATAATAAGAAGATGCATAAGAGATTCATGCATGCAAGACTTCTTAAATAAGCTTTGCAAATAATTAAGAAAAATATGTAAAAAACGAGATCGCGATACGTGTAAAGTAGCCACCATTCATTTAATTGAGCAAAATCCTATTGGTCATTATTTTGACCAAGAATGGCAATGGATTTAGTGGGGAAATCGGCCAAGAGCATAAAAGAAGAAGGAAGGAAGAAATAAGGAAGAAGAGGAAAGGAAAAATCAAGAAAAAATAGAAAGAGAGAGAGAGAGAGAAAAAGTGTGTATTTCTTGGTATGTTCTTGGTTTACTTGGAGCAAGATCAAGACAAAACATCCTATACACAAGGTAAAGTCCTATGCTTCAAGAATTAAAGTTTTAAATTTCATTACGGTGATCGTTTTGATATAAATTATAACATGAAAACATGATATTTGTGATGATTAAAATGATTATTGTGTACTATATGAGACTTTATGTGTGCAAGTGTGTGTATCGATTGGATGAAGGATTCATAGACTATATTTTGTATGGTGAATAAGGGTATTTGAATGGTGATTTAAAGGGTTGTTCATGATTGAGAAGAAAGATGGTAGAGTTGGGATAAAAACAGGGTTAAACGCTAAAGAAAATGGATTATGATTATTTTTGAACGTTGATGTTAATTATATATTATTTACATAAGAACTTAGTGGCTTTCTTGAACATGAAAACTGGAAGAATTAAGGTTGTTTGAAGGGAAATTAAGTGGATTAAGGTTAAATAGGTGTTATGGATCAAGAAGCACAAGTAGGTGAAGTTGTTTTGTGAAAATGGATTAAAACCAGAAAACTATTGGGGCTGTTTTTTCCCAGTAACGAGTCACGGGGACCAGAACTTTAAAAAAGGCCAATTCAAAATTAAATTTAAGAGTCTTACAATCGTTTTGGTATATCATAGAGCCAAATTAGAGTTGTGAGTTGAAAGTTATGTCCAAAACAAAATCATATGTCAAAGCAGCAAAATTCAAGAATTTTATTTAGAAAGTGGGTGAATATAAGGATGATTAATTTTGTGATCTTGGGTGAAGCAATTGGGAAATATGAAGTGAACTCCTTGTTTATGAAGGGACAAAGGGTGTAGAAAAATAAAATTGAAAAAAATCGAATAAACATCGAAAAAACGACGAGAACGGAAATTGAACGTTTTCCTTAACTATCGGCCCCGTCGGCTAAACATTGATTGGACATCGGCTAACCGTTGGGCACGTCGGCCATTTTTTGGCAGAACACGAATTGACCCGAAAATGATGTTTGGTGTAGGTTTAGCAATAAATGGCCAATGGAATGTCAAAAATGGTAAAGTCGATGACTTAATGGCCGTGAACAGAAAGAGTTACTTAGGATACGAGGTGAGTCCCTTTGATTTCTAAAACCTTTTGAAAGCTAGTGTGCTTCACTTTTTCATGAAATGCTATGTTTTATACCATTTTGGAAATCTCTAAATATACTTAAGGTTTATCTGAGTAAGATTTGTTTTATGCCATTTTGGTCTTGAATGAACTTCATAATTGGCTTGGAAACCTTAATAGATGATTAAAGCATGAATTTTGTGAATTTAGTCCTTTTGGATTAAATACTTTGGATTTTCAAAAAATGGTGATTTTATGGAATCAGGTATTCGTAAATTAACCAGAATGCCCTTATTGGAACATTTTATGAAAATGTGTTTTGAAACTTTGAATTTAATCTTCTTTTCGGATTAGAATTCCGGATTTCTTGAAATAAGTTCTTTTTGGAATCGGGTATTTGAAAAATGATCCAAATGTCTGATGTGTTTGAATTTGGGTATAAAAAATCATATAAAAATAAGTACATTGCCAATCAAGTTTAAATTAAAACGTTAACCCCAAATCACATATATGAGCAAGCGTACTCATCATTAAGCATAATATAGGGCTTAAAACGAGCGTCAATCCTCAAGGAACAAGTATGCAGTAATAACTTTTCTTTCATTGTTTAACCGACTCAATAAAGTGAAAAAGAATAAAAAGGAAAATAAAATAAAATCAAAGAATATATACATGTCAAGGATGGAGAATTATGTAATCAAACCATTATTTTGACAAATATGACCTTAAAATACCCAATCATTATCATAACTAATCATTCTCTTAGCATCATGAAGGATTAAGATAGATTCACTTCTTTTCCAATCCATGAAGTTACTATCTTCTAGACAAATTAGCATCACATATCCTGTCTTAACTAACTCATCCAAAAGATGCTTTAAAGACAATCATTGATTAAATCTCCATATCCTGGCAAATTTAGAGCATGAAATTAACTAATAAATCCATATCCTGGCAGACACCAATTAACCTTTAATTACTCAATTCTTAGCAATTAACCCATTTTCTAAGTAAGTTAATAGACAACAAATATGAAATTAATGAATTGAGACCACCATCAACACCTTTTCCAAGCAAGTTAATAGAAAGAAACAACAAATTAATCTCGTAATCAGCATAAGTAATTAAATACCAAGAATAATAATCAATTAATCAAAAGATCAAAGTAACTCTAAAAATTATGAATACCGAAAACAATGTTAAATTACAATAAAACTATTAATATATCATTGCTCAAGAAAAAAAATCAAAGTTAAAAGAAAGCACTCATAGACAAGCCTCATTCTTCCTCCTTTGTAGACTCTCTTGTACAATCCTCTTTGATTTGATGAATTCCTCATTGATTTTGAGTGATTTGATGTTTTGCTCTCCGAATTCATACCTTTTATTTGTGTTTTCCCCTCTATTTATAGGCTTTAGAAGTGCCAAAATCTCTAGGGGTTTTGGCCTGAATAGAATTAGGAAAATACTAAAACTCTACAAATTGTAAAAAAATATGCACAAAAATCGAGGCACTACCTCAGTACCAGTGCATAGCCGACGCCGCCTAACCTGCCTAGGGCCGGCGCTGGTTGTGGTCTGTTTATCTGTTTGTTCGCTGATTTTTTTATTTTCGTGCCAACCCTTCCAGACTACAATCTGCGTCGCCTTTGAGCTTCCAACCGGCGCCGACTATGTTCTGTTCAGCTCTGTTTTACTGATTTTTCATCGTCTCAAAGTATGTGCTAATAGCCCGTGGTTGGCGTCGGTTCTCCCGTCCTGGCTGGCGCCGCCTCTACTCTGTTTAGCAACATTTTTGTCTTATTTTACTCCTAAAATCTGAAATAATGCACAAAATACCTTTCCAAGGATAAAATCTCAAATATGAAAGAATATGACCAGTTATTAAACAAAATGTATTACAAAATAGCCTCAAATAACTAGGAAATATATGACTAATTTAGGCCCTATCAATGTCCTTAATGTTTTATGAAAATCTTTAGAATCGGGTATTCAATAATTGACTGAAATATCTTTATTGAAACTCTTGTGGATACTTGTCAAATCAGGTAAGGGTAAGATGACCCAAATACACTCGGAAAGTCTTTTGAAATCGAGTATGGATAAAATGACCCGAATGTCCTTGAAAAATGACTTTTGTGATCGAGTACGAGAAAACGACCCGAACGCTTTTGGAAACATGTTTTGATATGTGAACAGAACTCTTTATCCTATTTCAACATGATTTTAGAAATAATCTCTCGTGATGT
Source organism: Voacanga thouarsii (assembly GCA_026120185.1). Taxonomy (NCBI): domain Eukaryota; kingdom Viridiplantae; phylum Streptophyta; class Magnoliopsida; order Gentianales; family Apocynaceae; genus Voacanga; species Voacanga thouarsii. Next base: position 1,420,583 of record JANUWF010001921.1, read on the forward strand.
GATTAACTTTTGGAAAACGACTTTTGATCATTGAAATTGTTTTATTGGCCTGATGTGCCTATGAAATGAATTGTTGGCTCTGCGGAGCCTATGTGAATGATGATCTGACTTACGAATTAGCGGGATCAAATTCTAAAAAATGTGATTTTGCCTGAAAAAATTTTAATGTAAAAATCTTGCGGGATTAGATAATCCTTTAGCTTGATCAGTCAGAAGGGATTGATATCGGTACCGTTGAGTATTCAGCAAGGACTTTGATCTTTGTACTAGATCAAAGTCTAAATATGGGGATAGAATATTGAGATAAGTCGTCCTAGCTAGCCGTTTTGCACTTGTCAATTGCCACGCTTGTAGGAACTTCTTATTTTGAGTCATTCGCTGGATGTCGAGCGGGGACACTTAGTGCGTTTGATTCCTTACCATCTCAATGGTGATTGACATCAGAATTGGTACCCCTTAGCTTATGATGGCAAGTAAAAGATTGTGTTCTGCGATACACTAAGTATGCTGCGGTATACCTGAGCAGAAGTACGCTGTAGTGTACTTATTCCGGTGATGTACGGTTGAGTACTGGAGGCTATGGTCTCAGTACAATGATACGTGGTACTGAAGGCAAGGACTGCAAGACTTGCATATAGGCTGACCTTCTGTTGCGAAGTGCCTGTGATTTGAAATCTGGGGTAATGATTTGAAATCTGAAATAAAATTTTTCAAAAATGATTGAGTTCTGAATAAACTCTTCTTTAGAGAGTCTTGGAATTGTTTCTAATGAACAAATGATATACTATTCCACAAAACTTTTATGTATCCTATTCTTTCATAAAGCACTAGTACACACGGGACTCACTGGGTGATTCGTCACTTATATGTGTCTTTTATCTTACCTTTTTATAGGATCTAGAGCTGAGCGGACCTACGGATAGAAGGGCAATACCACAGAGTCAGCGGTTTAAGTCTAGACTGTTGGGATTCGTGGACTCCTAAACGCGGAAAACATCTACGAATCCCTCCCGAGGACCCAAGCAAACGATTAAGAAGATCTAAGCTTTAAGAATTACCTCTGGTTGTTGTAATCGAAATCCTTCGATTCTGGTTGCGCTGTTGTACGTTCAACCCGAACAATCACCAGACGCTGCAGTATGCGAACGTCCTCTATCGGATACACACTGCGAACTCACTCGATACCCGGGGAGTGCTAGCGCCTAGGGTTTGAGAGGTTTTTTTTCTTTCTCTGGTAGAGAATGGCACGAATGTTCTCAACCGAAAAAATTGGACTATTGAAAGACGGCTAGGGTTTTCTTAAAAACCCTCGAACCTCTTAGAGTCCAACCCTAATCATATCTTATCATATTCTAATTTAAATTCAAATTAAATTAAAGCCGATATGATAAGATTCTGCCATTATCTCGGTAATTTAATTAATTATTTTACCGAGTCAGATTCTTATAATCTGGATATCATCCAGATTCATCGAACCTGGTCACCAAAAAAATAACCTAACAAGTTCGCTTATTGTGTGACCCTATAGGTTCATTTAACATCGTGCAGCGTGCCTAAATCGTATTTAAATGGCCCACAAGTTATAAGCGGTTTCTAGCAAAACATTATAACTATCCAGGTTAAATGAAGATCGGTGATCTCTTTGAACCAAACCATAATTTTATATTTAGTCCTTTTGTCACACGATATCCAGATTAAGCATAAGGCACGGAGCATGTCATCCTTATTAAGCTTAATCAATTATTTCTTGATTTCATAGTAGATTGTTCAAACAAATGATATCAATATCTTAGATTGATATATTTGAGCACGGCCATGCATTTTTAACAGTCTAACTTATCAAGGGACCCATGGATATCTCTCCCATAATTGAGAGGGACAAATTCCTTCACAATCAATCATATTCCTCTCCTTGATTTATTCTATATCCAACGAGTAGTCTAATTTATTATCTGGTTAAAGACAACTTTAGACAATGTCAAAATATATAATTTATCAAGTAAGAAACTATGATGAATTTAGGTCGAAGGACTTTCAATATTATTATGGCTAGAAAGTACTTATGACATATTCCATGAAGTACTCTCACGAGTGGGTCATGTCCAATACAATGTTCTCTAACATTTATTTATGTCTTGACTCGATATCACAAATATCCATGGCCGATAAAACATAGCCATCAAGTCACAAACATACTAATCTTAATTTATTATTATTCCAATAATAATAATCGATCAGGGACAGTTTTAGAATAGTCATTGTATTCATTGTAGGGTTTTACTATCCAGTCACGTACTTGATGACCAACAAAACAAAACTTACTATTCATGGAAAGGAAAGCCTCATATTATTATATAAAACATAATGACAATTGTATAAGTACAAATTGACTCTAGGGCATATCCCCAACATAGACAACTTCCCTTTTGATGATGTACTGTATTCTGTTATAGATAGAGATGGCATGTATGAAATTCTCTGTTATATGTATATGCGTGGCCATCAGTGTGGGATATTGTTGAGTCTGGACCTTATATATGTATTTACTCTGTTGTTTTCATTATAAAGACCCCTTGTCTTGGAAACTGATGGGGTGACACCCGGTGTTAATATGCTTCCGCTGTTGTCTTTAGTAAGGGTGTTATATATCTATTCTTGTTAACACAAACTTTTCTCATAACCTCATCAAGGTTATCATCATTACGACACATATAGAAAAAATTACCTCCCATATCAACTTATCAATACCTATCAAGGTTTCAAGTTTAAATCAGTATCAGAAGAGCTTAAACTTATATAACCATAATTATTCTTAAATTTTAAATCCTTGAAATCAAAGGTAAGACTTAATCCAAGGCTTAATGCAACCTAATCTCTGATATCAATTGTAACACCTTATAATCATGTGACTTAATGAGTCAGGGATGTCACTCCGTCTAAGTGACAAGAGATTTTTATAATGCATTAAGCTAAATAAATAAAATTATGAAAAATTTCAAAATCTCCAAAAATAAAATCTATTACAAAGCTTTCCAATAATTACAAGAATAATGCCCTATTGAGTACTCAAGAATTCACAATCGCAACATATTGATATCCTATTAAGGATTAGCTTATCATTTTTCAATAAACATAGTTCCACTTTTCCAAAATATATTCATATATCGAATCCCAAAAATAGTTCACAATTTCATAAACCATCTCCCATTTCAAAATGTTTTACAAATATTCATATATCATTTTTAATAACCAGAGAAGGCATTTCAATTTCCATAAATCTCGTATTGCGCATAATAATATAGATATTGGCATTTGGGGCAAAAGTATTTACAAAAAATGCTATGAGTTTTGCAAATAAATGTATGGAGAAAAGGTTATGATATGAAGCATATCAATAACTTTGAATTATGACTCCATAAGCTAATATAATCAATTTGAATGATTCATCAAAATAATCTTAGTTAAATCATTTCCTCAACATTATGTATGTTTACACTTCAAGAGACAAGAGTATTTCATGTTTTTTCCCCCCAGAATAACTTGAATATAACATTTATCGCAATATCATAAGATTATTGGTAGGAAACAATTTTAAATTTGCAAAAGTTTATATAAACTTCCATAAATGATTCCAAATATTGCAATAATTTATAATAAAAATGTATATATAATGCAAGGACTTATTTCATAACAAAAGAGGTTTCACGAATGCTAAGACTTACAAGCCTTCCAACACAATTTACACAAAATAGGTTTTAATGAAATGCAATGATTTACATATCCTACTTAGAGAAGATTCTAACATATTTCATATGAAAAATAATTCTAAAGTATATAGACTTCCATCATGTAAAAGATAATTCATGGTTACAAGATAAAGCATTTTCATGAATTTAAATATAAAAACTTACATTCTACATAAAAGGGTTTTCATAAATACAAGATGATATGGCCTAAATTAGTCATATTTTTCCTAATTATTCGAGGCTATTTTGTAATATATTTTGTTCAATAAGTAGTCATATTCTTTCATATTTGAGATTTTACCCTTGGAAAGGTATTTTATGCATTATTTTAGATTTTAGGGTAAAATAAGACAAAAACATCACAAAATAGAACAGAGGCGGCGCCAGCCAGGACAGGGGAATTGACGCCGGCCACGTGCTGTTGGTACGCACTTCGAGGCAACAAAAAAACAAGTGAAATAGAGTTGAGCAGAACCAAACCAGCACCAGCTGGGAGGCTATAGGTAGCGCCGACTGCATTCTGGAAGGGTTGCGTGAAAATTAAGGAAAAAATCGGCAAACAATTGGAGAAACAGAACACAACTGGCGCCGGCTGTGAGGTTAGAGGCGACGCCAGCTGTGCCCTGATGATAAGGCGGTGTCTCAATTTTCGTACGCATTTTTTGGTAATTTGCAGAGTTTTGGTATTTTCCTACTTCTAATCGGTCAAAAACCACTTCTTAAGCCTAGAAATAGAGGGAAAATAGAAGAGAAAATGGGGGAATTCACAAATCATACCAGAAAATCACTCAAATCAAGGAGGAATTCTTCCAAATCAAGGAGGATTGTGCAAGAAGGTCTACTCAGGAAGAAGAAGGAGGCTTGTCTATGAGTGCTTTTTTTTACTTTGTTTTCTTTTACTTGAACAATGATGTGTTAATTGTTTTATTGTAATTTGACGTTGTTTTAGGTATTCATGATTTTTAGAGTTATTTTAATCTTTTGATTAATTGATTGTTATTCTTGCTATTTAATTACATGCACTTATTACGAGATTAATTTGTTATTTCTTTCCATTAACTCGCTGAGACCAAAGGGGTTGATGATGGTTTCAATTTATTGATTTCATATTTATTGTCTATTAACTCGTCGGGACCAAGATGGTTAATTGAAGAGGACTGGGTAATTAAAGGTTAATTGATGTCTACCGAGACCAAGGATTCATTGATTAATTTCATATTTTAAGATTGTCGAGACCAAGGAAATTTAATCAAGGATTATGTTTAATGCATCTTTTGGATGAATTAGTTGAGACGAGACCAAGTAATGCTAATTTGTCTAGAAAGTAGTGGTTTCATGGATTGAAAAAGAAGTGAATCTATCTTAATATTTCATGATACCAATAGAATGATTAATTATGATAATGATTGAATACTTTATGATCATGTTTGTCAAAACAATGGTTTAGGTTACATAATTCTCCATCCTTGACATATATAGTATTTTATTTTGTTTTATTTTGTTTTATTTTGTTTTTATTTGTTTTTCACTTTATTGAGTTGGTTAAACAATGAAATAAAAGTGATTAATGCATACTTGTTCATTGAGTTTGAACCCTATACTATGCTTAATAATGAGTACGCTTGTTCATATGTATAATTTAGGATTAACGTTTTAATGTAAACTTGATTGGGAATATGCTTATTTTTATATGATTTTTATACCCAAATAAATACGCATCACAAGGGTTTGCCTTGGTCCTAGCAAACAAGCGATAGAACTTAATTTCTTATCTCACAACCTTTAACTTCAACTACATATATCACATAAATCACGTACGTATTAACTTTGTATCATTAATCTCAAACATATAATTCATCCTATATTACATTCTTGTATCCCTTCATCAAAGCCTTAGTTACAATAATATCACAATCCTATCTCTCACTATCCCAATCCAACATTTATCATAGTAGTCATCAATTAACAATCACATATTATGTGAAAATATCTCATAATTAAGCTCAACAAATTAAACTAACAATTGATCATACAAGGAATCGAAGATTTATTCACACATCCTATTCAAATAAGTAAGCTGTATTTTGTTTAAATTCTAACAATTATAAGTGATCAATCAAACATCAATACCTATTGAGAAATATCTAAAAACATACCCATAATATCATATAATCAAACCTAGTGAAGATCATATAAAGTTTGTAGCAAAATCATAAGGAATTTTGAACCAAAACCTAATCAGAAAATCAGTTATATTGAAGCAAAAAGCATAATTGATGAAGTTAGTTAACCAGGTTAATGAATTCATAATCTTCTCAAACTTTTCAGATTATAACTTTAATATGTGTAGAAGATATTATATAAATTTCACTCAGAGATTATATTTCTTGATAGGTCATTTACATGCTCAAAATTAATATACTGCTATAGTAACTTTGAAAAATAGTTTTGATAATAATTTTCAAACATTATTGAGAATAATATACAAGTTGACATCTGGTGATTCTTATATCAAATTAATCCCAAGACATTGAATTTTTTATGTAAAAATTTTAGATCAAAATTCAAATGGGAAAAGGGTTTAAATAATTCATTAAAATCGCATCATCAACACAGTTTTTCAGACCAAAGATAGAGCAACTTTCAAAAATCAAAAGACTAATTTTCAAATATGATATTCATGCAAAATTAACATCAATTACTCCTAAGACATGGTATTTTAATATAGAAACTGGATACAAAAATCCCCAATCGAATTTACTCAGATCTGAAACCCAAACATCATGTAAATAATAATTCCAAAAGTAGTGTTATGTTTTCTAAGAAATTCGAATCATAGATACAACATCAATTCTTCATAAATCTCATATAAATTAACTTATAAACTTAGTGCAATATGTTATAAACAAGAAATCATCAATTCTCCTTCATAAAAGTAATCAAAATAGCATTTTTCAAGAAAGATGTAAATCTGTTCAGAAAATCAACTTTGCTCAACTTAAAAAGTCAAAGAGAAAATAGTTTTTGATTAATATCTCTTTCAAGAAAATCATTTAGAATTTTGAATCACAGCAAATGGAAGCTTCAATTTTCATTTCCAAGTTAGAGTTCTTCTTTTAGTTGAGAGAAAAGCAAAAAAAAAAGAGAGAAGGGACGGGAATTTTTTTCAAGAGAGAGAATAAAGAGAAAAAAAAATGATTTTTGTTGTATTGGAATAGGCTTGGACAAAAAAGAAAAGGCTATTAGAGGTTTTGGGATTCTTTTGTTCCAAGAAAAAATTAATGAACATGATCAATTTGCTTGAGAATAAAGTATAGGTCAATGGTTAGGATTTAATACATTTGGGGGCTAGGATTAATTCAATGAAGGGTTATAATTTAACAAGATGTAAAGTATTGATTTAATTGTCTTGGATAAGGCTTGAATTGAATGGCTAGATAGTGTTAAACGTAAGGCTAAGATTAAAGCAATTGAGTAATTAGGATTTGTCTAAGTGGAAGACCAAGATGAATTTAAGTATAAGGTGGAGATCATTAAAAATATAAAGTTGGGATTAAATCATCTTGGAGAGGATAAACAAATAAGTGTCTAAGATTTAGGAAGATGGAAGGAGAAGATTAATTCAGGTGTATGGATAAGATTAAAACAAAGAGATGATAGAAATTAAATTATTTGAAGAAGTTATAAAATGAATGTCTATGGCTGAATACAAATGAAAGGTTAAGATTAAAACAATCAAATGACCAAGATGTGTACAAGGTGGTGGTATTCATTAAGGGTAGAAAGGAAATTTTGTAAGTTTTTTAATACACTAGGGTTTGATTTAATAAAATTTAATTAAGTAAAAATAGTCTTGGTTGAAATAAGTAGTTATAATTTTAAATAGTTCAAAAGGTTCAAAGATGTCAAGGTCAAAGTCATTCAAGAGATAAAATTAATTTAATATAGTCATAATCAATTAAAATAGACCTTTATATAAGATTTTACTCTAATTACAATATATGCAACATTTGTAAAGAAAATATGTATACACCCCCATATAGAATGTAACATCCCACTACTTAGGCCTGATAGGGCTGGGGATGTCGCCCCGTCCAAAGGACAAGGGGTCTTTATAACTAGGTCACACAATCAAAATAATAGAATAAAAATAATACTTTAAACTTAAAATTTATTATAAACCAAGAATTCGAAATAAATTCATAAATAAAATTATCCACTCTCAACTCTCAAAGCATTACACAAAATAAATATTAGAAAAACCTTCCAAGGTAGGCTACAACTAGCTACTCATCCCCACAGTAGGATTGACCTAAAATCATGGTAAAAAGGGTGATGAGATAAAAATCTCAATAAGTCCATGTGTGCTTTGAGTGTTCAGTGAAAACAGTTCGTGAATACAAAGTATAAAATCTTCATAAGAGAAATACTGGCAAGCAATAAACAATAGTCAAAATCAAAAGTGGTGTTTTGGCTTTTCCAACCATACAGATACAATAAAATCAACCACTTAAAAGTAGTCATGGGTTACCACACGTTGGGCCCCATAACTAGTCAGAATGCCACACTTTGTGCAGACTGACAAAAGGTAGGTGATCGGCCTACGAGGCAAGATACTCCTCTTTCTCTATACCTAAACAACAACCGGTTGTCCATTCCGGCAACACATAGTCACTTGACTAAAAAACTGCTAGCTCGGATTGGCACGACCTACTAGATTGTCATCCTATCCGGGAAGGACTTACCCCTCAGAGGTGGCCACCTACTGAGAGACTCACCCTAACCCTTCAAAGACTAGTCCTAGCAGTCCACCCTATTGAGTACTCAACGTAACTTACCCCACTCGGGGAAAAGGAACAAAACATAGTTCCACTTGAAAATGGCAATTAAGGGTTTCCAAAGTCTTTGCAAAATCAGTTTTAGAAAGAGTTTTGAGTTTGAGTAAATCTTTTTATTGATTTTCAAATAATTTGTTTGATAGAAATAAGACAGGAGATAATCCTCAATTGTCTTTATAGAAATGAGTGTCCATGCACTCTACATTTGGCTCGCCATAATAAATATTTTGTATCAAACAGGTTTTATGCAGGAGCTTACCTGATCCTTAGCTTGAGATAAAATAAAGGTCTTTAACAACTGACCTAACCCCGCCTGGGGTAAATATAAACCATAATCAAACTCAAGCTAAAATTCACTTTCACAAATAGAACTAGCTCAACTTACTATAACCATGATCCTAGTGTCCCAAGCTTTAAGGCTAGATAATAAATAAAGGGTTTATAAGCTAAGTCTAATTTGTGAGTTAAAATAATTAGTGTTTTGGGAAATAGGTACTAATAAGTTGAAGGTTTAGATTTTGCTAAAAATAAATTAGAGTTTATTTGTTGAAGGGTCCTAGGACCTAGATGTAATTATTTAAAATAGTAATCTATTGATAATTAATTGTTAGAAAATAATTGGTAACTAAAATTAGTTGTGAGTGAATTTTAATAGGTCTTGTTTAAAAGATAATAATTGAAAGATAAAAAATTTTAATGGTATTTATGAATATAAGACTCACAAAATTAATATTTTACTTATAATGATTATTTATATAAAAGGCTTTATTTGATATTATTATTATATACAATATCTATATATTTTATTTCTGCAATAAAAGCTATCATTTATTTGACTAAAATATCACTATTTTATGTAAAAGACCAAATCCACATTTTCTAGGGTTTTCGAGATCTACTAGCAAAAATTATAATATTAATCATTTTATTGATGAAATAAAATTAGTTTAGGGACAACTAGATCATGATCATATTTCCACTTGCTAATCACAATCATGAACATACACTCCACTTCAATTCATCAAATCATCCAAATCATGAATAAAGGCATAGATCTAAATTTACTAAGACATGATCCAACCTCTATTAGCATAAACATACTCATGGCTTTAACAACTATACTTGAATATAAATCCTATTCACCAAAGGTGACATAATCTCTAACATGCTTGAACACAAATACCACTCATGACATGGAGACATGCACTAAACCCTAAAAACATCACAAAATCAACCAAGACAATCAACTCATGCATCAATCCCATCTCCATCATATACACACATTTATTCATGCTTCAATCTCAACTCATCACAACAATACATGTTCAAACCTCAAACATAATCCATCTCCTTTCAATATCACCCTAGAGACATGAATCTAAAATTTAAAAAGAGAGTTGAAGGGGCTTACTTGATTGATGAGTACCTTGAAAGAGTTTTGAATGGATCTCAACTCTTAGGAGACTAGATTCATCCAAGAGAGATGAAGAAAGCATGGCCATTGTTGAAGAAATCATTCGGCCAAGAGAGAGGTGTATTTGGCCAGAGAGAGAGAGAGAGAGAGAGAGAGAGAGAGAGAGAGAGAGAGAGAAAAGAGAAGAAGAGAGTCCATTAGCATGCTTATACACATATATATTCATTAGAGATTGAGGATTAGTAGAGATGACGTTGATTGAACAAGCTTACCTTGAAGGTGTTCTTGAGCCTTCACAAAAATACTGGTTTTTAATCCAAGAGAGAGAGTTGAATTTTGGAGTTTGATGTTAAAAGTGGTATGGATGGATTCATGGCAGTGAGTAGATGAAATTTGAATTTTTTTTTGAAGATTGAAGTGGTTTGGAGTGGTATTAGGCGTATGGAGCTAGTAGGTGTTCTTGGTGTTCTATGTGTGCTTGAAAGTTGAAGAGAATGGAGAGATTTTGATTGAGGCTGCCGAAATTCTGTGGGATTGTAGTGGCCGAATTGTTTGAGTGGTTTTGGTAGATGATTTTTCTGGTTTGAAAGGAAAAGGAAAGGTTGGTTGTTGAAATCCTAAAAGAATATTTTTGGGAATCAAATTTGGAAACAAAATATAGCAAGAAGATCTTTAATCAATGGAGAGCTTTTTGGAAGCTGTAATGGCCGACTGTTGCTCAGTGTTTTTGCTGGATGAAAGCTGGTTGAAGAAGCTTAATGGTGGCCGAAAAGAGGGGTATAATGGTGAAGGAAGGTCTGGTTGTTTAAGGGATATTTTATGGAAGTTTACTAAATTAGGATTGTTGGAATTTTGGTCTTCAATCAAGGCTTGATTGGAGTAATTGTTGGAGATATTTTAGGGGCAGCCATGATAGGTTTTTCAAGTAGAAGGTTGGGGAAGACAATGGAGTTCAGTTCATGGCTGTTCAAGAGAATTTTGTGCAGAAAAATGGTGAAGTTTTGGCCAGGGCTGAATAAGGAAACAAAGCTGGAAAAAAAATTTCTATACAAGTTTTGCTATTGCTGAAATTTTTCTGGGCAGCTTGTGCTGCCATTTTCCAATCAGTTGGCAGAGGATTTGAAGGGGCATTCAGAGGTCTTTCAAGGCTAGTTTCCAGCCTTCTTTATGGAGGAAAAATGTGGCTAAGGTGCTGGGAGAAAAATGGAAGAAAATAGCTTGGTTTAAGCTTACCTATGCTGCGATTTTGCCCAGAAAATTTTCTGGTTTTGCACAACATTTGTGCAGTCCGAATTTGGCTAGAAAATTTCAGATTTCAAGCTGGTTAAGAGGGCCATTTTCTGGCAGCATTTGGGAGGGAATGATGGCTGAAAATTTTGACACTTTGAATGCATAAGAAGCTGAAAAATTCCAAATTACTTCATGAAGGAAAATGAACATAGCTAGAGTGGAGTTTTGAAGGTTTACTATGGAGATTAATTCTCTTGGGAATTTTCCCCAACTCCTACACAATTTTGGTCCATAAGATGTCTTATACTTAGACATTTTGAACCTTCAAAGCCATGGCACTTTGCTGGAATTTTTCTGGAATAAAATTGGCTTGAACAAATTGAACAACCTAATGAATTGAGAAGTAAGAAAAACTAAGGATCAAGAAGGGTATGAATTCCCTTAGGAATTTTTGTAGGGTACAAGAGCTGGATTAGGGTACTCCTATCATGTCTCCCTTAAGACATCACCTTTACCCTTCTCTAGAGCACTCAAGGTCGAAAATACAACCTTCCCAAACAAAAATAAAATTTAATCATACTAAAACTCCAATGATGGAATTTGAACCCAAGACCTCAAGAATTAATTCTAAAGCTCTAACCACTAAACCACAACAACTCTTGTTCTTAATTTCTCTTTAAAATATTTTTCCTATTTAATCCTCAAGCTATCTCCCTATTTTCACCTCAAGCAAAAATTACCATTTTGCCCTTCTTACTCAATAAACATAATTAAGCCCTCGAGACTATAAAACACCAATCTAAAGCACATAAAATCATATAAAAATATATTTAAACATGCAATAAAATATGATATGCATTCCAACCCCCTTACTTTAAGGTTGGTTTCGACTGGGGTTTCACATAGAATATAAATTATAATTTCACTCTCAAAAGATTGAAACAATATTTTTACTAAATATCATTTTGCTCTCTAAGATATAAAAATAAGTTTACACACCTTCATAAAAATTACACAATCAAATTATGCACAAGTAATTAATGAAATTCACACTTACAAATTAAAGCAAATAATTATTCTAACAGTTAAAGCATATAAATGCATTTCCCCAACAATTATATTCACATAAATACTCATGAATGCAAATTTACCTTCTCAATCTATATGAAATTGGACAGGGTGTTACAAACATTGTACTCACCGGGCAATTCAATCTTGTAAGAATTATCCCTAATCTTTTCTAGTATTTGCATAGGTCTATCTCCTTTAGTATTAATCTTTGATTTTCTTTGTAATAGAAACCTTTCCATGCAAAGGTGAACCCACACCTAATCTTTAGGCTCAAAATGTTAGGTATCTTAGGCTCGTATTCTATACAGCGCAACGGAAAATAAACGAGATACCATTCCAGAACCCGCCTATGTGTGAAAAACAAGACATAAAGATTATAAAAGTAGCAGCCTTATACCTTCGTTTGATCATCTGAAGAACAAAATTTCTTCTTCAAGTCGAGGCGCGATCTAGCAATCCTCGTGATCAACCTCTACGTGAGTTAAACATCTCACCACTATAATCATAGTGTGTGATTATCTCTAATAGTAATCCACACAGAGGAATACTCAAGCACTAAACTTTCCTGTGCTAGCAGAAACTAGATGGCGGCTAGGGTTGTTTCTCAAGACAATTGAGAGAGATAGAGAAGATAGTGTGTCATAGTTGTGTGGCGTGACAATCACATTCAGCTAGGGTTTCGTGTGTATCCATTATATCACACAAAAAATCCTACTAAAATTGAGAATTATCAATCCTATTAGAATTCTCTAATTGTAATTGGAAACATCAAGTTCTTACAATTACAACTTAGACCACAAATTATAACTAATTATAATTTGTCCACTACAACTTCTCTTTCTCTCAATCAACCCCACTATGTTATCAAATAACATCTTGAGTATATAATCCTCTATTGTGTGTGACCTATTAGGTTTTCCAGTCAATTGTAGCAAACATGAATTAATCCAAACGTTTTTGAGATTAATAATCCATAATTAATTAGAATTAATCATATTAATTTTAATCAGGATTGGTTTATTAATTCATCAATTAATAAACTCATATTCTTAGATCATGAGCGGTATCTAGCAACACATCATGACCACCCAAGAGTCTAGGAAGTCAGGTGGCTTGACATGAACCCTTCAATAACAAATTTCAGTGCAATTAACTCATTTCACCATACAATATCTCATTCAGTTTGGAGTACGGAATTAGTGGCAACTCCCTCCAGAATTAATTCTAGCCTGAATACAATTGTACTTGTACTAAGAACCCACTACTCTAGATGTGTATTAATTAGAACTGTTTCCAATACACAATCACATTGGCCAAGGACTTTCTGAGTAGTAATTCCTACAAGTGACCATGAGATATTCACCCCTACTATTAGGAGTGGTTAATCATTTATTGATCTTCTCAACTACTTTCGTTTACCTCACAATGTACCCAATATCCATCCTATAGGCGGCCCTCGATCGAGCTATGGCTATTGGAATCAAAGTATAAACCTCAACAAATAAAGTACCTTGGAGATCTCAAGTCTAAGGATACTTACACGTTTGCTATATTGAGATTATATCACTGGTACTAAATAGTTATCCATGTGATTATCTCAAAGCTAGGTCATCTAATAAACTTGTTCCATTAACAAGTATCCATGTGTTAACTTTGAGTATCTCAATACTCACGGTTATGAGAACCACCGCCTGATCAAATCAGGAAGTCTAACACATGCTAGTTTTAATGCATTAAGGATATCCTGTCTCATTAATACTATGACTAGGGACTATTTAAGTACTAACACCATCCAGTGTAATAGAAATCTCATATCATGATCTCTGTTATGATTTTCTTAACACAGTGTTGTACTATAGACTTTATCGAACAATTATATTACTTAAAGTAAACAAAAGAAACTAGAAGATAAATAATGCTTTTTATTAAAATAAAATGTGTCATATACAATGTACAAGTGATTGCCTTTAGGGCACAACACTAACACAAAAGTCATTTTCTTGCGTCATTGGTTGCACTTCAAGGATATTTCTTCATTCTTCTTCTCAATATTGGCCTTGACTTTCTCATAAAATGCCTTTATCATCTTAGCTTTCTTTTGCCCATCAAGACTCAAAATGATCACATGTAGGCAAGAGAACTAAATCTAATGGAGTGAGTAGCTTAAAGCCATAAATAATTTCAAACGAGGAATAGAAAGTTGTAGGGTGAATAGTTCGATTATAGGCAAACTTAATAATTGGAAAAAAATCTTCCCAAGTTTTCAAATTCCTCTAAATGGCTCTTAAAAGTTGGGTGAGCATTCTATTGACCACCTTTGTTTGGCCATCAGTTTGTGGGTGACAAGTTGTAGGAAACAAGATGTTAGTCCTAAGTTTACACCATAAAACTCTCAAAAAATGACTAAGAAATTAGAATCACTATCAGAAATAATGGTCTTTAGAATTCCACGCATCCTCGTCACTTCTTTGAGGAACAAATTTGCAATATGAAAGACATTATTAGTCTTAGAACATGCTATGAAATGAGTTATTTTTAAAAATCGATCCACAACAACAAAAATAGAATCTTTACCCTCCTTAGTTCTAGGTAAGTCCAAAATAAAATTCATAAAAATTTTAACCCAAGGTACATTTGGAATGGGTAAAGGAGTATAAACTATGAGGTAGGGACCTAGACTTAGCTTTTCTACAATTGATACATTGCTCACAATATCTCTTAACATCCCTCTTCATTTTGGCTAAAAAAAAAATATATTCTTGAAGAATGTTTAATGTCTTAGAAATACCAAAGCATCCTATTAGACCTTTCCCATATGCTTCTTTAACTAACAATGTTCTAATAGAACACATTGATACACAAAGTTTTCCATCCTTAAAAAAGAATCCTTCATGACTATAAAATTTATCAAATATTTATTATCACAAGCATGAAAAATCCCTCCAAATTCTTCATCATGAGTATATAAATTTTTCATAAATTCAAAGCCAAGGAGTCTAGCATCTAAAGAGTTCTATAAAGCATACCTTCTTGAAAGAGCATCCACCACAACATTGTCCTTACCTTTCTTATACTTGATGGTATATAGAAAGGTTGCAATGTATTCCAACCACCTAACATATCTTTTGTTCAGCTTTTGTTGTTCTCTGAGATGCTAACGAGATGCATGATTAGTGTGTATCACAAACTCCTTAGGTAAGCAATAATGTTGTCAATGATTAAGAGTCTTCACCAAGGTATAAAGTTTCTTATTATTGGTAGAATAGTTAAAAGCTGTCCCGAAAAGCTTTTCACTAAAATAAGTAATTAGATTTTGGTCTTGGTTTAGCACTACACATATTCCAACTCTATTAGCATCACACTCTACTTTAAAGGCTTTTTAAAGTTTGGCAAGGAAAGAAGTAGGGCTTAGCACAATTTCTCTTTAAAGGTATTGAAGGCTTTCTATTGGATTTACTCCCATCTAAACAGAACTGATTTTTTCACAATTTCAATCAATAGAGCTGCTAAAGTGCTAAAGTTTTTGGTGAATCTTCTATAAAAACTAGCTAGCCACCAAAAAACTCTGCACTTTAGTTATGCTAGTAGGTGTTGGCCATTCTTGAATAGTTTTAACCTTCTTCTCATCAACTTCAATCTCTTGAGAACTCAGAATATAACTAAGAAATGTGATTTTCTCTAAGCAAAAAGAACCTTTGTAAAATTTGCATAAAGCTTTTCCTACAGAGGGCAACAATAATACTTTTGAGATGTTTAACATGTTCTTCAAATATTTTGCCATAAATCAGGATGTTATCAAAGTATGCAACCACAAATTTACCAATGAAGTCCCTAAATATATGATGCACCAATCTCATAAAAGTACTAGGAGCATCTGAGAGACCAAAAGGCATAACAAGCCATTTATACAATCTTTGCTTAGTTTTAGAAACTGTTTTCCATTCATCACCTTCCCTAATCTTAATTTTATGATAATCTGATCTCAAGTTAATTTTTGAAAATACTTTAGCACCATATGATTTATCAAGTCAATCATCTAGTCTAGGAAGATATTTTACTATTTTGTTGATGGCTTGACAATTAATGCACATCTTTTAAGTACCATTTTTTTAAAACCAAAAGAACCGGGACTACACATGGACTTAAGCTTTCCCTTACATGATTTTTTTTTTCAAGAAGCTTCTCCACTTGATTTTGTAGTTCCTTTGTCTCCTCCAAGTTTCTCTTATAGGTGAGTATATTAGGAATGACCGCTTTAGGCACAAAATTGATTTGGTGTTTAATTCCCCTCAAGGGTGGAAAACTTTCAAAAGTCTCATTTGAGATATATTTTCAAACTCTTGAATGATAGCTATAATAGCATAAGGTAAAGAAGGAAAAGATTCATTAGTAGAAATATATAAGCCTTTACAAAGAAGAAATAAAATCGATTCTTTATGATGAGTGCTTATTTTGTACATATTTTCTAGATAAATTATACTATATTTGTTGTAAAATAATACCTAAATGATTACTAATTTCCACACTTGTATATTGTTTTGTATAGGATTGAATAAAAGATTACTTAAAGAATTATAACCAGTCCATGGATTGAAAAGCCATGGACCAACTTTTTTTAAACCAGTCCATAGCTTGAAAAACCATGGACCGGCTGCTACTTGAAAATGACACATTTCATAAAGAAAAAGAAATAATAGGTGCTAGTTCTCAATAATAGCAGGCGCCGATTCTATTTAATAAGAGGTGATAGATTTTGCTCTCAATAGATGCCAAGACAAAACAGAAGGATTTACTGGAAATAATAGGTGCCTTTTCAACCACCCAATAAGCATTGGTTATGCATTAACAATGTGAAAAATTTAATAACAAGCACCGGTTAACACCTCCAACAGGTGCCGATTGATGTTGTAGATTAGATCTGTGGCCAGATTTTAGCTGCAATTTTTAGGACTTCTTTGAGCCTATAAATAAAATGCTCCTGAATAGAAATAGGCAGTCAACACCTGAGAAGAACACCCACTCACAAGAAGAGAAGAGAGATGAGAGATTTGGAGGTTGTCAAATGAAGATTGAAGATGAAAAAAAATCAGCTTGTTATTTCCTTGTCCCCTTATTTATTTTTCCTTGTCAACATATGATTATTTTCTTTAATTATTCTCAAAAGCATGAATGTTATTTAGTTTTTGTATGAGATCTACTCTTGATTTGTTGGATTTTCATTTATAATGAATGATTACTTGCATTTATTGTATTGGATCTATTATTTGTGTTTCTTTTCTCTAATGAATTCGAGAGGTGGGGTTAGAGAGTGAGTTTCATTTTAATGGGTTTAATATGGGTTGTCCTTCCTTAGATCACCTTGAGAGAAAGGTTAAGGAACTGGAAATTGGTATTCATTAGGAGTTGATATCACCTAGAGATAGGGGTATTGATCTCTTCCAAATTAGAGATTTTATATTTAATGCTTTATGGGTTCAATTGGAGAGGTAGAGATATTAGTCAAATTGGCCCAAGAATAGGATATCCATAACTCGAGAGAAAGTGGGGTTTGCATTCGTGACCTCTACCGATATTGGAATTAAGATTCAATTATTGTAGGTTATATTTAGTACATGGCTAATTTTGGAGGATTCTTGACAAGTGAATGTCATTCACCTTTATCTTATCCTTGATTTTCTCATCACCCATCTTGTGTGGGGTTGTATTAATTCTCTAGGTTCACCTATAGTAATTGTTCTATTCCATTAATTCGTTAATAATAAAATTTTTTTGCATGTTTTATGTGCTTATGTTTTCCTTAGGAAGTATTATCACAAATCACACATCAAATCAAGTTTTAAATTAAAATACCAATATTAACCACACATAATGTACATATGGGTAAGTATACCCATCATGTAATATAGAGTTTTATTGGCAGGTATTAAAGATCCTCGGAAAAGAGATAAAGGTGCCATTACTAACTCTTCTTCTATTATTTAGCCTAATAATTTAATGGAATAGAACAATTACAATGGAATAGAACAAAGTAATACTCCCCGGATATCTCGAAGCTTATTGTCCAAATGTGTGATATAATTGGTGTAGGTTGAAGATAAGAAACGACATCGGTTAGCCTCTGTTCTTGCAAAAACAACAACAAATGCAATAGTACACAAAGGCCAAAGAAAGAAAAATAAAGATACAAACAACAAGAAAGCCTATATACACACAAATATTAGTATTAAATAAGATCAACTAGTAAGAGCAAAACTAGAACATATATTAGTATCAAGAACTATCCTAATACCACTACAACAATATAACAAAACAAATGAACAAACCAATATGTACATTCCTATTTTACAAATGACCAACATAATATATAGGTGTCCTCTTGCTAAGATGTCTCTATCACTCTTAAGAACAATCATCTTATTCTTAACTCTCTTATCATACCACTAAGCAGAATCATGATCATCAAAGTGAATAACATGAATAGAATGCTCAAGTGATTATTTGAAAAAAATAACAAAATATTTCTACAACAATAATTACTAATCATTACTACAAACTTCAAAAATCAAAATGAAGTTTCCAAATAATTAAAAATTAGTCTCAACATTTACAACAACTATTATACAAAATGTTACAAAAACTTCACAACATCTCCAAGAAACATCAATAATCCACCAAAACACAATATCTAGAATATAAATCAACCATCTCCTTAACTTATTCACTACTACTACAATCAATTTTAACCTCACTACACACACACACACACACACACACACACACACACACACACACACACACACACACAACAATCAACAAAACTACCATGAGGCTAAAAAGAATTCCACAACAACAAGAACAACAACAATGCTTTCTTCTACTATACAACAATCAACCAAGTTCTCAAAATATCCAACATTATTACAACTACTTCTTCAACTAAGCTAACTTTTCCACAACACGATCTGCTCATTTAATAACCCTTTACAATAATAATTTTCATCCAACAAACACTAATGCAACACTAAATTCAAAACTCCCCAACAATAGCAAAAATAATCCACAACAAGGCTAATTACAAAAACAAAAAATAAATCAATAAAATCCCAAAACCATTACTATTACCCAAAATAATACAACACTATAATCAACAACAATAACAATACAATAAAGCACAATGACTAAACTAATATGTACATACTAGGGGTACACTAGATCAATATATAGGCTAATATAATTGTTAGTGTTGTGCCCTAGAGGCAATCACTTGTACATTGTATATGACACATTTTATTTTAATAAAATGCATTATTTATCTTACAGTTTTTTTTTGTTTACTTTTAAGTAATATAACTGTTTGATAAAGTCCTTAGTACAATACTATGTTAAGAAAATCATGATAGAGATCATGATATGAGATTCCTACTACACTGTATAGTGTTAATACTTAAATAGTCCCTAGTTATAGTATTAATAAGACAGGATATCATTAATGCGTTAAGACTAGCATGTGTTAGACTTCCTGATTTGATCAGATGGTAGTTCTCATATCCGTGATTATTGAGATATTCAAAGTTAACATATTGATGCTTGTTAATGGAACAAGTTTATTGGATGACCTAACTTTGAGATAATCACATGGATAACTATTTAGTGCCAGTGATATAATCTCAATATAGCAAGTGTGAAAATATCCTTAAACTTGAGATTTTCAAGGTACTTTGTTTACTGAGCATTGTACTTTAATTCCAATCTCCAGAGCTCGATCGAGGGCCGCTTATGGGATGGATATTGGGTACATTGTGAGGTAAACAAAAATAGTTGAGAGGGTCAATAAAGGATTCACCAATCCTAATAGTAGGGGCGCTCATGGCCATTTGTAGGAATTACTACTCGAGAAGTCCTTGGTTAAGGCGATTGTGTATTGAAAACAGTTCCAATTGATACACATCTAGAGTAGTGGGTTCTTGGTACATGTACTATCGTATTTGGGTCAGAATTAATTCTGGAGGAAGTTGGCACTAATTCCGTACTCCAAATCGAATGAGATATTGTATTGTGAAGGAGTTAATTGCACTGAAGTTTGTTATTGAAGGGTTCATGTCAAGCTACTTGATTTTCTAGACTCTTGGGTACTCATGATGTGTTTCTAGATACTGCTCATGATTTAGGAATATGGGTTTATTAATTGATGAATTAATAAACCAATCTTGATTAGAATTAATAGGATTAATTCTAATTAATTATGGATTATTAATCTCAAAGACGTTTGTATTAATTCATGTTCGCTACCAATTAACTGGAAAACCTAATAGGTCACACACAATAGAGGATTGTATACTCAAAATGTTATTTGATAACATAATGGGATTGATTGAGAGAAAGTTAAGTTGTTGTGGACAAATTATAATTAGTTATAATTTGTGGTCCAAATTGCAATTGTGAGAACTTGATATTTCCAATTACAATTAGGGAACTCTAATTGTTTTAGAATTCCAGATTTTCAGTGAATTTTTCGATTTTATAATGATATAACCGAAAAATCCTAGAGTTGAATTCACATAAAAATTACAGCCACCTAAACCTTCTCTTCTTCTTCTTCTTCTTCTTCTTCTTCTTCTTCTCTCTTCTCTCTCTCTCTCTCTCTCTCGATTGTTCTTGTGAAGAACCCTAGCCACCATCTTTTTCTGCTAGCACAGAAAATTTTGGTGTTTGAGTATTCCTCTGTGTGGATTACTAGTAGAGATAATCACGCACTATGATTATAGTGGTTAGATGTTCAACTCTCGTGAAGTTGAATCAAGAGGATTGCTGGATCGCGCCTCAACTTGAAGAAGAAATCTTTGTTCTTTAGACGATCAAACAAAGGTAAAAAGCTGTTACCTTTACTCTATTTATGTCTTGTTTTCCACACATATGTGGGTCCTAGGATGGTATCTCATTTTATTTTTCTGCTGCGCCGTATAGGATACGAGCCTGAGATATCTAATAATAATATCATCAATACACACTATATATACAAAACAACAATACATAAAGCACCAAAACTAGTATGTTATATAACACGAGTCCTTTCATAAAACAAACAACTCAATACAAATGCCGTGAGTACAAGTTATCTAAGTACAACAAGAAATTTTATTGAAAACATACCTAATGGTACAAATACTAAGAGTAAATACAACTATGGTAATATGAATAACTAATTGAATACAACAAACACAATTTTACCAACTAAGATTAAGAAAATTCTATACAAGTATGTACATGTAAAAGTTAGTACTTTATACAAATATATACAAAAAATATTTTCATATAAAATAAAAAAATGTTAGTAATATTTACAAATAATTACATAGCTAAATCAATAAAATCCATGCTTTCATAATATTATCCTTATTCCTCGGTAACAACGCTAAAAACTTGTTGCACGTTTTATGTGCTTATGTTTTCCTTAGGAAGTATTATCACAAATCACAAAAAAAAAAAAACAAGTTTTAAATTAAAATGCCAATATTACTCACACAAAATGCACAAATGGACAAGTATACCCATAATGTAATATAGAGTTTTACTAGCAAGTATCGAAGGTCCTTGGAAAAGAGAAAAGGTACCACTACTAACTCTTCTTCTACTATTTTGCCTAACGAATTAATGGAATAGAACAATTACAATGGGCTAGAACAAAGTAATACTCCTCGGATATCTTGAGGCTTATTGTCCAATTGTGTGATATTCGGGGTGTATTACTTGCATTTTCCTTCCTATTTTGTTATTTTTTATGATACAAATGTGTTTGTATCATATATTTTAGACAATAAGGGCATTATCTCATTAAAGCGTGAAGGAGAGATTGAGTAATATTTCTTTGCAAAGTTTTATTGACCATCATGATATTTTCTGAAATTTTAGGTTAAAATTTTGGTGAATTTTTGTGCCAAAATTTTTTTTCGATTTTTCTTTGCATTTTCGAGTTGACTTTCAAGACTTTTTGGTATATGTGTTGATATGTGTTAGTTTAGCAGATTTATTATTTATCTTTTTGCTTGAGAATTATACTTAAGACTTGTTAAAGAAAGTTGATTTTATGTACACTTATATATTTAGTATGACATAGGCTAGAGTTGAGAAGTAAGTTAATATTAGTTATGCCTTTGATAATGTTGTGAAGTTTGATTTCTTTGAGAATGGATGAAAATAGTGTGATGAAATATAGAGTGTGGATTTTTTGCTTGTTTCTAGTTTCTTGGCATCCCCATTTATTTATTCATTCATTTGTTTATTTTGAAAGTGATGTATTATATTCTTCAATGTAAATGAAGGCAAATAGGAGCAAGAAATAGGTTGCTCAATGCACTTACTGAAGTGAGGAGAAAGAAGGCTCTAGGAATACAAAAAGAATGTCCTACGATGAAAAACAACATGTGATAGAAAGAAAAAGAGAATAAAAGCAAAAAGAAAGAAAAAAGCAAAAAGCAAAAATGCACAGGATGCAAAAAAGAGTATTCAAGTTAAAGTCATTACAAATGCATTCATTTGTAGAAAAATAATGAAAAATAAGAGGCTCCTACTTTACTATTTCAAGTTGAAATGTATTGTTTCAATATTGTATCAAAATGCAAATTGTGATGTAACACTTCTAATGTTGTACTTTTTTTAAGCCAGGAGACTTGAGTTCGCCGATTAATCCTATCCTATATAAATCATATTGCTCATATTCTTAACTCAACGGGTGGAGTGGATCGCATTGAATTGGTATAAACTTATTTAATTCAACTTTGTTGTTCTTAACTGTGTCTAGCTTATACGAGTATACATGGGATTAACTTGGATAGATAAGTATTGGGATGAATTATAAAGTGGAGGATAAAATAATGTCTTTACCATTTTGGCCTTATTACATATATGCTGAATTGTTCTTGTTAATTTTCGCAATATGGTATGATTTAATTCATTTATTTTATTTGTAAACTATTTATTTTTTGGTGAATAATTATGGTTTGCTTGAGGACAAACAAAAGTGTAAGTGTGAAGGACTGATGAATGCTGATTTTGTACATATTTCCTATATAAATTATAGTATATTTGTTGTAAAATAAAGCCTAAATAACTACTAATTTCCATACTTGGATATTATTTTGTGTAGAATTGAATAAAAGATTGCTTGAAGAATTATAACCGATCCATGGGTTGAAAAGCCGTGGACCGGTTGCTATTTGAAAAAGACATAGTTCATGAAGAAAAAAAATAACAGGTGCCAGTTCTCAATAATAACAGGCACCAGTTCCATTTCTCAATAGACGTTGGGACAAAACAGAAGGACTAACTGGAAATAAGAGGTGCCGGTTCAACCATCTAACAGGTAGTGGTTATGCACTGAAAATACGAAAAAATTAATAACAAGTGCCGGTTGATATCGCAGATCAAATTTGTGGCCATATTTTAGCAGTGATTTTTAGGGCTTCCTTGAGCCTATAAATAACACTCTTGAATAGAAATAGGCAGCCAATACTTGAGAAGAACACCTATTCACAAGAAGAGAAAAGAGAAGAGAGATTTGGAAGTTGCTAAATGAAGATTAAAGATTAAAATGAAGAAATCAACTTGTCTATGAGCATTTTCTTATCCCTTTCTTTATTTTTCCTTGTTAATATATGATTATTTGCTTTAATTGTTCTTGAGGGAATGAACCCTATTTAATTTTTATATGAGATCTACTCTTAATTTGTTGGATTTTCATTTCTAATGAATGATTACTTACATTTATTGTGTTGGATCTATTATTTGTGTTTTTCTTCTCTAATGAATTCGAGAGATGGGGTTAGAGATTGAGTTCCAATTTAATAAATTCAATGTAGGTTGTCCTTAGATCGCCTCAAGAGAAGGGTTGAAGGGTTGGAACTTGGTAATCATTAGGAGTTGATATTGCATAGAGATAGGGGTAATGGTCTCTTC
Organism: Voacanga thouarsii; assembly: GCA_026120185.1. Lineage (NCBI taxonomy): Eukaryota > Viridiplantae > Streptophyta > Magnoliopsida > Gentianales > Apocynaceae > Voacanga > Voacanga thouarsii. Next base: position 1,444,834 of record JANUWF010001921.1, read on the forward strand.
TAGAAATTAGAGGTTTTGTACTTAATGCTTCTTGGGTTTAATTGGAGAGATAGAGTTACCATTCAAATTGGCCTAAGAATAGGAAATCCATATCTCGAGAGAGAATGGGTTTTGCATTCGTAGCCTCTACTAATATTAGAATTGAGATTCAATTATCTTAGGTTGTGTTTAGTATTTAGCTAATTTTAGGGGATTCTTGACAAATGCATGTTATTCACCGTTTTTCTTAACCTTGATTTTCTACTGGCCAATCTTGTGTGGGATTGTGTTGAATCTCTAGGTTCACCCATTGTAATTGCTCTATTCTATTAATTCATTTGGCTAAACAATAGAAGAAGATTTAGTAGTGATACATTTATCCCTTTCTGATAAGCAAATTTTGGGTATATAAAATCATCCATTTTAAATCTATCCCTTAATCAAGTTTTAATTAAAACATTAATCCCAAAATACGCATGTGAGCAAGTATACTCATCGTAAGTATAGAACAGGGAATTAAAGAGTATCGATCCTCAAAGAAACGAGTACACACTAATCACTCTTCTTTCATTGTTTAACCGACTCAAATAAAGTAAGAAAAGAATAAAAAAGAAAAAAAACTAAAGAAACATATACAACTTAAGGATGTATGTTTATGTAATTTAGACAAGTACCCTAGAAAACATGACAATGAACCAATTAGCAATTCTCCAAACTAATTATCATCTTGGCATCATGAAGGAATATAAAGTAAAACTCAATCGTCTCACAAGTCATGATTTTACTTAGGTAAATTTCACTTCGTTTGTCAATCCATGGAACCTTATTTTTTGATTCCTATTAACAGATTTGTCAATCAAGCTAACATAACCAAAATATGCATGAGGCTCAATTCCTTATAAACATGAAATTAGCTAATAACCCTATGTCAAGGAGAAATTAACATAACCTTTGATTACTTAGTTCTCAAATCCTAACTTCATCGTTCAAATCCATCAAGACTTAACAAGTACGAAATCAATGCAATGAAATTCCTAACATCGTTGTGTTGAAGTCAATTAGAAGAACTCACATCAATAACCAATGAAATCAAGTAATCAAACACCAAAGATGACAAACAATTGATCAAATAACTAAACTGACTCAAAATTATGAATCCCAAAATAATGTTAAATTACAATGAAAACATTGAATACATCATGGCTAAAGAAAAAGAAAACAAAGAGAAAAGAAAACACTCAAAGACAAGCTTCTTTCTTCTTCTTGGAAGACTCCATTTGAACAATTCTCCTTGGCTTGGGTGAATTCCTCCTTGAATGAAAAAATAAAAATTTCTGCTTTTTAATTCACCTTTCTTGGTTGTATATATCAAACCCTTGTATTCTCTTATACTTTTATAGGCCTTTTGGATGTCTATTTCGTAGTTGAGGAAGTCTTAGCCGAGTAGGAATAGAAAAATACCAAAATTCTTGGATAAGTCCTAATTCCACGTATAAAATTTTCACCTCCAGAATCTACCTGGCACCGGGTACTTTCGACCCACTTGGTGCCAGGTACACTCTGTTCTTCCTCTGCTTTGCTCTATTTTTAACCTTCTTTTCCTTAGTAGGCAGAATGGACATGACACTAGGTACACATGCTAGACTTGGCGCCAAGTCTGTTATGGAAAATTCCTAAAGCTCATCAATCTCTACTGCTGGACAGAATGGACCTGGCACCTGGTCCACTGGCTGGGCCTGGCACCAGGTGCATTCTGGTTCTGTATACTTTCTTCTCGATTTTAACTTAAATCTGCACATATTTGCCAAAAATATCTTTTACAAGCAAAATGTCAAATATGAAGGAATATGCCTAGTTATTACAATAAATGTATCTTAAAACAACCTCAAATAACTAGGAAAAGAATGGTGATTTTAACCCCTATCACATACCCCCACACTTGAACATTTGCTTGTCCTCAAGAAAAACACTTTAGTCCAAGAAGAATTATCAAGACAACACAAGGTTTTCTTCTTATTCCAAAAGTTTCTTCATTATAGCAAAGATCATATCTTCATTTCAAACTTAGATACAACATTTGTCATTCATACCCTTTGAAAGCAATTTCAAACCTTAAAACATTGGCCAAGATATCACAAAACTTTTGAAGTCAAATTAATCAAGTGTATACCTTAGTCTAAGAAAGTTATTTCACTTTTCAAGTAAAAATATAAATAACATGAATCACATAGGTCAAGTCATCTACCAACTTAAGCATCATAAATCCAAACATTGCACACTTAAGTTATGATGTGAGAAAAGCATTCAAAATTTCTTCTCTCAAAGTTTTTCAATGACTTAGGGAATTGATAGCCTTAAGTGTATGGATTTCTCTTCACACACCATATTAGCCCCCTTTACATTCATCACTCATCATTTTTTCAACAATTCTTTTTTTTTTCTATACTCTTGCTTACCTTTTTGCCTTTGGGATAGCCTCAAGAGAGTGCACCGACTACACTTGCTACTTTTTCCCGTATTGACCCATTTTTTAGCTTAAGGTCTTCCAATGTCATCCATAAGAATCTTTTCTCTAATTCACACCAACAACAGTGTTGTTTTCACTCATTATTTTTTCTCAACTCTAATAACATTTTTCAATATTCTCCTTAATCTTTCTTCTCAAATGATCTTTTTATAGTTCACATTTTTTTCATCATAACTCAAAGCTAGCAAGTTTAAACTCATAATACAAAAGTTAGCCAATAAACTTTTCCCATATTCATCATATCTTCTATATTTCAACTAGATAAGTTAACTAACATTCAAACACCAATGCATAAACAAGATTAATCAAAATTCTCAAGTCTTGAAAAATATCTTTTCCAATAAAACCATTTTCATCAAATTTCACCTAATGAATGACAAAACTTATATCTAAGTAAGATAAAGAATTACAATCTTGCTTAACAATGAAACCACTGAATTTTTCAAAAAAATTATCACAAATCACAAACTATATTCATCAAATTCATATGGAAAAGTATTTCTTCAACCTTTGTCCCCCCCCCCCCCCCACATACACACACTTAAACTGGCTATTGTCCTCAATGACCAAAGATAAAAGAATAAAAGTACAGCTAAGAAGACCAAGATGAAGAAAGAAGAAGAATAAAGTGAAGAAAATACTTTCATTACATTATTGTGCTATCAAGTTGAATCCATCTCAAGGAGAGATCATTACAGGAGTACCTAATAGAAGAAAAGAAACAAAAGAAAGAAAATATAAATCTAGAAAAAGAAAAAAACACGATAATAACATACGAAAAGAATAAAGAAAATTAAGTACAAAGTAGTAAGGAATCATTAAGGCTCACAAAGGAGAACGTCGAGATGCGCTAAGGTGTTAAGTTCGTCTCCCAAATAAGGTTTTAATCTACTTACATTCACCTAAATGATCCTTTGAGTTGGGTGAGAAATTGCAATAACTCCGAATGGACAAATTTGATGTGTCTTATACGGCCCCGACCATTGAGATCTTAACTTACCTGGAAAAAGTCAAAGCCTAGAATTAAAGACGAACACTTTATCTCCTTTTTGAAACTCATGGGGAGAATGAATATGCCTATCATGCCACCATTTCATCTTATTTTTGTAAATCCTCGAATTATGGTAGGCATCATTGCACCATTCATCCAACTCATTTACTTGAAGCATTCTTTCTTTTCCTGCAAAATGATGGTTAAAACTGACAAGTTTTATTGCCTAATGAGCCCTATGTTCAACTTCTACTGGTAGATGACATGATTTCCCATACACTAAGCGATAAGGGGTTGTACTAATGGGAGTTTTAAAAGTAGTCCTATAAGCCCATATAGTATCATCTAACTTCAAACTCCAATCTTTTTGTGTATGATTGACCACTTTTATCAAAATTCTTTTTAATTCTCTATTGACCACCTCAACTTGGCCACTAATTTGCGGATGATAGGGAGTAGTAACCCGATGAGTAACCCAAAATGTTTGAGAGTTTTAGCTAGTTGGGTATTATAAAAGTAGGTTCCCCTATCACTAATGAGCACCTTGGGTATGCCAAATCGGATGAATTTTTTTTTTTAGAAATTTGACAACAACCCGTGAGTCATTAGTAGGCAAGGCTTATGCCTCAACCTACTTTGATACATACTTTATCACCACCAAGATATATTTATTGCCCAAAAACTAGGAAATGGGCCCATGAAATCAATCCCCCAACAATAAAAAATTTCACAAGCTTGAAAAATTTGTAATGGTATCTCATTGGATTTAAAGATGTCACCTATCCGTTGACACTTATACAATTTTGAACAAACCTGTGAACATCCTTAAAGAGTGTAGGCTAATAAAAACCAAACTTAAGTACCTTTCTTGCGGTGTAGTTGGCTTGGTAGTAACCTCCCGTAGATCTTTCATGACAATGTTTCAAAATATTGATGCTTTCCATGAAATCCACATACCTTCGAATGATTTGATCTTCACAATACCGGAACAAGTATGGATCTTCTCAAAAGCAATGCTTTACCTTGGAGAGGAATTTCTTTTTTTGTTGGGCATCGAAGTCGTCCGGAAGAATTCCTACAACCAAGTAATTAGCAAAATCCGCATACCAAGGACGTTGAGAAATATCACCATTAATAAGTAAAAATTGTTCACCCGGGAAGGTGTGATTAATGTCTTCCTCGGCCAATGACCTAAGGTTGGGATTCTCCAACCTAGACAAGTGATATGCAACTAAGTTTTCCACTTCCTTTTTGTCCCTAATTTCCAAGTCAAATTCCTGCAACAACAAAACCCATCTTATCAATCTTGCTTTGGAATCGTTCTTGTTTAGTAGATACTTAAGGGTGGAATGATCTGTATACATAATGACTTTGGACAAAATAATATAAGAATGAAATTTATCAAAAGCAAACACTATTGGAAGCAACTCTTTCTCCGTTGTGGTGTAGTTCTTTTGTGCTGCCGTAAGAGTTTTACTTGCATAGTAAATTGGCTGAAAATTCTTATTCCTCCTTTGTCCAAGCACTATGCCCACTGCATAGTCACTTATATCACACATTAGTTCAAAAGGAAGAGACCAATCCAGTGCAATTAAAATAGAAAAATTAATCAGTTTTATTTTAAGCGTATTGAAAACGTTGAGACATTTTTCATTAAAATAAAAAATAGTATATTTTTCAAGCAAAGAAGTAAGGGATTTAGAAATCATTAAGAAATCCAAGATAAACCTTCGATAAAAATCTGCATGCCCAAGAAAGCTTCAAATTGCCTTCACGGAAGTCGGATGGGGGAGTTTCTCAATTGTCTCAATTTTGTCCGTATCAACCTCAATATCTTTCCTTGAAATCTTGTATCCCAATACTATACCTTCTTGCACTATAAAGTGGCATTTTTCCCAATTAAGCATGAGGTTGGTCTCTTCACATCTTTGGAGGACCTTTTCTAAATTGGTTAAACACAAATCAAAAGAATCACCAAAAACAGAGAAATCATCTATAAATACCTCAATGATATCTCCCACAAGTCCTTCAAAAATAGCCAGCATACATTGTTGGAATGTTCTGGGGCTATTACAAAGAATGAAAGGCATGCGTCGATATGCAAAAGTATCAAAATGGCATGTAAATGTAGTCTTCTCTTGATCTTTCGGTACTATGGGAATTTGAAAATATCTGGAAAAACTATCAAAGAAGCAATAAAATTTACGTCTAGCTAACCTTTCTAACATTTGGTCAATGAAAGGGAGGGGAAAATGATCTTTCCTAGTTACCTCATTCAATTTCCTATAGTTAATGCACACCCTCTAACCGGTTACCAATCTCATTGGGATCAACTCATTTTTTTTTTCTTTAAGGCTCACAGTCATTCCTCTCTTTTTTGGTACCACTGGTGTTGGACTAATCCAAATATTATTCAAAATAGGGTAAATGATGCCAGAATCTAAGAGTTTAATTTCTTCACCTTTTACCACATCACTCATGTTTAGGTTCAACCTATGTTGGGTTGCACTATGAGTTTGGCTCATTCTTCTAACAAGATTTTATGAGTACAAGAGGAAGGGATAATTCCCTTAATATTCGTAATTTTCCATGCAATCACTTCCTTATGTTTTCTCAATAGACTTACCAATTTGGTGTTTTGGTCACAAGTAAGGTCTTTGGCAATGATTACGGGCAATTTTTCACCTTTTGCCAAAAATGCATATTCTAAGTGCTCGGGGAGGTCTTTTAAATCTAGTTCTGGTGGTTCCTCAATGGATGACTAAATCCCTCATAAACTGCTTTTTTCTATTTCCTCAAAGTCCTCCACCCTAGGGCCCTCAATTGAGTTCTCCAAATATGCAATAGATTGTTCCATATAATCTTGGACAAATGATTCTTGCACAAAGTCAAAGATAGGTTTATCAAGAATATCAACCCTTAGATAAGAATCATCACAAGAACTAGGATGTTGCATTCTTTTGTGGATTTTTATAATGACTTCCTCGTCCCCAACCCTAAGTGTTAGTTTTTCTCCATGAACATCAATTAAAGCTTTAGCAATTGTTAAAAAAAGTCAACTTAGGATTAAAGGCACTTTAGAATCTTCATCCATGTCAAGAATTACAAAATCCACAGGGAATATGAATTTATCTACTTTAACTAAGACATATTCAATTATTCCTTTAGGATATTTAATCGATCGATTCGCAAGTTGAATACTCATCCTAGTGGGCGTGGTTTCACCTAGGCCTAACTTTTTAAAAGTTTTATAAGGTAACAGATTAATACTAGCACCTAGGTTAGCTAAAGCATTGCAAAATGTAAGAGTACCAATAAGATAAGGAATAGAAAAACTCCCTAGATCACTTTCTTTTCGGGGCATCGTCCGTTAGTCCTGCAAGATTGCTGAACACTCTTCATTTAACACCACAATGGATAATTCCTCCAACATTTCTTTTGTTTACAAGCATACTTTTGAGAAATTTTGCATATTTGGGCATATGTACTAAGGCTTCACTAAGTGGAATATTTATATGCAGTTGTTTGAAAATTTTCAAAAACTTGTCAAATTGTGCATCTTTTCTTGCTTTGTGTGTGCGAGTGGGGTAGGGTACTGGTGGCTAAAAATCTAGCTTTTTATGCTGTTTTTTGAAAGGTTCAATAATAGGGGTTGGTTTCGGCCTATCTTCTTTAGACGGTACCAATTCCATGCTAGGATTGGGTAGCTCCTTACCACTCCTTAGTGTAATAGCAGCTGAATCATGTTGTGCTTCTACCCCTACTGGTGACTTTATCACTAAATCCGTTAAAAACTAAATTTGTCTTTCCATATTTCTAACATGCCCTCAAATTTTCCAGTGTGTCTTCTATCTCAGAAAAAGGCTTAGTTATATGGGTGACAAATTTTTCTAACACCCTTTCTAAGACAATGGAGTCAGGTAGTTGAGATGTCATTTCGTGAGATATGTTAGGATACCGTCCTAAGCTCCAATTGCCCATCTTACCTATAAAATAGCTAGTTAGTATCATATATACACACATCATAAATAAGTTAGTTAGTGAAGGTACACAAGTCAATGTACAAATTAAGTTACAATGAATTACAACATACAAAGACATTAAGGTACAAGTAAACAAAATACAACACCTAGTCATACAAGGAACATATATACATATTTACATATTTACATATTTACATATAAATATATCAATATGGTTAAATCAACAAAATTCAAACTTTCATTATATTAGTCCCCGACAATGGTGCCAAACACTTGATGCATAAATTTTGGGTATATAAAATCATCCATTTTAAATTCATCCCTTAATCAAGTTTTAATTAAAGCATTAATCCCAAAATACACATATGAGCAAGTATATTCATCGCAAGCATAGTACAGGGAATTAACGAGTATCGATTCTCAAAGGAATAAGTACACACTAATCACTCTTCTTTCATTGTTTAACCAACCCAAATAAAGTAAGAAAAGAATGAAAAAGAAAAAAAACTGAAGAAACATATACAATTCAAGAATATATGTTTATGTAATTTAGACAAGCACCCTAGAAAATATAACAATGAACCAATTATCAATTCTCTCAACTAATTATTAACTTGGCATCATGAAGGAATATAAAGTAAAACTTAATCGTCTCACAAGTTATGATTTTACTTAGGTAAATTTCACTTTGTTTGTCAATCCATGGAATCCTATATTTTGATTCATATTAATAGATTTGTCAATCAAGCTAACATAACCAAAACATGCATTAGACTTAATTCCTTATAAATATGAAATTAGCTAATAATCCTATGTCAAGGCGAAATTAACATAACCTTTAATCACTTAGTTTGAAAATCCTAACTTTATCATTCAAATCCATCAAGACATAACAAGTACGAAATCAATGCAATGAAACTCCTAACATCGTTGTGTCGAAGTTAATTAGAAGAACTCGTATCAATAACCAATGAAATCAAGTAATCAAACACCAAAGATGACAAAGACTTGATCAAATAACTAAACTAACCCAAAATCATGAATCTCAAAATAATGTTAAATTATAATGAAAACATTGAATACATCATTGCTAAAGAAAAAGAAAATAAAGAGAAAAGAAAGTACTCATAGAGAAGCCTTTTTATTCTTCCTTGAAGACTCCATTTGAACAATTCTCCTTGGCTTGGGTGAATTCCTCCTTCAATGAAAAAATCAGAATTTTTTACTCTTTAATTCAACTCTCTTGGTTGTATATATCAAACTCGTGTATTCTCTTATGCTTTTATAGGCCTCTTGGATGCTTATTTCGTGGTTGAGGAAGTCTTAGCCGAGTAGGAATAGGAAAATACCAAAATCGTAATTCCACGTACAAAATTTTTACCTCTAGAACCTACTTGGTGCCAGGTACCTTCGACCCACCTGGCACCATGTACACTTTGTTTTGCTCTATTTTTAGCCATTTTTTCCTTAGCAAGCAGAATGGACCCGGTGCTAGGTACACTTGTCAGACTTGGTACTAAGTCTATTGTGGAAAAATTCCTAAAGCTCATTCAATCTCTACTGTTGGACAGAATGGACACGGTGCTTGGTCCACTGGCTGGGCCTGGTACCAGGTGCATTCTGGCTCTGTGCACTTTCCGCTCGATTTTTACTTAAATCTGCACATATTTGTCAAAAATGCCTTTTACATGCAAAATGTCAAATATGAAGGAATATACCTAGTTATTACAATAAATGTATCTTAAAATAACCTCAAATAACTAGGAAAAGAATGATGATTTTAATCCATATCACTTTCCCAAGGATCTTTGATACTTACCGGTAAAACTCTATATTTCACGATAGGTATACTTGTCCATATGTTTGTTATGTGTGAGTAATATTGGAATTTTAATTTAAAACTTAATTTGTTGTGTGATTTGTGATAATACTTCCTAAGAAAAACATAAGCACACAAAATGAGCAACACTTTAGCTTTTATAGCTTCAACAATTTCATTTTGTTTTGCAAAGAAAGTGACTCTCTTTTTGCCTTCACTTTCTCTCTTTTGTTACTCTCGTCTTTGATAGTGAAACGCTTTTGCAGCTCAAGTCTTTGTTTCAACTCTCTTTATTTTCTCTCATTTTCTTTTTTTTTCTAGCATTTTCCATGCTCTTTTTCTTCTTTCTTTCTCTCGATGATCTTGTGGTCATTATTTATCTTACTTGGGGACAAAAGATGAAGGGTATATTTCACCCTTTTTTGTAAACTAACTGGGTGTTTTATTTCCTATCATGTTTCCATTATCTACCTAAAAGTAAATGTCTAGCTTTCTTAGGCACTACATCACATAAAATCTCATCCTTGCATTATCCCATGTCGAAAGATACTAGTACTTGTTTATCCTCAATTCTCCATTATCATTTAACCATTAAAGTCTATAGGGCTTTGGGCGCTTGATTATATTACTTCCCAATTCCTCAGTTAAACTAGTACTAATAACGTCTATACAACTCTCACTATCATTAATGATAGTACAAGGCACCTTGTTGATTAGGTATCTAGTGTAGAAAATGTTCTCTTGTTATTGATAGTTTTTATCTTCAATTGCTTGTTAGTTCAAAGATCTTCTAGAAACACCAAATAAAAAGCATGCTTGACCAACAACAACTCCATCAATCCTTTCATCTTCAACCTCTTCTTCTTGCATCACCTCTTGTCTATCTCCCCCATCCTCTTCTCTAGAAGACACTTATTTGTAAGCATTTGTGTGTAAAATCTTCTTACTTGGACATTCATGAGCGGTATGTCCATAGCCAATGCATTTAAAATACTTAATATTTCCTACTCTTTTGGTTCTTCTCCATAAGTTTCTCTTTCTCCCTATTCCAATCTTTTCTTGGTTTGTTATACTGCCTAGAAGATGGCTTAGAAGCCTCTTCTCTCTTAATAGGTGGTTTGTTTGAAGTGGTAGTGGGATATGAGGTAGGTTTCACAAAAGTCCTCATCTTCACTTACCTTTCAACTTTCATAGCCATATGAACCATCTTTTTCAAGCTTTCGTATGAATGTAGCTCCACAACATTAGCAATTTCTCCATTTAAACTACTTAAAAAATCTAGTCATTATAGCTCAATCATTCTCTTCAACATTAGCCTGCATCATGGTGGTCTCCAAGTTCTTGTGAAAATCCTCCATACTCTTGCCTTATTTGAGCATTTGCAACATTTGGTACAACTCGTTGTAATAATTATTAGGTACAAATAGTTTCCTTATCAAAATTTTCATCAAATCCCAAGATGTCATCGATTAATCTCTTATATACCTTCTTTGTGGTATCACTTGATACCACCAAAACAAAGCATCTAAAAAAATCCTGATATTATCAACTTCACATTGGTTTAATCACTATATTAATGATATTCAAGCAAGATTTCTATTTTTTTTCCATTCAAAATACATCTCTAGGTTACTCTTTTCTTTGAAGGAAGGAACCTTTATCTTTATGTGCTTCGTTTCCATCTCTTCCTTATTTTCTTTTATTCTTCCTCCTCTATTCCTAAACATCTAGTTTTGTACTCCATATTCATTTTCATTAATTCCCTTATTTAATTCAAAGGTCTTCTAAAATTCCCTTTCTCGTTCCCTCAGGTTATTACCCTAACTTCTCTCTTATATCCTACCTTGATCACTCCTCAAACCTTATCTTCCTCTTCCTTTTATTGGAACTTGTTGATAACCCATAAAGAGTGTTCATCCTTACCTTTTCCTTGGTATTCCTACAATGGAGGTGTGGTATTGTGTCCATCTCTCATCGTAGGAATAGAGGTGTCTTTTTGTGCTTGTCTTTGAGCAAACATTGAAGTTTGGTCTTGGTTAGATTACATCTCCATTATATTTCTTCTCATTGCTTGGAAATATCTCCCTTGTTCATTTAACTTTGCTAGAATGGTTTTAAGAATTTTCCTATCATTGTCTCATTTTTCTTGGTCTATTGTTTGGAAATTTGAAGAGTTCTTACCTGTAAAATTGGATTAGAGAAAGAAAAAGAAGTTCCTCACACACTTCCTTACGTGTATTACTCAAAATTTGATGTTTAGTCAATCACTCATGCATAGCTCTTCTTTTGGCTTTTAATAAAATAAGCTCATCCTCGTTCCTTTTTCCAAATACTCAATGCCCTAATGTTTTCTTTCCCCAAAAACCTCCCTAGTTACTTATAAAGATAGTCTAATTTAGTTAAATCAACTAATCACCTAAAGACAATCAATTGACAATATTGTTTAGAAGTAAATAAATATGAGTAAGACAACAAATTCAAGCAATCAAGTAGGAGTTCAAGGGAATAAAGTTCATCAAATTCAAATCAACAAGTAAAGAGAGTTTCAAGAAACAAATAAGCAAAGATTAAACAAAAAAACACAAAAAGTCAAAGAAACATGAATTCCAAGAACAAGAACTAAAGGATCATAGAAATCAATAAACAATAACAATATAGTTCAACTATGATGATTCAATTGAACATGTAATCCATCTATGAGATGTATTTTCATGCTAATTTCATCAATAAAATTGATTTTCAAGAGTATTAATGCTCACAATAATGAATAATAAATACAACATTCATCAAGACATTCATCAAACATATGATATCTTAAATTTTCAGAGTTCATCATATTTAAAATATTTCAACCAAATTGAGCCATAATTATCAATAATTCACAGAGATTTGCATTCCTCAAACTCATATACACAATAATGAATAGTTTCTCCAATAAAATTTCAAGAGAGTTGAAGATTTTGATAACATATGCAATTTTCTTAGTTCCAAGATTACGTTGGTTTTGTGCCACTTCTGGATGCAATCCAAGACTTGATTAGAATCAAACTTCTCTTTACTTTGATACCAACTTGGATATGACTTCTTGAGGACCTTTTTAATTGGAATTTTGTGGCTCAAATCAATAATAAAAAAAAAAGATAAATTGAAGAAACTTGTTACCCAAATAAACACCCAACCCAATGTAGAGAACCTTAGGACAACAAGGCACCTAGAACCCTATAATCTATTGGGTTTTGGCCTTCCAATTCAATATCTACATATCCTAATTTAGCAAGGAATTAGTAACCTATGGGATAGAGAGAAGTAGGTAATCAATTATAGCCTAATAAGAACCTTGGAATGACAAAAAAACTAACACCCAAGTAAGAGCTCAACTGATCTATCCTAAAAGATTTAGATACTTGTTCTAAAGGCAGGACTAATTTCATATTAAGATCTTAATTTTTGCTGAAAAACTCAAGAGGAAACACCTCACAAGAAAGAGTTTGATTTTATAAAAATAGCCAAAGTTATTTATGTAATGTTGTAATAAGTTATATAAAGAACCTGACCTAGGCTACTAAGGATTTAACTTAGCATTAAAAGGGCCCATTTAACATATATTTAGGGCTTAACAAATATTACAATTCATGGAAACTAAAAACAAAGTCAAAATATAGCAAAAACTAAGGAAAGCAAGATATGATCGCTTGCAAAATGCACGACCGTGCAGGATTCTTGCACGGCCATGCTAGGCAAAAATATTGCCTAGCCCACTCCAACACAGCTTGATACAATGGCATACATTATGCTGTGCCAAAACAAAGTCGTGCAACCTTTGTTTGTACACTCTAATTCTTACTTAAATTCATCTCCTTGGGTTTCTTTGGTATCCTTTTGATCCTAAACTTGTATAACTATCAAAATATAATCTTTGAAGTAAGGTCTCTTAGCTTCAAATAAGCATCATGTAGCTTGGGAGTCCTTCTTGAAACCTCTTATCCTTGCCTTTATAATTGGACCTTGAATAGTTGGTTATGAGATTGATCCCCTTTTTTGTGAGTGGTCCTCTTGGTGACTTAGATTCCTATCATTTCTGGTAGCCTCAACTTCTTTGGAGGTAAGAGTGGTCTATTGCTAACTCTTGGCCACGAGTTGGGTCTATTAATTGGATTCACAAAGAGTGCATATATTTTGTCATATGTCTCTCTTTGGTATGATTGATGCACAAAGTCTTCGACCTTTTTTTTTTTTTTTTTTTGCCAATGCTATAGCATTCACATCATGTACACACGAAATGTCATTGAGTTTTCTCTTTTTGCAAGAGCATGTTTTAGCTCTAAAATTAACTATAAATTATTCATTACGCAACAAATTGTAGGCCTAATACTTCATACAACTAGCTAACCTTGATTTCTTCTTTAATTCTTCAATAAAATTATGAACATTAGGGTATAAAATACCTTCTTGTTTTTCTATCCATTCTGTTTTTGGATCCATTTTCCACACAATGTACATGCAAATGGACTCCAGAATCCCTAAGATTGGTTTTGATCTTATTTGTATAATCTTTGAATTGAAATTCTCAAACATGTTATTCAATAATATGCCACATTTTAAAGTGCACTTAAAAAATGATCTAAACTAATGACTTAGCTTAGAGTTTACCACAATCTAATAATGGGTAGAGGGGTCAATATCTTTCAATTCCTCCATATAGTTATCAAATTTATTCTGGTAAATGGCCTTTGCATAAATTAACAACTTATTCTTTAATATATTTCTAGGGTGCAGTTTCTTTAAATTATTGTGAAAATGCTGCTTGTAATAGTAGTGATAAACTCTTAGGATCAATTCTTCAATTGTAAGACTAAGACCTTGTACATGAAATTATAGAAAAAGAAAAAGATAATAGTCATTTTAAAAGGATAAGGTAATAAATATAATTAACTAGAAAATTATTATCTAAATATATAATGTAATACGTTAATTCTAAATAAACTTGTAAACTAATGTTTAGGAAGTTAGTATATATACTCTAGACAACCGGTCCTATAACATGTCAAGTCTTAGTAGTATAATATTTAAAAAATGAATATCTACAAAAAAAACATAAATAATATACATACAAGTTTTCTCATAGTCTATGAAATAGTTTATAGTCATTTGGAATTTAAAACTTAATACACACATAGTATGACAAAATATGTAGAGTTTTCTGTTTCAACCTACGTAGCTTCTAAGGCAGGATGGAGAATGACACTTAACTAGCTACTATAGAGGTTGAGCTCTAAACCCTATATAAAAGAGTTAACAATTGTGTGGGATAAGCTTAATAGGTCTTGTGTGTGCCAGTAAATCATTTTAAATAATTAAAATTATTAATACAGTATGTGAAGAAAACTAGAAAAGTAATACTCGTAGAAGAGGTTTAACTTACGACTATTTAGTAAACAAAACATGTCATGATCACTTAATCAATATACATTAATGTAACAAAATAAATGCCGTTGTATCTAAAAAATATCAGTGAGCATGTGGTTTAAAGTATGGTAAAATAAAAGTCCCATAATCAAGTAAAAATAGGTATCTTCCCTCTATAATGATAGTTTTACATGCCAAGCTCAGGTAGATTGGACTTTGCCTTTGTCTAGAGACGGTCCTTTTATGCCGAGATTTGTGAAATTAGCACTTAAACGTGTCCTGCCAGCCTGGTAGATATATCATCACACTCTACCTAAATTTATATTCAATATTTTCACTTGCCACAGTGTAGGGTCTCTACTCCCAACCAACACAAGTGACAAGGGTTGACCATAACTAAGTGTCCTCGCTCAGTAAAACTAGGAGTGATCAACTCTGATTTTTAGGGATGACTAATTTCAATGTTTGTTGTCCTTTTTGAAGAAAAATAAATCTCATAATTGATCATCTTACTTGGATTTATCTGTCTCTAACATAAGCTAGTACATAGGTCAAAGTCTCGCTTAGTACTCAACATCTATAATTGATTCAAATATTTGTGTCTAAACTCAAGAACATAGTTTGTAACACCACACTATTTCCAGTCATGGTGGGCCTTGTCTTTGTGAAATGTTGCCCTATCTGAACTCTCAAATAAGAGATTTTTAATTGAGTATTCAAGGATTACACGGCACAAGGCTAAGAGATTAATGTAATGTCTCAATATAATTCAATACTTTTCAAAACTAAACCCTTTTTCCAAAATATTTTCTTTTCCAAAATACAAGCTCATACCCGAGCAAAAAAAATCATTTTCAGGGGCCAAAATATCATTTCCAAAAGATTTATCATATTCTTTTTAATAATTTTCCAAGGTTTGTTGAACATAGAAAGGTATTAAGACTTTCAATTTATATCTGCGATACTTTGAAAGCCATTAGGCAAAATATCCATGTATCATCATTGTAATGTACTTTTTTAAAACCAAAACGTGACATTTGTACAAGCAAAGATTCCATAAATACACATCATTTAATGAACAAGGTTAGGATATGCATATGTTCAAGTATATTTTCAAAATGAGCCTTTAGGTAAAGCACTCGTAAAGGAAAATATTTGAGAACTAAGAGATTTGCAAATATTCATGATTTGTAAGATAGAAACTATCATATCCGACTATTATGAAAACCACTAGTCAACAAGCATTTATAAAACACCGGTACTCACAACATGCAAAAGTTTTAATGCAAAAGATTTATGCCTCGATATAATAAAAAAACACTTAGCTAAAACAAAGTTTGAAAACCAAAGGACTAACAATATTTATGACTCATAAAACCATTAAATAGAAATACTTGTATTCAACTATTTTAGAAAACCACTAGCTCAAACAAGAATTATAAATTAGAGGGACTCACCTTGTCTAGCTAATGCTTCTATGTATCATTGTAGGTTTCAACATTCCTCGAGTTAAGCTCACTTATAATAAAAAGCTATCTCTAAATGAAGCACAACTTTATGTACTAAAGACTATAATATTCAATGAGGTTATGTTGTGTTGTTTATGATGTTTATTATTTAGTGCAACTAAATTATCTCAAAATCTTCTTCTAAGCTAGTCACCCTTGCCCAAATAACAATTCCAACAATAATTTATTCTCAAGCTTTCATAGATTCAAATATCAAAAGCTATATTAAAATAATTCTTATCATATATAGGACAATTTTGCTTTAAGTGAGAAAAGATATTACCTTCTTGATTGAACCAAGATCAAGCTTTAGAATTGTAATTCTCTTCTTCCTTTTTCTGCTTCTCTCCTTCTTGCTCTCGATTATTTTCTCTCTCTCTTTCCTTTCCTTTCCTTTCTCTTTCCTTTTTTCCTTCTTCCTTTTGGTCTCTCTCACATTTTTATCCCTTTTCCTCTTGTTTTGTTCTTCCTTTCTTCTTTTTATTGTTTATTCTAATGATTTATAATGATTTGATAATATTAAGAGAAGTGCAGAAGTCATTTGAAGATAACGTAAGGTAATGGAAGGTGATGGAAGGAAGTGGAAGATAGGAGAAACCTCTTAATTATATAAAGTCCATTAAAGAGAAGTTTAAAAGTTATAAGAAGGTAATGGAAACTAATAGAAGGTAATAAAAATTAATAGAAGGTAATAGAAAGTCATAGAAACTAATAAAAGGTATTAGAAGATAATAGAAGATAATAGAAGGTGTTAGAAGTTAATAGAAAATCATAGAATAAAGTAGAAGTTAGTAGAAGGCCATGGAATAAAGTAGAAGCTAATAAAAGGTAATAGAGTAAAGTAGAAGGTAATAGAAGATAAAGGAAGATAATAAAAAGTAATAGAAGATAATAGAATAAAGTAGAAATTAATAGAAAATCATGTAGTAGAGTAGAAGCAAGAAAAAGATCATGGAGTAAGATAGAAGCTAATAGAAGATCATAGAATAAAATAGAAACTAATAGAAGCTAATAGAATAAAGTACATGGTTTTATAAGTTGAGGGAAAATAATGGAAGAAAGTAGAAGACTTTAGAAATTGTAAGAAAATAATAGAAGAGAATAGAAGACTTTAGAAGGTATAAGAAAGTAATGGAAGTGGGCCACCATACAAATTAATATGATAAACTAAAAATATCTAGGGACTATTAAATAAAGTAGGCTACCATCTAACCTAGTGGGCCATCTGAACTTAGACTTTATATTTTCTCTCTCCCTTTCTTTTTAAGGGTCATTAATTAGTGGGTCCTTCTCTTTCTATTTCCTTACTAATTATCCACATCTCCAAATATAATTATTTCTCATCAACTAATACTTGCATTCAATAATCACTCAAGGAGGGATATTGCATAGTTTTTGAGGCATATGTATTCATTTTCAAACACCTCTCCATATAGTGTAAAATATTCTTCCATGTATTGTATATATGATAAATAAATCAAGTTGCTAAAGTTGGAATGCGAAAATTAAGGTTTCACATCTAAGTTCAATCAAGTCGGCAAGGTGAGATTTATAATATGATATCAAGTATATTTTCCAACCATGGTTGGTAAATGTTAAAAACCTAATTCCCGTTTCAAGTAAAATGTCCATTGGGACTCCCTTAGGTCCTTATGTAAGATTTTTTGACTGCTATAGTAGCAGAGTCTTGTTTGCATGTTTGATAAATCCTATTGTTAATACTAGGAAAGACCCTATTTAAATAACAACAATAGATCTAACTCAACTATTTGGAATATTTTAGCTTTTATCAATTCAGTCTATGATATATACCTGGTGCTTAACTGGTGGGTTCCTCCTACTATGTATAGCTTTTCATTCTTTTAGCTCTCATAAGAGTTTTCCTATGCTAGTTCAACTCATCAAATCACATATAGTGCTTTAACTAACAATTTAATTGGAATGCATCTGGACTAGATTTAAGAATTATTAATCTAAAAACTTAGGAGTTTAGGCTGCTTAGTAGGACTTTTAGCTACCAATTCCCTCTAATCACCCCCGATATTAAGTTATCATAAGCTTCAATTTTATTCCAACTAAAAAAGCCTTCTAACCTACGATCATTCACTTAATCAAAAGTTATTCAAATAAGAATCTTGATCACTATGGTTTCAATAGTTAACCATATAAGTTATCTATTAAGTGAATATCTCTCACTAAATCACTTAGAACTTTGCCATGGTATCCACACAATTTCCTACTTTAATTCTAGAATTTTTTCCCCTCAAAATTCACAACTAAACTATCCAAAAACATTATGCAGTGTTGTATGCTCACCCCGAATTTCTAGTCTTCTTACTCAATGAAATTGGTTATCTAAACTTTACTTTCACAAAATTATTTGAACTCTTCAATAAACTTTTCTTAACATCAAATCAGTGAATATGCTCATTTCTTTCAATTTAATATACTCTTCAAACTTTCCAAAATACGGGAATCTTTAGAATTACCATTGCTTAGCTTTCAATTTGCCTCTCCTGAGGAGAAGTTTAGTTTCAATCCCTGGTTCGAACAGGAGGAGTACGCCATGTTAATGTGCCTATGGTTCATTTACATTAACGTCTAATTGAATTCGAGAAAGGATCTTATAAACACAACACATTAGGTTAATATAAAAAATTTTGTATGAACCAGCACGAACTATGCGAATCAATGCAAAAAATTTGATTTGCATGGTTCATGCCCAAGCTATTTCATGAATAAAATGTGACCAATTAATGAACCAACAAAACTACTTGTTACAAATAACATCTTGTTATTTTTAGTTGTTCATAGAATGCAAAACAAAAATTTCTGACACCTGCGCCCTAGCAACTAGTTGCATAATTTTGCATGTTAAGCGCCCTTCTTCTCTCTACCAAACTGTTCCAAATTTTGTCTAACTCCTAATAACACTTATTCAATTCCAATTCTAGACATTTTAACTCAAAATGTCACCTAATTTTCTCGGAAGTAGTCATTTATCCACAAGGAAAACAACCAAAATTCTTCTAGCATTGTAGGAGTTGATAAACTGATTTTAACGTGGCACTTTTTCATTACAAAGCCTTCGACAAGATGTCACCCTAGCATTTCCAAAAACTCTTTCAAAAATCACAGTAGCATTCCCAAGATATCCAAATAAGTGTAGGAGTTCATCTGTATCATTTCTTGTTAAAGAAAATTTCTTCAAGAAGTCATAACTCACCTACAAATTTTTTTGTTGTTGTAAAAAAGCAGGATTGTTGTCTAGTCACAAAAATCAGCCTAAAACATGAAAAAACTAGTATCAAAATGAATATGGAAGGATGTAGAATAGTTTTCATAGACTAAAAATGATGTTCTCGTGATGAAAATTGGAATTTTGGTGGTGGAAAGCTTCAGAATTTCAAGGATGTTGAGAGAAAGAGAAAGAGAGAAATATTTTTCTGGTTTTAAAAGGGTTAAAAATAAATGAAAGAATGAAGAAGGTTATAGGATATTATTGAAGGTTTGTTTGCTGAGGGTTTTTTTTTGTAGTTTCACCCTCATTTCCAAGGTCAAAATCGAAGATCAAATTCTTGGTAGGTTAAGACTACATTAATGCTAACTAACCTAGCTTAATCAATTTTAATCTAGTTTAATCAAACTTAATCAAGTCCAATCAATCTTTAAACATTCTTATCAAGGTTAGTTAAGATTGGATAATCAATCTAAAGATAACCATCATTGTCCTTTTGTTAATAAGGATTAGTCCTTAATTAATTGCGATTAGGGTCACTAATTGCACTGTCACTAAAATTTTTTTATCTTCCAAATATCTACTACTAACTAAATTGAGAATTTTAGGAAATTTTCCCTTGAGGTTATCCATTTTATATAGTAAGTAATTCAAGTGTTAAATAATTAAAACATTCCTTAGCCATCCTTATTAAGCTTAATCAAGTTTGGATGATTAATCTCTTAATCTAATGGTTTAAAGAAAGGTAAACTATCATTCACCTTTTGCTAATGAAGATTAGTCTTTGTTAATTAATCACAATTAGTGTTAATCATCACACTACCTCTAAAAACTCTTCATCCTCCAAATACTTAGCTACTACCACTTAAACTGAGTATTTATGAAAACTTCGCCTCAAGTTTAATCTTTTTCTATGTGAGTAAATCAAGTGTCAATAAGTAAAACACTTACTACTAAGGTTTCCTTCCTCCCAACACTTTCTAAAACCTTTCATGGGGAGAGTGTTACATATACAGTATCACCTTTTGATGGCTAGAAATAAAAATCTAAAATTCTTCTTCATAGATAATTAGATCTTCAAATAGAAAATTGTAAGAACCATTTTATGATGCCTTATTTTCCACTTAAATCACTATCCAAATCAAGAGAAATGTTGAGTTGTTTAGATCTATCCTAATGGCAGTTAGGAATACTCTAAGGTGTAGTCCTCTCAAATGGCATCGATCCAAACATGCTACTGGCCTACAACTAGTAAAGAACCATCAATCAATAATGCCAAGCTTATATAAACTTTGGAATCTTTTTCTCTCCTTTTTATTTTCAGAAGTCTCGATGATAACAGTATTATTGGGACTTCATCTTTTTAACTCCTCTATTTAGTCAAATAATTTTGCTTATTAGTGTTTATCCTTCCCTTCAATTATCTCTCTTGTAGCTAGCTAGTCTAGTATGTAGGCCTTGTCTCAAGAGATAGTATAATTTAACTCCCTATGAACATTTTCCGTAGACTTACTCCACATCAACTCCTTTTGAAGGCTTAAATTCCTCTAAATAGTTTTTGGCCAACCAAGTTGAAGATACATTTCTTGACATGAAAGACTATCTACATTGATGCTTGGGATTGATGGTTCTAACCTAAAATATTCCATCCTTTTAACTTGCTACATATATCATTCAATTACAATTCCTACTAGAATATGCAATATTTACCCTTCTCTTCTCATTCCTTGTGAAATAAAAATTCTTAGCCAACTTCCTTTGGTGGCTTCGAACTACATACTTGAATACTATACTATTAAAGACTAAACTAATAAGTTCGAATTTTGGATCCTCTATACTAGTTGTATTCCCAAATATTACATATCTAGGTCTATTATCTTTTTGAAAAGCATCACCATCATCAAAAAATAGAAAGGACAATGAACTCAACACTTTCCCAACCACTTAAATCTCCATTATGGCCATATTTTTAGCCACAAATAAGTCAACATTTTTAATATATCTAGAACTGACAGCTTTCATCTTTGTATCACTTTAAACTATGGCCCGGGATTTTCTTGAGTTACCCTCACCTATCTAAATTTGCAAACAACTACTTTTAGCTAAAGATGATATTGCCTCATCATGTGCAAGTGATACAACTTCATTTCTTAGATCTTTATACTATTATTCTTCAACAAATATTGTACGTTGGTGTTAATACTTCTTTTCCCTTATCACTATAAAATTTGCCTTATTCATGTCATGTCATATTTGTTCATCACCAACTTCTTCATCTTCATAATTTAAGTTATGAAGATCAAATGACTCTGAACCATCTTTAGACCCTTGTATTGAAATTATGTTCTTCAAGACCATTTCATTTAGCACTATCCACAAAACTATTTTCCCTTTTAGAGTTGCAGTATAATCTGCTAAAGTATTTCACGCCTCATTAAAGCTGTAATCTATAATATTTCGTGCTAGACAATCTTTTTCTTTTTGTAAGTTCAATATTTTCATTTTCAAACCATATTTCCCATTTTTTTTGAGTTCTCTACTGACCATGTGAAACTTTCTCTTACATACATACCCTTAACCTAGCAGAGTGGTTGCCTCGTTAAATGACAAGGGATTTTGTAACCCATAGTGGTGCTTATAAAAATAAAATATATCGAAGATACAAAAATATAGACCATAGAAATTTCTTTTACATTCAAATTAAATAGTAACATACTAGTCACATCTCTAGCTATCAAAATACAAGAGTAGCTCTATCAACCATAAATACCAACTCCAAAATAAAGGTTATATTTTTCTAGTAATATCATAAGATTATATCCAAAGTTACAAAATGTTTGTTCAAATACCAAATGCAACAATCAATAATTTGCCTAGTTAATCTTGCTATAAGCTCAATGATCTTGAAATCATGGCCGAAATGAGTATGAGATACAAAAATCTCAAAGTCCTGTTTGTACTCATGATAGTTACTGATGGTTTTAAAGAACAGAGGAGCATGCACGGGAACGAAAAATAGAGAAAAAAAACAACAAGCCTTTTAATGGCAGCACGGAAGTGTTAAGATCATACCTTTGCGTGCTCTAAACCTTTTAGGTTGTGTAGGAATGGATTGAAACACGGGAATAGCCTTGCCTTGCCCACTTGACGAAGCTTCCCATTGAAATCCCGCTAACCTCCTACTTCGCCTTGTTTGCATGAATGCTAAGCTTTTCGGCTCACGGAATATTTCACTGCCTCAATTCTTACTGGTGAAACAAAGGACGAAGAGGAGTGCTCTCAAATCTTCTTGGTTCTCTTGCTATTGATTAGCAAAACACGAAGAGAAGAAACAAGAAAGGAGGAGCACGAGAGAGAGAGAGCTGCGTGAGGGAGAGAGAAAAGCTAGGGAGAATTAGGGGTTATTTTTTTCCCAAGAGTCTTGTTTATTGTTAGCCAAAACTAGGTTTCCAATATCTGATAACGATATCCCCCAGGATATCTTATTTCAAACACCCGGATGTTACCAAGAGAATAAGTTTAGCTTAACCCTAAACTTATCTGATCCGTATCTGGAAAAACCCTACGCTCCAAGCTATTGGGCCAAGATAATATTTATTATTTTTCTTGGACCCAAAAGGCCCAAAATAATAAACATTAATTATTTATTTCCTAAGCTTATAGAAATAACCCAATAAATAATTAATGAGCCTAAATGAACCAAAATAATTAAACTTCAATTATTTATTTCTTGGGCTTATATAAATAACCTAATAAAAATTAAGTATTAATTATTTCCCTTTAGTTTAAGCCTAGGTTAATTTTCTAATTCTTCAAATTGGACCTAGACCTTGAATAATTAATTAACCAATTAAACAAGATAATTAATATCTCTCAACTTCTATTTTTATTTTATTTATTTATTTATTTTATTCCAGTCTAATAATAAATTAGACTTCCTGAATAAAATAAAACAAAATAAAATCCTTTTTAACTGAGACTAATTCCTCAAACCAAAATTAATTAGGACTTACGGGCTATTTCGAGGATTAAAAAGACACATCGCCTTGGCTACTAAAATGACCAAAATACCCCTGCTATATAAATAGCTGTATTATGCATTTTAAATATTTCCTAATATCACAGTAAGAAAATGTTGACCCTAAGGACAATGCTGCGTTAGCAAAATCTCCGACCTACAGGTGAAATGACTAAAATACTCCTCTACACATCGCCGTACATTTAGAGAGGAAAAAGTGTACTAACATCTCTCTAAATGACATCTACCATCCTTAGGCTTCTAATCCAATGATCCACAACTTCTTAGAGTGTTTCCGCTTTCCAAGGGAGTTACCCTAAAGCAAACATCCAAGTCATGTTTCCTAGGGCCCTGGACACTTTAGAACATTCAGACAACCACAAGGGGCGATATTGTGTAGAAACTTTCTTTTTCAAGTCTGTCTTAACTAACTAGTTGTATATACCCCAAACACAAGTATATTGGTTCTACCACAGAACCTCAACTATAGCATATCAAAGTATATGCTTCCAGCTTCGTCAGACCACCAACTCATACTCAAGTCATAGAGTACTAGTCCACGCTGTAACGGAGGTAGTGTAGGTTTCTACCATATAGTACTTTTAAAAACCACTACTATAGGTCCTGTCCTATGTATTCGAAATACGCTTATATCATGAAGTGAGTGGACTACTCACTGGCTAAAGGTAAGCCATTTCCCATTTGGAATTCATAACATAATAACCTAAATATAATGAGATTTCCATTCTCATCAATAGGTTAAGAATAAATATTTGTGTTTAAATAACTCATGATCCATACCTTACTGTGAAAGACCACCATTCACATGGATCATTTATTTAAACACAATGGGTCTGTTCCAAACGAAATTGTGCACAAATAAAAAAGTAAATTCAGAAACGATTTTTGAAAATAAATTCTTTTATTAAAATATTTGATATTTACATCAAATACCTAATCTAAGAGGGCATACTATCCAACAATCTCTCACTTGCATTCTAATACTAGGTAAGTCCATAGGTGCCCATCCCTATGGCGTCTAAATGTTTCTTGAAGACTCTCTTAGCTAAAGGCTTGGTGAATGGATCTGCTAGATTATTTTCTGAGGCAATCTGTTCCACCACGACTTTCCATCTCTGGATGAAATCTTGGATCAGGTGGTACTTCCTTTTGATATGCTTCCCCTTCTTGTGGTTCCGAGGTTCCTTAAATTGCGATACTGCTCCAGTGTTGTCACAATACATCACAACCGGCCTGTCCATATGTGGTACGATTTCAAGTTCTGACAGGAACTTTCGGAGCCAGACTACTTCATTGGACACCTCCGAAGCTGCCACATATTCAGCTTCTATGGTTGAGTCAGTAATGTAAGATTGCTTGATACTTCTCCATGAAATTGCTCTTCCAGACTAGGTGAAGACATATCGACTAGTGGATTTTCTCTCATCCTTATCCGCCTAGAAGTCTGAGTCTGTGTATCCTGTAGGAACTAAATTATCAGCCCTGTAAACCAGCATATAATCTCTTGTTCCCTTAAGGTACTTGAGAATATGCTTTACAGTTTACCAATGAACCTCTCTAGGGTTTGACTGACATTTGCTAACTAAGCCTACGGTAAAGCAGATATCTAGTCTAGTACACAGCATGGCGTACATGAGACTTCCCACAGCCGAAGTATAGGGAATCCTACTCATTCTATCATTTTCTTCTTAAGACTAAGGATAGTCCCTTGAAGAAAATGACAACCCATGTATGCAAGAGATTAGAGCTCCCTTACATGAGTCTATGTTGTACTTGGCCAGCATCTTATCAATATATGTTACTTGGGATAATTCTAATATTCTCTATTTCCTATTTCTAAGAAGTCTAATCCCGAGAATGTAGTTGGCTTCTCCCAAGTCCTTCATACTGAATTGACTAGACAGCCAAACCTTTATAGATGACAATGACCCTACATCATTTCCAATGAGTAAAATGTCATCCACATACAAGACAGGAAAAACCACATTAATGCCTTTAATTTCCTATACACGCATGGTTCATCCTCATTTCGAATAAAACTATAAGACTTTACAGTCTCATCAAAATGAATGTTCCATATTCTCGATGCTTGCTTAAGTCCATAAATGGACTTCTTAAGCTTGCAAACCATATGTTCTCGGCCTTCAGCAATAAAGCCTTTCAGTTGGGACATATAGATGTCTTTACTAAGATGGCTATTTAAGAATGCTGTCTTGACATCCATTTGCCATATCTCGGAGTCATAGTGACATACGATGGCAAGGAAGATGCGGATGGATTTAAGCATTGGCCACCGGGGAAAATGTTTCCTCATAGTCGATTCCCTCTTTCTGAGTATACCCTTTTACCACAAGCCTAGCTTTGAAGGTTTCCACCTTCCCATCCGCTCCCCTCTTTCTCTTGTATACCCAATGGGTTTTATCCCTTCAGGTGAAGTTACAAGATTCCAAACCTGATTGAAGTACATAGACTCAATCTCGACTTTCATTGCTTCATGCCATAGATTTACATCGGTATCAGCAATAGCCTCCTCGTATCTAGTAGGGTCTTGTTCCTGATGGTCGGAAACTAGCTCAAAAGCTTCTCTAGTCCATCTATTCGAAACCCTAGACACTCTCCCACTACGACGAGGCTCTATTTGTATAGGCTCTTAAGGCTGTGCCTCTTCTTGTTCCACAATCGGGTAAGAAGAAGTTGATTCCGTAGATAACTTCTCCTCAAGTTCCAACCTTATTGAACCTTTAGTGGAAATACTTTGATCATCTTCCAAGTATCTAGCATTGGTACCGACTAGTACCTTCTGCTCCTTAGGATGATAAAAGTAACCTACTTTTGTCCTTTTTAGATACCCAACAAAATAGCATAATTTTGATCTTGGTTCCAACTTGTCTCCCTTGACCAGTACGTAAGTTGGACAACCCCAAATCCTGAGATGATTCAAACTTGGCTTACGCCCAATCCACATCTCATAGGGAATCCTAGGTACTGACTTGGAAGGTACTAAGTCCAAAATATATGCCGCTGTCTCCAGGGCATATCCCCAAAAGTACACTGGAAGAGTAGCATGAGACATCATGCTTTGGACCATTTCCATCAATGTCCTATTTCTTCTCTCAGCTACTCCATTCTGTTGGGGTGTTCCCGGCGCAGAGAGCTGGGATACTATCCTATGATGTACCATGTAGTGCTTAAATTCACCTAGGAGGTACTCTCAACCACGATCCGATCGTAAGGTTTTGATTAATTTACCTATCCAACACTCTACTTCAGCCTTAAACTCCTTGAACTTATCAAAAGAGTCAGTCTTGTGTCGAGTCAGGTAAATGTAACCATACCTTGTACAATCATTCATGAAAGTGATGAAGTACTCAAAACCTCCTCTAGCTGGTATAGATAATGGACCACATATATCAGTGTGAACAAGACTTAATACCTCATTGGCTCTATCCGCCTTTGATGTAAATGATCTTTTGGTCATCTTTCCCATCAGGTAGGATTCACACTGAGACCAATTTTCCAATCTCAATGAGCCTAAATGCCCATTATAGATTAGCCTCTGAATCTTAGTTGAGTTAATATGACCCAACCTTAGATGCCAAAGGTATGAGTCATTGACATTGGTCTTTTTCTTCTTAGTTAAAGGTTCAGATTGAACGTTATTCAATTGATTGTTAATAGGGTTTAAAAAGAATAGATTTTCATACATGTGCCCAGTACATAGAATTTCTCCATCTCTACTAATAGAAATACCAGAATGGAAAGATACATAATATCCTTGATTTATTAGTTTTGCAACTGAAATCAAATTCTTACGAAATCTAGGTACATATAAAATATCTTTTAAAACCACTATTCTATTATAATAAAAAATCAGATCCAGCTCTCCCATTGGAAGGGCCCAGACTTGTGCTCTATTTCCCACGCGTAGCCTATGTTCGCTCTTTTTGAGTCTACTAATCTTTCTAAACCCCTGCAAGGAGTTACAGATATAATCAGTGGCTCCTGAATCAACAATCTAAGTAGAAGTTGATCCAACCATTGATATAAACTCTAGATAGAAAATATTACCTGTGGGGTTTTTCTTGGCTTGAAGATCTAGACACTCCTTTTTCCAGTGTCCTTTCTTCCCACATTTGAAGCACTTGCCCTTTAGTTTGTCTTTGGGCTGGGTCTTGGGTTGAGCCGCTGCGTTTCCCTTCTTCCTTTTGAACTTTCTTGGGCCCAGTTCTTGAGGAAGAAGCCTTAGCAATCATGGCCTTTGACTGTGGCTTCATGACCTTCTCTGCCATCTGGAGTTCCTTCATTAGCTCAGTTAAACTCATGTTTAACTTGTTCATGTTGTAATTCAACTTGAACTAAGTAAAGAAACCCGGTAGAGATTCGAAAACCATGTCTACTTGGCTCTCAAAGTCAATGATAGCCCCTAAGATTTCTGCCTCCTCGAAAGCAGCAATCATCTTGAGCATATGCTCTCGGACTGATGCTCTCTCAACCATCTTAGTGTTTATTATAGTTTGAAGAGTTTCCTGCCTTGAGGGCTAGCTCTTGTCCGCGAACATAGTGGCCAATGATTAACTAATATCATATGCAGAAGTCATGTGCTCGTGTTTTGATTGGAGCACATTAGACATGGAGGCTAGCACATAGCATCGTGCCATTTCGTCTGCCTTCTCAGCCTCTCGCTCTTCGGCAGTAGAATCTTCCCCGATCACAGGGTAGGTCCCGTAAAGGACATACTTATACTCCTCGGCTGTGAGTATTATGTCTAGGTTCCTCTTCTAGTCCATATAGTTTGGACATGTTAACTTATTCTCCCTGAGAATAATGGCCAATGGACTAAAAGAACCTCCCACCATTTCTGAAAAATCAAAAATAAAAGAAAGGATTTAGTTTGTGAAAACAAAATAAATTTGTGTACTAAAAATAATTTGGCTCTTAGGAAAACTGACATATCTTCTTAGGAAGATTAACAGTTCCCTAAGCTAAGTGTATTAACCACCACAAATTAATTTCCCTTCTAGGTAATGATATAGAGAATAACTCCATCGAGGGAATGACCGTTTCCTCTCATTTCCTATGGACATACCTCGCACTATAACCTCCAACGTGGGTTAGCCGGTTATAGTACATGCCTCGGGTTATTAATTACATCCTCCCATTAGATGTAGATCTTTGTAGTATCCCCATCCTTTACGAGGTCACTCTCAGGGTGACGCGAGGGGACCCACTATCTCTAATGAGGGTTGTGATGGAAGCCATGGGGCCGTTGGAACCCCTTTCCCACTTAGTCTTTTGAAATAAAGATTTTTTGAAAAATATCCTTTTGAAAACTTTTATTAAGTTTTTCCTTGAAATAAAATATCTAAATCCATTAAAATCTCTATGTCAAGGTTTATATCCTTTGAGAGATTTTTCCATGGACTAATTTTATTTAAGTTAAAACTTAATGATTACAAAAATTTTCCAATTAAAACTTTCTAGAGACATAGGTCTCAAGTTTATTTGACAAAATAATTTTTCTAGTGCAAAATAAAACAAAATGGCTCTCCATTTTAATTTACAAAAATATCTAAATCCAATATATTTTCTATGTCAAGGATTAAATCATTTGAGAAAATATCTAAGGATTAATTTTTGTACAAATTAAAATAACCATTTAATTTTTGAAGAAAAATGTTCTCTTGTCAAAAGTTTTCCCAAAGACTTTGGTCTTTGAGAAAATGCGCACATAGGTACACAAAAAAATAGCATGCTAGAAAACAGTAAACGTTTTCATGCTTTTCTATTTTTTAAACCTAATTGCCCAAATAATAGAATTAAACACATTAATTAATTAATTAATTATCTTATTTAATCGTAAAATTCCTTACTAATATTTTTCATACAAATATATTCCAAGAATATTAACTATTGCAAAAATATTAACTTCGCCTAGTATATGACCTAAAACAAAAAACAAAAAAACAAAAAAAAATTGCAAAAACAAACCTGCCAGTTCATGTACACCCGATGCACCGGATTAGAGCCCATTTGCTCTGCGGTTGATAGTGCGCCCGGTGCACCAGCCGCACTAGATCGCCAGCTTCTGCAACACGTGGAGCCGATCCGCCCTCCCACGACCCGCTCCAGCACCCGCCCGCATGTGTGTTGGTTGACCCGCGCCTGTGCGACCCGTGCATTTATCCGTTTGCCCACCGTTCGACCTGCAAGCAATTGCAAATTGCAATTTGCATGCAAATTGCAATTCTGCAATCCAGCTCGGCTCCAAGACACGCGGCAGATGGCTCCAGATACAACACAGGTGACAGCTCGGTGCTGCGGCTTAGGAATAGTGCCTTCTCATTCGTTTTTTTCTCCGCTCGAATTTTTTCCAGCTTCTTTTACATTTTTCTGCTACTTCTTTCTGCAGCTTCTTTGGAAATTTTTATTTACAAAAAACTCATCCAAACCAAAACCACATTTGCCTATACCCTTCAAATTGGGTTTACACGATCATTCTAGCAAAGCACAAAATTTTACAGTAGCCTATGCTTCCACTGTGAAGCTTACAAATCCACCTATCCCATACCAAAACAGCGAAAGATCACAGGTTTAAGAACTAAACAATGATCTTCTCCATTTTTATTAACTAACATGCACCCTAAGTTGATCAAAACACATGGCTCTGATACCACTTTGATGGTTTTAAGGAACAGAGGAGCATGCGAAGGAACGAAAAACAGAGAAAAAAAACAACAAACATTTTAATGGCACCATAGAACCATTAAGATCATGCCTTTGCGTGCTTTAAACCTTTTAGGTTGTGTAGGAATGGATTGAACCATGGGAATAGCCTCACCTTGCCCACTTGATGAAGCTTCCGGTTGAAATCTCTCTAACCTCTTACTTTGCCTTGTTTGCATGAAAGCCAAGCTTTCTGGCTCACAGAATATTCCACTGCCTCAATCATTGCTGGTGAAACAAAGGACTAAGAGAAGTGGTCTCAAATCTCCTTGGTTCTCTTGCTATTGATTAGCAAAACACCAAGGGAAGAAACAAGAGAGAAGGAGCACGAGAGAGAGAGAGCTGCGTGAGGGAGAGAGAAAAGCTAGGGAGAATTAGGGTTTTTTTTTCTTTTTTCCAAGAGTCTTGTTTATTGTTAGCCAAAACTAGGTCTCCAATATCTGATAACAATATCCCCCAGGATATCTTATTTTAAACACCCGGATGTTATCAAGAGAATAAGTTTGGCTTAACCCTAAACTTATCTGATCCATATCTAGAAAAATCTTACGGTCCAAGCTATTGGGGCAAGATAATATTTATTATTTTTCTTGGACCCAAAAGGCCCAAAATAATAAACATTAATTATTTATTTCCTGAGCTTATAGAAATAACCCAATAAATAATTAATGAGCCCAAATGAACCAAAATAATTAAACTTCAATTATTTATTTTTTGGGCTTATATAAATAGCCCAATAAATAATTAAGCATTAATTATTTCTCTCTAGTTTAAGCCTAAGTTAATTTTCTAATTATTCAAACTGGACCTAGGCCCTAAATAATTAATTAACCAATTAAACAAGATAATTAATTTCTCTCAACTCCTATTTTTATTTTATTTATTTATTTTATTCTAGTCTAATAATAAATTAGACTTCCTGAATAAAATAAAACAAAACAAAAAAAAATAAAATCTTCTTTAACTGAGACCAATTCCTCAACCAAAAATTAATTAGGACTTACGGGGTATTTCGAGGACCAAAAGGACACATCGCCTTGGCTACTAAAATGACCAAAATACCCATACTACATAAATAGCTGTATTATACATTTTAAATATTTCATAATATCACCATAAGGAAATATTGACCCCAAGGACAATGTTGCGTTAGTAAAGTCTTCGACCTATAGGTGAAATGACTAAAATACCCCTCTACACATTGTCGTACATTTAGAGAGGAAAAAGTATACTAACACATCTCTAAATGACATCTACCATCCTTAGGCTTCTAGTCCAATGATCCACAACTTCCTGGAGTGTTTCCGCTTTCCAAGGGAGCTACCCTAAAGCAAATATCCAAGTCATGTTTCCTAGGGCCCTGGGCACTTTAGATCATTCAGATAACCATAAGGGGCAATATTGTGTAGAAACTTTCTTGTTCAAGTTTGTCTTAACTAACTAGTTGCATATACCTAAAACGCAAGTATATTGGTTCACCACAGAACCTCAACTATAGCATATCAAAGTATATGCTTCCAGCTTCATCAGACCACCAACTTATACTCAAGTCGTAGAGTACTAGTCCACGTTGTAGCGGTAGTAGTCTAGGATTCTACCATATAGTACTTTTAGAAATCACTACTACAGGTCCTGTCCTACGTATTCGAAATACGCTTATGTCATGAAGTGAGTGGACTATTCACTGGCTAAAGGTAAGCCATTTCCCATTTAAACATGATGAGATTCTCATTCTCATCAATAGGTTAAGAACAAATGTTTATGTGTTTAAATAACCCATGATCCATACCTTACTCTAAAAGACCACCATTCACATGGATCACTTATTTAAACACAATGGGTCTGTTCCAAATGAAATTGTGCACAAATAAAAAAGTAAATTCACAAAAGATTTCTAAAAATAAATTCTTTTTTTAAAATATTCGATATTTACATTAGAAATTTAGTCTAAGAGGGCATAATATCCAATAGTTACAAATATTTTTCATGATATATAAGCAATTATAAAATATTAACATATTAGGGTATGCCTTGGTAAAATTAAGATCAAAGATTGAAGAGATCTTTTTTGGGGAGGGGGGAATTCGTCTATTTAATCCCTAATCTTATACTTGGCCATTTTGTTCCTTGCCTTTTTTCAACTTTTTTCATCCCTTTTCTTATTCTTCATTGTCGTTTTGGTCCTCGCTGTTTTTTTTTTTTACTTTTTTCATCCTTTATGTATTTTACTCAAACTTTTTTTGGTTCTTTCGACCAAAAAAGTGGATAAATCCGGTACTTCATGTCACGAGACTTGTAGTTGATAATTTTCTGGAGGGTAAAATTGGAACTACACTCATATTCTCTCCAAACCCAATTTTTTATATCAATTCCAAGTAACATTTTATCATCATTTTATCACAGATTGGACAATTTTGTTGGGAGGGTATAGTGTAGAGATCATGTTGGTGGAAATGACAAAACAAAGTAGTTGGTTTCTGGAATCACGATTTATGGTGGATCGGTCAATAATATGCCAGGTTGTACTAGTAAAGTTCAAAATTTTGGTAAAATATCACTTGAAGCTGAGATAAAAATTGGGTTTGGAGGGAATATGAGTGTATTTTCAATTTTACCTTTCTAAAAATTATCAGCTACAAGTCTCATGATATGAAATGTTGGATTTGTCTGCTTTTTTTATTAGAAGGTCAAAAAAGTTTAAGTAAAATACATAAGGAATGAAAAAAGTTAAAAAGAACAACTAGGGCCAAAATGGCCAAGAAATATAAGATTAGGGACAAAAAAGGTTGAAAAAAATAGCAAGGACCAAAAAGACCAAGAAGTAGAAGATCAGGGATTAAATAGGTAATTTTTCCTCTTTTTTGTGCATAATATGAATATAGATGATTCATCATTAGGCAGTTTTTCAAGAAAATCCCCATTCCCATAAATTTAGAGCTGTAACTAAAGCCATTATGGTCATACCATGAATATATCATATTTACTGAACTACACACAAGATTCCCCATGGTTATACCTTACCATAAATCACAATTTCCTGGAAATCTCAATTCACAAATCATTTCCTTTTATGTGGAGATTCGTTATGATATAGGTGAGATGGTAGAATGCTAGAGGTGACTCACACTTTTGGTATCAATTCATAAAATTTGTATATCCAAAATGTAGTTAAATATATAATTATCTTCAAAAGACTAGCACAATAAAGTTCCATAATATTTATAAATCATTTCCATTAAAGTATTGGAGTAATGCTTCATAAAGTCTAGAATAAATAAAATATATCCATGTGCCTAAAATGTATTTCACGGATTCGATGGACTCACCTAGTTTCAAAAGAGTAATTTCGATACTCTTAGTGTAAGTGAGAAGGTCCTTCCTCTCTTAGAAATCCTATTGCTACCATAAAACCATACACGTATCTACTGTAAGTTGCCAACCATAATACCTTAGCCTCAATCATAATCTTAGATAAAAACTATATTAGTTAAGACTACGTATTGCTCAACAACACAATACAAAATGGATATAATTTACTAATATAATATTCTGCATAAAAAAATAAATGTAATCACAAGAGCAACAAACATTCACCAACACAATATTCCACATCAAATAAATAATAGAATCACCAAGGCAGTAAAGATTCACCATATAAAAGTTGTACAAAGCCCAAAACTAGTTTAGAAATTTAACAAAAAAAATTTGGAAAGAAAAATTATAATAATAAACAATTTGCAGTAAGGTAAATAAGTTTGTAAATCCTCTAAAATACCAAACTTTTGAAATAATTCCTCTAAGAATTTCTCATCCATTTTGAAGTCATTTTTAAAAGTCATAAGGGTTATTGTCCAACTTCATAACAAGCCTAAGATATCGTGTATAATATTGTTTAGTTTAATAGGCATCAATTGACAAAAAGTTTTCAAAAAAGTATTAAACAAACAAACAAACAAACAAAAAAAAGTTCTTAAACATTACTTCACATATTTTTGAAATCATAAATGAATCATTTTCCAACTCAAGAACCACATCAAATAATTCAAATAATTTTAATCTAGTGTAACTAGTTAAACGTAATCTTTGATGTCAAATTCCTCAAATACAGGGTAAACCATTGTAACATAACCTAATAAGGTCTCAACATATTAAACTAAATAATAAGATTACATAAAAAAAATTATCGAAAATAACATCATATAATTAAAGTAAAATTTCTAACTTTGTTTCACAAGAATTTCGATAGTTTTAGGTATGAAATCCCCACATATAAGACAACCTATTGCAATCTAATCCTTTAGAATCATTCAATATACTAAACTAAACAAGTTCACACCAAAAGCCCAATCAAAATAACATCATATATTTAACCCAAAATTTTAACATTAAAGAATCAAGAATGGAAACTATTTTTGGGATAGAATCTTCACATATAAGTCAACCAAATGCGAATTAATTTAATACAACCCCAGTATATGCTAGCTTAAACATGATTTCATCAAAACTTTAACTAAAACATCTTCATCTAATTAAAACAAAAATTCAGTAATAAATAGCTAGGGTATCAGCTATCATGGGGAGGAAATTTCTTTTTGACAAGTTAATCAAATGAAATTTAATCAAACACAATTCTTTAATATACTAGACTAAACAAGATTTTACCGAAAATTTAACCAAAGCATTATCATATGAACAAAATAAAACTCCAACCAAGAAGAAGCATAATGTTAGTAGTCATAAGGAGGAGAAGATTGAGTTTTTCTTGCATCAAATGATGTATTGAAGTATTTGGAGGTTTGCGTAATCCAAAAATAATATATTCCGACCTTTTATTCAAGCAAAAGTTCCAGAAAAATGGAGAATGAATGAAGAAATTAGAAAGAAGTGTAGTATAACACCCCACTCTAGTTACACCCTAGGTTACAGGGAGGATAGCATTCATTGACACTACAAGAAAAAGATATATTGGTGACAATTTTTTTTTTTTTTAACTAAAGTTTTGTCGCTGAAAGTATCCTTTAGCGAGGAAATTTTTTCTTTAGTGGCAAAAATTTTTGTCGTTAATGATTAAGACCTTTGGTGACAAAATTTTTATTTCCTAGCTAAAAATGATGGCTTTAGCTAGGAAATAAGTGTATTAACGAGGAAAATTTAAGTTTCCTCGCTAATGATGCATTATCAGTTACGAAAATTCATTTCCTAGCTAATAATGCATCATTACCAACGAAAATTCATTTCCTAGCTAAAAAAATTAACTTTTATAACTATTAACTATACTTTTAGCGACAAAATTCATATTTATTAACTAATACCTGTTTTTAAAATTTTAAATATTTACAACATGGGCCTAAAAATTTTATAAATTGGTCTTTAAATTTTATATAATTACAAAATGACCTAAAAAATTTGTAAATTGATCCTTAAATTTTAAAATATTTAAATATGACCCTAAAAAATTTTATAAATTAGTCCTTAAAATTTTAAATATATAAAATATGACCCCAAATTTTACAAATTGCTCCTTAAATTTTGTAAAATTATAAAATGATAACCAAAAATTTATAAGTTGGTCATTAAATTTTGGAATATTTAAAATATAATCCCAAAACTTTTACAAATTAGTCCCTAAATTCTTAAATATTTATAAATATATTTATATTTTGGGCTGATTTATAGAAATTAAGCTAAATTATATACAAAACACGTCTGATTACCTTCAAATTTGGTCATAATAATTTTTTTTTAGCAAATTAAATAAATCTAGCGACTGGATTATTAATTTGATATGTTTATCATTGTAAATGCACTAGGTTTTAGGCATTTTTATAATGATTATGCAAGATTAGGAGGTAAAATATATCTAATTACCTTCAAATTTAGTTGTAATATTTTTTTATAGTAATTTTAATAAATCTAGCAGTCGAATCATTAATTTGATATGCCTATTTTTGTAAGTGGGTAAGGTTTCGAGCATTTTTATAGAGATTATGATAGATAACGTGGCAAAACATATCAAATTACCTTTAAATTTAGTCCTAATACTTTTTTTTTAGTGATTTAGTCAAATCTAACAGTTGGATCGTTAATTTGATATGCATATCTTTCTAAATGTGTTAGGTTTTCTGTATTTTAATAGAGATTATGCTAGATTCTATGCCAAAACATATTCGACTACCTTAAAATTAGGTCATAAAACTCTTTTTTAGTGATTTTATCAAATTTAATAGTTAGATTGTTAATTTGATATTCCTATCTTTGAAAATGGGTTATGTTTCGAGCATTTTTATAGAGATTGTGCTAAATTAAGTGGAAAAACATATCCGATTACCTTCAAATTTTGTCTTAATATTGTTTTTAGTGATTTTATGAAATCTAATGGTTGAATCATTAATTTGATATACCTATCTTTCTAAATGTGTTAGGTTTCTATATTTTTATAGAGATTATGCTAGATTCTGTGTCAAAACATATTTGATTATCTTAAAATTTGGTCATAAAACTTCTTTTTAGTGATTTTATCAAATCTAACAGTTGGGTCATTAATTTGATATGCCTATCTTTGTAAATGAGTTAGGTTTTGAGCATTTTGTCATATATATAAATATATGTTGTTGCATGTGTATATGTATATATGTGTGTCAGTATATATCTGTCTACACATACACACATAGTTGCATCCTCGTAGTTGTTGCACTGGATCACAAGAATAAGCTTGAGCCACATGGCAAGCCAATTTAAATATTTGATGTTGTATTCTTTCTGTATACCGCTGCGCAGCCAATATAAAGTATTACATGTTTGGTTTTTTAATCAGTATATCCTAAGTAAAGGAGCACCAATTTGCACTTAGAATTATTGAATTTTATGTATAATTTAAAAATCAGTTAATTATACATCATCCGAGATGCCTATGATAATACAACAGTGACACTGCTCAATATATCAATTTACAGTCTTTACATTTTGACATGTATCTAAAATTAGCAACTAAAGTTGTTTCCATGTCTGATATATTTAACGAATAAATTGCACAAAAATATTTTTGGGATGCCACCTTTAATTATAAAATACCATACAACTATTGATTGAAAATCTTACAATATTTGAGATTCTACTTTCCCAATTTATAAAATAAACCAGGGCATTACTATGGATATTTCTGTAATTACCCCTTGTACTACCTATATTATCCCTAAACGACGTATAAATACAATTATGCCCAAAAAATGCCCTGAATTGATCAAAATTAACTATACGGGCCGATCCCGCTCTTATTAATATATTACTAATAAACATATATAACACACACACATACATACATACATGTGTGTGTGTGTGTGTGTGTGTGTGTGTATACATTCATTTATACCCATAAATATATACATATATATGTATGTATTTGTATTTATGTGTCATATATATTTATATATATGTTGTGGGTGTATATATATTTGAAATATATATATATATATATATGTGTGTGTGTGTGTATGTATATATAAGTTTTTCCCCTAATTGATCTATACATATATAATCATTTAATAAAAATAATGATATAATTAACATTATATACGTTTTTAAAATTTTATAAATGTACAAAATAATTTATTACACTAAATAATGTTGTTTCATAGAAAATTTAATACAATTATTATATTTTTTAAATAATATTAATGATTTAAAAATTAAAAAAATGAGAATAGTTTAAATAAAAAAAGATTAGATCAATCTTATGTGTATGTATGTACACACACACACACACACACACACACACACACGTGTGTGTGTGTGTGTGTGTGTGTGTGTACCTATGTATATATATGTAAACAATTTAATAAAAAAATGATATAATTAACAGTTTATAAACTTTTAAAATTATACAAATGTACAAAATAATTTATTATATTAAATAATATTGTTTTGTAATAAATTTAATATGATTATTATATTTTGTTATATGATGTGTCTAGACTTGGGTGTAAAAATCATACAAAAACTAAGAACATTCTTATTCAAGTTTAAATTAAAACGTTTAACCCAAATCACACATATGAACAAGCGTACTCATCATTAACCGAGTATAGGGTTCAAACGAGTGTCGATCCTCAAGGAACAAGTAAACATTAATCACATTTCTTTCATTGTTTAACCGATTCTATAAAGCAAAAAATAAATAAAAAATAATAAAATAAAAGGAAATCAAAATAAAAATATATACATGTCAAGAATAGAGAATTATGTAACTTAAACCATTGTCTAGACAACCATAACCTTAACGTACCTAATCATTATCATAACTAATCATTCTCTTGGCATCATGAAGGATTAAAGTAGACTCACCTCTTTCCCAATCCATGAACCCCTATCTTCTAGGTAACTTGGCATCACATACTCTGTCTCAACTGGTCTTACCCAAAAGATGAATTAACCACAATCCTTAATTCAAGTCCTATTCTCAAGCAAACTTAAAACATGAAATTAACCAATGAATCCATACTCTGGCAAACATCAATTAACCTTTAATTACTCTATCCTTAGCAATTAACCCCATTCTCAGGCAAGTTAAAAGACAACAAATATGAAATCAATAAATTGACACCATCAATCCTATTCTCAAGTAAGTTAATGGAAAATAACTAATTAATTTCGCAATCAACCCAAGTAATTAAATACCAAGAGTAACAATCAATTAATCAAAAGATCAAATACCTCTAAAAGTCATGAATATCTACAATAATGTCAAATTATAATAAAACAAGTAACACATCATTCTTCAAGAAAAAGAAAACAAAGTAAAAGAAAGCACTCATAGACGAGCCTCCTTCTTCTTCCTTTGAAAACCTTCTTGTACAACCCTCCTTAAATTGAAGAATTCCTCCTTTGATTAAGTAATTTTCTATGATGATCAATGAATTCTCTCCCTTGTCCCTTGTGTTTTTCATCTCTTTATAGGCTTAGAAAATGCCTAAACTCGTAGGTACAATGTTCTTGGCCGAGTAGAAGTTGGAAGATACTAAAACTCCATAGATTACCAAAAATCGAGTAGAAAAATCACAGCACCGCCTTAGCTTTAGGGCACAGCCGGCGTCGTTTTGGCTCTCGAAGCCGGTGCCGGTTGTGTTCTGCTTCTCTACTTGTTCGTTGATTTTTTTTCTGAATTTTGCACAATGAAGACCAAAATGCAACCGGCACCGCATTAATTCTTGGAGCCGGCGCCGGTTTCCCTCTGTTCTATTCTGTTTTGACAATTTTTTTGTCGCCTTGAAGTTTGTGTCAACAATGCATGGCCGGCGCCGGTTCTAGAGCCCTAGCCGACATTGCCTCTCCTCTGTTTTGCGACGTTTTTGTTTCGTTTTACCCTAAAAATCTGAAATAATAAACAAAACACCTTTCCAAGGGTAAAATCTCAAATATGAAAGAATATGACTAGTTATTAAACAAAATATATCATAAAAGAACCTCAAATAACTTGAGAAAACATGACTAATTTAGCCCCTATCATATTCCCCCACACTTAGTTCTTTGCTTGTCCTCAAGCAAAGTAGCAAGAACAAGTAGAAAAACATAAGGTTTAACAAATCACTCAATCAATTTCAAAACAATATCTTCAACGCTTTCTTCATTCAAGAACATAAAACATATGATACTACATCTTTCATAACCAATGCAAGACTTGTGTTAGCGATAAATGACTCAGTAGAACCATCTCAATACTTCACAATATTCTCAAACCATTGGAAAGAATTTAGTTCAAAAAGAATATGCATTCCGTATGCTTACTTTTCATACACTCTCTCCATTAATCCGAGACACATCATGATTCTACTTAGATCTAGTAGGACTTTTAAGCTTGTAATATAAGGCTAAAGGTTTGTAATGTAGCTTATCAAACGAATGATATAGGATATTCAAAAATCAAAGAAAAATTGAGAGTTCGCAAGAAAAGGATAAACAAAGTGAATACATAATTTCCAACTCTTCTTACTCTCCTATTCCAAGAATCAATCAAACCATCACCTTATTCAGCAATTACAACTCCACTCAAGCAAATCCTACATTTTTTCTCTTTTTCTTTCAACTCTTCTTTATTCCTTTCACAAGATCACTCAAATTTCTAGAAATGGTGTCAAATAATTTATATGAACATAACTTTTACAGCTCAATCACCATCCCTTTTGTGATTTTTTCTTTCTTCTTTTTTCAAAAAGTTTTCTCTTCTCTTTATTTTTCTTTCTTTTCACTCTTACTGCTGTTCTTCTTTTCTTTTCTTGTTTTCAATCTTTCTTTTCTTTTTCTTCTCTTTCTTCCTTCCAGCTCAACTCATTATTGATCCATGACTGAAAGTAACAAGTCATGATCTTTATCCCAACATTCTTCCTCAACATTTTCTTACACATACTTTCATCCATCAAGAGCATAAAGATTTGGAAAATTATTCAAACTCTCATAAACAAGCAATGGACAAAAAATATTGTGACAGGTTTTAATGAAAGAAAACAATCATTTAGGCTCAAAATAGGCACTAGGGATAATATGACAATAGGTAGGCTTCAAAAGCTCAAACTATCCAAAGAAGGCTTATTACCGTCATCCCTAAGTTAAATCATGACTGTCTTTTTTATTTCGCTTCAAGAGTTATTCAAGCAAGTTCTAGAATGTTCCATAAATTTTAGTAGAAAAACAGGTTTAAGGACAATGCAAAGCATTAGATCAAGAACTACTTTGTCCAAGTGCGTGCAAAAAGTCATGCATAAGTCATAAATGATCTAGAACATGTGCTCTATAATCCATCATAAAGACATGCATTAAAAATATAGCTTGAAATCTCCAGAAAATCAAATTTTTTTTGAAAATTTTTCTAAAAATTTGCTCCCAAGAAGGCAAAAGTATATGTATAAAAGAATTGTCAATCAAATCACTCCCCTACACTTAAACTGGACATTGTCCTCAATGGCAAAAAAAAAAAAAAAAAAAGAATTAACCATATCGTGGGACCAAAAATATAAAAATGGGAAGAGATAAGAAAAACAAACTTCCATTCATTTTGCTCCAATTTTCTTTATGCTCCAAATAAAATTGATAAAAACTTGGACAAAGTATATCACCAAACCACTCCCCCACACTTAAATTGGAGAATGTCCTCATTGGCAAAAAATAAACATAAGATAGCATCTCCAAAGGGGCTAAAAATAATAAAGGGGTAGAAAGTTTAGGTAATACTTCCCAAGTGCAATAATGCTCCAATAGATATCCAAACTTGAGGTAAAGAGAAGGGCTTGTCTAAGAGGACTTTATTCCTATAAAACAAAACACAAATAAAAGCACAAAGAAAATAATAATAAAATAAAAATAGACCTAAATAAAAGAAAACAAGCTAAATAAAAAGACTAAAATAATAATAAAATAAAAATAAAACAACAACTCTCTATTATTGTTTAGAGCACAGCCTTAGCTCTAGGGCACAGTCGGCGCCGCCTCTCCTCTATTTTGCGACGTTTTTGTTTCGTTTTACCCTAAAAATCTAAAATAATGAACAAAATACATTTCCAAGGGTAAAATCTTAAATATGAAGGAATATGACTAGTTATTGACCAAAATATATCACAAAAGAACCTCAAATAACTTGGAAAAACATAACTAATTTAGCCCCTATCATTATAATATTAATATTAGAAAAAAATACACAAGAATATTGAGAATAGTTTAAATAATAATAATAAAAATAAATAGAGCTACATAGGTCTGTGCCCACAAATCGGTGTAGTTGGTCCACGAAGTGAGTTGTCGCTAAAGGGTTCCAACCCCTTTTGACGAGGTTGCTTCAACGAGGAAGTGGCAAGGATGTTTTTTCCCTCAATAAAGGCCTTTAGCTAGGAAACTTTGGCCTTTAGCGAGGAAAAAAATTTGTCACCAAAGACCATTTTTCTTGTAAAGCATGAGTGTGTGCATATGAACATGATTTATAATTATTTTATGAATTTATGTTTGTATGCTATGTGAGTATTTAAATCTTCGTGAATGTGTGATGCATTTATTTTTATAACTTGGAATTTGTGGGAATCATTATTTCATTATCATGTTATAAAATATTTTGCATGGAAGAAATTTAGTTGTTAGCTTTTATAGGACTTTCTCTTGTATTTTCTTGTAACCTAGGCCTATGGGAGAAATTAGGATAAATTGGGAGTTGGATTTTATTTTGGAAAAGTTATAATAAAATAAAATTTTAGCTGAGTTCTTCAAACTCTGAATTTCCTTAATTTTTTCCTAATTATCCTACTTTTTGGCCGCCTTCTTGGAATCTCTTAACTTCTATAAATTTCATCCATCACATATCAGGAGAAGCCTTGATAAATCTTTCCTAATTTTGCTCCAGCTAGCCATCACTTTCACATTATCCTACTCATATGGCTTTGTTTCTTATTTATCTAAGAAAATCCTACAACCAATCCTCTCTTAATTATTCTTCTACTTGCCACCTCCATTGGATGTTCAAATCTCTTTAATTTTGCTCTTAATATATCAAGGAAACAATCTTTAAAAATCTTGCTTCTTTTTTCCCTTTTCCTGGCCGCCACTTCAAATTATCCTATCTTAATAATTTTGTACTTTATTTATTCTAGGAAATCAACGAACCAATCATTTCTTAATCTTTACCTTGGCTGCCACCTCTAGGAATTCAAAGTCCTACAATTTCTCCTAGCTTTCTTCTCTCAGTCGGCAACCATGATTGACCAATTTTTATCTATTCTCATATCAGCTGCCACTGCTAAGGGCTAATAGCATGAAATATAAATCCTTTTCCTTGTAGGAAACTCTCTTACATTTCCTCTCATTAGCCGCCACTTTTGTTTCCCTTAGGCTTCATGAATTTTGCTCTCCTTTTTCCAGCATATTCTAAGTTTCCTTAGCCTTAAAACTCCTTGTAATTACTCTCTCATGTTGTGCATCCATCACTTCTCATTCCCTTTCCAAAAACTCACAGCATTTTCCCCTTTTCTCTCAAAGAAATTTGAAAACCTAATCTAGGTTTTGGCTACCACCTCTCTCTTCACAAAGCCACGAAATCTTCTTCTTGGATTTTGTCTTCAATTGCTTAAGGAGAGGTTGAACATCAGTGCTTAAGGTTGCTTAGTCTATTTTTTCCCCAAAGACGTAAACAAAATCCCACTATTTCCTTCTTTTACAAGACTGTCGGCATAAAGCTCCTTCACACAGTGAATTTTCGACTCTAGATGGTTGATTTGTATGTGTTTTGATTAAGGGTACTTGAGTCTTTGCTTAATGATCTTGCAAAAAGAAGTGATTTTCCAAAGGAGTTTAAAAGAAAGAAAACAACTTTTACATCGAATAAAGTTAGCATGAAATCTAAAATTTTTATAGCTTTTGGATGTGTGATCTTGCATGGTTCTTGCTTGAATCTTGAAAAGGAGAAAGATTTCTTGATTTTGCAACACTCTTGTATGTGTTAGGAGTCAATTTTCTTGAAGAAACAAATCCAAGAAACCTTTTCTTGTTGGATGAAGGTCATATGTATATTGCTGGAAAATTTTGCAGCTATATAATATATTACCATTAGGGTTCAAGAAAGTATAGCAAATCAATTTATTTTTGAAAGGGCTATAAGATGCTTGATTCTAGATATGTTTATGAAGTTTTTCATGTAGGAAAGAATGCTAGACACTTTTGATTTAAATTACAAAAATTTTACAAGACAAGAGATATCAAGGGGGCTGATTTTTCTGTATGTGCTACATTCTGTTTTAAGCCTCCTATGTGAACTGTTTTGTGCATGAGTTTAAAAGGTGGAAAGGGTGAAAGTATAGAAAGATGTGTACTCTGTTAGACTAGAATAGTTGGAGTAAAAATGAATTCATGACCTAAAGTTCTTGATTTTTCTTTTCATATTACCTTTTTGAGACAGATTTGAGCAGTTTGAAAACAGAAAATTCTGCAACTTGTATGAATTTCATTACTAAGTTTTCTGATTGTATTTCATCCTTTACATGTTTAGCTTTGTACTTGAAAATTTTGTGATCATTTGGATATGTTTACATAGGTGTTTTACTCTTAGGAACTTAAACTCGATTTATTGGAATTTGTAGATAGCTCAGGGCTTTGATATGAAATTGCAAGTTTGATTTTATTTTCATGAGATATGAATATGACAGAATTATATATTTGCATAGGAATGTTTGAAGGCTTGAAGTAGTGAATATATGAAGATGATAGTTGCGGCTCCTAGGTGCTATTGATAAAATAAATTATGTGATGAGCATGATGTGCTTATGATGTGAAATTGAGGATATGAGTTTATATTTTCTTGAGTTAACTTAGGATAGTATTTGTGATTGATTTATATGCCTTTTAATAGACTTGGAAGGACATCAAGAGTGAGGACTGAC
This sequence comes from Voacanga thouarsii, assembly GCA_026120185.1. Lineage (NCBI taxonomy): Eukaryota > Viridiplantae > Streptophyta > Magnoliopsida > Gentianales > Apocynaceae > Voacanga > Voacanga thouarsii. Next base: position 1,489,452 of record JANUWF010001921.1, read on the forward strand.
CTATTAAAGTTTCTACACTAAACTTGAAAGTAAGGTAAGTTTCACTTGCATTGATGAAATATTTCAGGATGAATTATTTTTTGAAACTTTCTAAATTTGAAAATTTTCTAAATATGTCAAGCAAGTATCAGGAGCTAAGTATCAAACTTTGAGAATTATTTTGGACATTCAAATTATGAATTAATATTCATGCATATATTATGAAAATCATAACATAACTCATACAAGTATGTGGCTCTTACTTATGAACTCTTGAACTATAAATGTTAATTTTAAAAACCATGCCTTTACGAAATATTTGTGCGATTTCAAATAAATTGTTTAGAAATATATTGAGCTAACCATGTAGAAAATCTATTGTAGGGGCTTTTGTTATATGTGAAAATAATGGCATTAAGTACTTAGTGAGGGCAAGACCTCTGTACTAGCTTATGATTGGATTTGGATATCTTCCGATAGTAGCCATCTTCAAAAGGTTAACTCTTTTCGATTAGGACATCAGTATAGGTAGGTTGAGTTGGTCCTCAACTAGCAATGGGGTTCTAGAAGAACCAACGGCCAGATATGGAGCAATCGAATTGAGTTTGAGTAAGAGAAGGAGAAAAATCTTACTTGACAGGATGTACACCTATCAGGTGTTAGGAATCATGTGTTTCATAAAAGTGAGAGCCACCTCTGTGCCTTTTCACCACATGACAGGAGTCATGTGCTTCACTAGTATGAGAGCCGCCATTGTTTCCCGCAACACAAACTTTGTTATTATTGATGCTTTACGAACACAAACAGCAACCTTTGAACTCTAAAATATATGAAAATATTGAATTGGTTTTGACAGGATTTTTCCTAGTGCATCTTGAAAATTTATTTGAAGCTTAATGAACTTATTTGATAAAAATTCTTTCCAAACAAAATATTTTGCATACAATTCACTTCATGAACCCTCAAGAGCACCTTTTGGTACATGAAAATATAATTGTGAAGAAGGCATGTTTTATTCCTTATAAACTTCTAACACTTTTCTTTTGCATACCTATGTTTAGATTTTACTTAGCCCAATGCACACAAGGCTTATTGAGATATATTATCTCACACTATTTTGTACACCATGATTTTAGGCGACTTCGAATTCTGATAAGGTAGGATGACTCAAGGCTTGAAGCTTATGTCTATGATGATCAATTATTTGTCTTTTGAAATTTTAGTTTTGAAGTTATTTTTATTTGAGGATCTTGTATATGGTTTTAGACTTGTAATAATTTTAGTTTCGTCATTCTTTTAAGTTTTGAGTTTTTTTTTTAATTCTAGTTATAAAGACCTTATGTTTGAAGGACGAGGCAACATCCTAACTCATTTTAAGTTACGTAGATAGACAGAGTGTTACAACAAATGAGTGAATTCAACTAAGGAAGAGAGAGACTGTGGCAATTGTTGATGTCTAAGGTCTATTTGATATTTTAAAAAGTCTTCTATTTGGTCAAAATCAACCGTTGGTTAAAATATTAATTTTAGACCAAAATTTTTGCTTTCCACCAATAAACTCTAGATTTTATAAATAATGTAAAATGAAGATTTTAAGACTAAAATCTATCTTAGAAGTATTTTTAAGGAATTTTTAAAATTAGAATTACAATTCTTACCTGTAAAATCATTTTTGAAATAAATAATTTCTAAAAGTGGTAATTCCTTAAAAAAAAAATGACATTTACAACATTGTACTCACTTAAAATTACTGAAAATAAAATTTACAAGGTCCAAAAATCTCTGAAAACATCACCATGAATTTCATAAAATTGTTTCCCAAAAATAATTAGATTATATGAATAAATTGTCAAAAAATAAAAGTTGGTCCTCAAAATTCAAGAAACCCTTTTATAAATAAAAGAACCTATTTTACTTACTCAAATAAATATTTCTCACATCAATTCTTGCATCTATAACACAACACATACAAATATATAGCACATATTGTTCACATAATTGCAATTAAAATTAGGGAATATAGTGAAACAATATATGTAATTAGCAAACAAATGAATAAGAGAATATGGATTATTATAGACAATATTGTTCAACGGGTTCCACCAGCCTACTTTCATTGTTAGAAGTTATTGGAAGTTTAGATTCTATACTATGTCTTGCATGTGCTTTCCCTCTTTGGCTCTTTTTCTTTTAGCCCTCATTACTAATTATTTAGGACTTCTTGTTTCCACTCGGATTACCATACCAATCAATTATATGTACACTTGATAAACATCATGTCCCCCTCAATATTTCGAGCTGGACAATTTCTTTCTTCTGCAAGTTCAAAATTTTTATTTTCAGGAGTCTCCTCCCTATTTATTTGAGTTCTTTAGCTAAACATGTTTTTAACTAGGTTCCACTAGACAATTTTTATTGCTAAAAATGGTTGGAGGTTTAGATTATATACAATTTCTTATAGCTAATTTCCCTCTTTGGTTTATTTTCTTGTCCTTATCACTAGACAATTAATTAGGGCCTCTTGATTTTCCTTGAGTTGCCCCAACAATCTTTTATATACACACTTGATAGAAAACCACGTCCTCTTTAGATTGGCCTTTTTGTCCTTTCTCTTTTTCTTTATTTAATCAAATATCTCAAATGTTATGGTTGTTTCTATGTAGAACTCTTATGATGTTTTTGTAACTCCTTACCCTAATCACACCTAGATTCTAGGCGCATAACATTCACTGAATATGATTATGTGCATATGAACATGCTATGCGATTATTGCATGAAACTATAAATTTATGCTTGTGTGTGATGTGATTATTTATATCTTTTTGAACATGTCATGTGTATAAAATTTTATGGTTTGAAAATTGTGGGAGTCATTATTTGATTAATGTTTTATAAGATATTTTGCATGAGTTTATTAAAGATAATTTGTGAGTTGGACTTTTATTTTTTTAAAAAAGAATAAAATTTCTTTAGGTTTTGAACCCTAGAATTTTTGAATTTTTCATCAAGTGTTTGGTCATCTTTGCCGCCACGTCGGATTGTACAAACTCTTACAAATCTTGGTCTTTGTATGAGAAGAAAAGACTTGGCAAAAATCTTGTCCTTATTTTACTTCCATTAACTACTACTTTCCAATTTTAAAACCCTATTTTTTTTTACAATTACTCTCAACGTATATCAAGAGAGATCTTGAATGGATTTTCTCCTAGGCCTCCACTTTTGGAGCTAGGATTATCCAAGCCTAATCCTTCTTTGCTTTGAAAAGTTCTAAAAGAAATTTTAGCATCTTAATCCTTTTATTGGAAGGAAATCTTAAGAGAATATTTTGTAACACCCCTACTAAAAGTAACAGCGGAAGCATATCAAAACCAGGTGTCACCCGTCTAGTTACCAAGACAAGGAGTCTTTATAACGAAGAACCAAAAGAGTATACTAGATCCAGACTCATACTAACATCATTACATAATAGAGAATCTCATACATGTAGTCTCCATACTACATCAGCAATAAAGTGCATAACCCAAAGAGGAACGTCCCGACCTAGGTTGCTATCACTGTGGTATCGTCCTTCTATCTGTACATCCGTTCAATTTTGGATCATACAAAAAGGGTAAGACAAAAGATGCGTATGAGTGATAAATCACCCAGTGAGTCCTGTGCGTGCTAATGCTTTAATAAGGAAACAGAGTATATAAAACTATTGTGGAAAAGCATAACATTTCCTATTGGAAACAATTCCAAACTCTTTAAAAAAGAGTTTATTCAGAACTCAATCATTTTTGGAAAATTGTGTTTCAATTTCCAATCATTGTCCCGATTTTCAAATCACAAACACTTTTCTAATAAAAGGTCGGCATATATGCAAAGCTCATAAGACTTCACATTTGGCACCACGTATCATTGTACTTAGACCGCAGTCTACAACATTCAACCATGTGTCACCGGAAGGGTAAGTACACCGCAATGTACTACCAAGAATAAATAATAGGTATATCGCAGCATACCAAGTGTACCGCAGCATACTCTTGCCACTATAAGCCTGGGGTCCCAATCCTGACGTCAATCACCATCGAGGCAGAAATGAGTCAAATGCACCGAGTGTCCCTGCCCGATATTCAGTGAATGACTCAAAATAATATGTGCCCGCAGACGCGGCAATTGCCAGGTGCTGAACGGGTAGCCAAGATGACTCATCTCAATATCCTGCCATCCTGTTTGGAGTAAGACAAACCCTAGAACTAAATAGGTTACTTGGGGTCATCTACCTCTGACATGATTTTGTGCAAAGATCAAAATCCTTACTGGGTACACAACGTCACCAAATACGAACCCTTACTGACTGATCAAGCTAGAGAGTTATTTGTACCTGCAGGATTTTCAAAACAAACATTTTTGGGGCAAAATATCATTTTTCAGAAATTGATCCCACTACTTGCAAGCAAGATAATAAATTCCATAGGCTCTGCAAGGCTATTCAATTCATTCCATAGGCACATAAGGCTAATAAAGCAATTTTCGAGATCATAATAATGTTTTCCAAAAGTCAATATCATATCGAGGATCATTTTCCAAAACCATGTCGAAACATGGTAAAGAGTTTTTTTCATACATTAAAACAAGTTTCCAAGAGTATTCGGGTCATTTTGCCCGTATCCGATCGCAAAAGTCATTTCTAAGAGTATTCGGGTCATTTTACCTATACCCGATTCCAAAATATTTTTCAAGGGTATTCGGGTCATTTTACTCTTACTTGATTTGAAAAGTGTTTGCAAGAGTTCTAATAAGGATATTTCGGTCATTTACTGAATACCCGATTCCAAAGGTTTTCATAAAACAATCCAATAAGGACATTTGAATTATTTTTTCAAAATTCGGATTCCAAAATGAACTTATTTCAAGAAATCTAGAATTCGAATCCTAAAAGAGGATTAAATTCAAAGTTTTCAAACATGTTTCCATAAAATGTTCTAATAAGGTCATTCTAGCCAATTTATGAATACCCGATTCCAAAAATTATCTTCTTTTTTTTTTTGGGTTGAAAATCCTAAGAATTTAATCCAACAAGGACTAAATTCACAAAATTTATGCTTTAATCATCCATTAAGGTTTCTAAGCCAAATATGAAGCTCATTTGAGCCCAAAGTGGCATAAGAATAAATTTTGCTCGGATAAACCTTAAATATATTCAGGGATTTCCAAAATGATATAAAACATAGCATTTTATGGAAAAGTGAAGCACACTAGCTTTCAAAATGTTTTAGAAATTAAAGGGACTCATCTCATGTCCTAATGAACTTTTCCCATTCACGGCCGTTCGACCGTCATTTCCACCGTTTTCAATGTGTCGTTGGTTGTTTACGGACAAACGTATATCAAACATTATTTTTAGGTTTAGTCGTGTTTGGTCAAAAAATAGCCAATGTGCTCGATAGGTAGCCAACGTCCAATCAATGTTTAGCTGACGGGGCCAATGGTTAAGGAAAACGTTCAACCTTCAATTTTCAGATTCCAACAACTCATGAAAGTCATGTTTATTCAACACTACTTTGCTTCTTTCAATTTCATTTTTCGAACTAATTAACTTCCATTTCAATTCTTCTTCGGTCATCATCTTATCAACCAAGATCAATCCTTCGAACTATCATGAATATTCAATTCATCATCACAAAAAATAACATCCATAAAGCTTCTAGACAGCTAGCACACACAGACACATAGAAATTTCATCAACAAAGTTTATAAACCCTAGCTTTTGATCCAAAATTAAGACATGAAAATCATGTTTTCATGTTAAAATTGATATCAAAATGTTCACCATTCACCCAACAACAACCTTAATTCTAGCAAGGTGAGGTTTTTCCTTATATTTAGAGCTCTTTGGTGTGAATTTGCTCCATCATTCTCTCAAGAACACACACCTCACCAAGGACATACACTAGCACCTTTTTTTTCTCTTTCTTGTTAATTTCTTTTTCTCTTGTTTTTCTTTCTTCAATGCTGCCAAAAATATGGCTGTAAATCAGCCTCTTCACCGCCATTCTTCATCAGAAATTTGGCCAAGAAAATATTAATTTAATTAATTGTATAGTGGATAATATTTAGGTGTGTTCCAATTGAAAATTTACACACCATTATCCTTAATTTTCCTCCTCAAAATGTCTTCTTCTTTTCTCTATTGATGCTACCGACTTCTTGGCTAATCTTCAGCCATTCTACCATCTTTTCATGGTCCAAATATTGGCCAATTAAATTGTACAAGACCTTAATTAAATAGCCCACAAATAATGTGTTCCAATAAGAAAAATACACATTATTCTTCTATTTATTTTGTAATTCTTTAATTCCATGTATCTTGCATGAAAACCTCTCATAAATTGACACATGTCCAAGGCTATCAATCATAAAATGCCACACGTCCAAATTTTTTACTGCATTTTCAAATTTTCTCAGAAATGACCAAAATCGGGTTCGAAATGAAAAAATATTTTACTTTACCATTCAACTCTAAAAATTTCACTGAATCCATTGGTAATACTTAAATTCTTCAATGCCTTCTCAGTTTGGTCAAATTCATGGTCAAAGTCGCGGACGCGATTAAAATAATGAAAATACCCCCAATAACTCGAATAACATAATTCACATCAAAACATGCATTTCATCGCAGTGATCAATTTCTCTTCTCAGTGTTCCCTCAAATTCTTATTTTATTAACATTAGTAGCCTTTCGAAGATTTAGGGTACGGGTAGAACAAATCCAATAATTACATTCAAGTCTCGACAAAATACTATTATACCAAAATATTCATTTTATTACACCGATAATCTTTTGTTTTGGCCATTGGTATAAATTCTCATCCTATTACAAGTAGTAGCCAATCGAAGTTTAAAATGCAAGGTATTACATTCTCCCCTCCCAAAAAATTTCATCCTCGAAATTGGCTTACCCTTGGAATCATTCTGGATACTCTCTGAACAATTTCGCTTCCGTTTCCTAAGTTGTGTCTTGCATTGGGTAATGATTCCACAACACTTTCACAAGTGGAATTTTCTTATTCCGCAAAATCCTTTTTAGTATACTTCAAGATCTTAATAGACTTTTCCTTATACTTCAAGGTAGGAGTCATCTTATTAGGCACTTCATCAAAATGTGAACATGAGTAGCTATATACTTCCGAAGTTGGGAGACATGAAACACGTTGTGAATGCCTTGAGCTCTACTGGTAACTCTAATCAATAAGCTACCTTCCCAATCCTCTCGACAATAAGGAATGGCCCAATGTACCTAAGTGTCAACTTCTTCTCTTGTCCTTTAATTCTCAATTGTCGTTGTGAAGTCAACTTCAAGAATTCATGATCTCCTTCTACAAATTCTAAATCTCACCTACGTCAAACTGTCTAACTTTTCTGATCTACTCTGAGCAGCCTCCAACTTGACTTTAATGATTTCCACGGCCTGTCGAACTTTTTCAAGATCGAAGGTATCCTGTTCACCCATTATGCGTCCTAAACTTTCCCAATATAATGGGAACTGACATTTTCTTCCATATAAAGCCTCAAGTGAGGTTATTCTAATTGTTAATTGATAACTATTATTGTATGTGAATTTTGCATACGCCAAATTACCAATCCACTTAGTTCCAAAATCCAAAGCGCAAGCTCGCAACATGCCTTCCAAAACTCTATTCACTCATTCAGTTTGTCCATCCGTTTGTGGTTGCGTTGCTGTGCTAAACTTTAATGTTATCCCATACCTCTACTGCAGTTTAGTTCAAAATTTCGAGGTAAATCTAAGATCTTGGTTTGACATAATACCAGAGGGTACTCCACTCCATGAAGTCTAATTACTTCCTCTATATTAATTTTACTTAACTTCTCTAAAGAATCCCGTTAGTTGGTGAGGATGAAAGTAGCAGATTTAATCAGTTGATTTACTATTGGCCATATAGTCTCTCGTTGTTCTACTACCATAGGTAATCCTGTAATGAAGTCTATAGTAATTTCTTCTCATTTCCAGGATGGAGTAGATAATGGCTGTAGTAACCCTCCATGCCATGCTGATCGGCTTTCACTTGTTGACAAATTAAACATCGAGTTATAAAGTCCGAAATATCCTTCTTCATATCAATCCACCAATAATGCCTTTTCAAGTCTTGATTCCTTTTTGGCTTTTGGATGGATGATATACTTACTTTGATGTGCTTCCATTAAATTATCTTGTCAAATTGCAGATTGTTTCGGAATACAATACCGATCTCGATAACAAATGACCCCATCAGTGTCCTTTCAGAATTCACCTACCCCCTTATACACCTTCTTTTGCACCAACTTTTACAACTCTTCCTCTTTATCTTTCTCTCCCGTCAACTATTGTAAGAATACAGGTTGAATGGAGACATTACTTGTTCTTATTTCTCCGTCTACTGTAAATGCTTCCAATTCTGGAATTTATAGCATCTGAAGAGTTGATAAATTCGCCTTCCTACTGAGGGCATCTGCTACTGTGTTTGCTTTTCTAGGATGATATTTAATTCGACATCGGAATTTTTTCAAAAATTCTATCCACCGATGTAATACCCCGCCCAAAACTACCTTTGACTATAGGGAAAAGTCATACATTGCATAGCATTTTGCATTTTATGTGGTAGCTTAGAATTATTTTATTTGCATGGATGCATGAGAATTTTTCCGTTGCTCTTGCATTTGAATTAATTGATGTGAAATAGTTGTGTTGTTAAAGATTTGGATAAGGGAGGTTTGGTCGAAGATTTGGAAGGATGAGTATTGGGGTGGTGAGAACTGATTGTAGAAAAAATTAGTATTGGAGTTGTTTTGGAATAGCGGGAGGTTGGTGATTTCTTTTGGTGACCTGAGTTCGAATCCTACTTTTTGTGAAGTTAGTTCCTCTTCTTGAAAATTCCTTCCCTTAGAGTTTCCATGTCTTGGCCGAAAAAGATCTAGCAAACCTAGAGAAATTTTGGTGTCATTATTCCAAGGAAATAAGTCTCTATATTTATTCCCTAAATTTAAGGACTTTGATGTGAATAAAGTTCACTTTTAATTTTCAGCTTTTATCCCTTCGGATTTTCAAAAAAACCTTAGCTAATAAATAAAATTCCAGCTTGATTTTAGCTTAATAGATGTTACCATGGATAGTTGGAATTAAAGAGTCCTTTTCCTAGTAGGAAACCTTGTTGATTTTAACCCTAGAATGTTAGCTAAAAATCTGGAAAAAAATTCCAGATTGTGCCGCCACTTCTTGGAGGAACTTTAGCTCAACTCAAACTCTTTCAAAGCTAGGAAATCTTATCCTAAATCCCTTAGCAAATCAGACTTTTATTTCAATCCAAATTCAACTAGGATTTTCTTCCTTATCCTAGCAGAATTTCAGCAGCTTTGTGTCAACACAAGCTGTCCGAAATTTCAGCACCTTTAAGTACAATCCAACTCTTCAAATCCTAGCTCAAAACACCTAAATACTCCTCATCAATTCAGGTTACCTTAGCTGTACAAAACCAGAATTTTATTCACACAAAACCATTGAAATTCGTCCAGCTTATGCACAGGATTTTCGGCAGCTTTGTGCAGGAAATTTCGGCCAGCTGTTGTGCTCCTATTCCAACCGAAATTCTGCACACATAATCCACCGAAAACCCCAGCTGATCAAGCTATTTTCAGCACCTAAAACCCTCATTGTTTCTCTGGAAATTTTGGCAGAACTACAGCAGCTAAAACAGTCCAAAACTTGTCACTCTTGCACAGAATTTTCGTACAGCACTTGCACAGAATTTTAGTCTCCAAAGCCTTCTCAAACTCTTCCTTGTTTGGCCCAAAATTCTGAACACAATCAGCCATTCTCTTGCCCAATATTTCGGCCAGCTCAAGGGAGCAAATTGCAGATTATTTTCTCCCCCTTAAACTCACCTAGATTCGGTAGTAAGGAGAGACATCACAAGCTAAAATTTTCGCCCTTGCTGTCCAAGAAACCTAAAGCCATTAGGAGTCTTTCTAAACAACACCATCTAACCATAAACCAATCTTCTTCAACTCTAAATCATAGCAGCCGTCTATCCTCTCCATTCTACACGAAAATTCCAGCAAATTCTCTCTGCAAATTTTTGAAAACTCAAGAACTATCCTAAGCCAAAATCGAACACACCTTATGGTAAGCAAAAATCCTTTCAACCTCTTGATGCCGTTTTCTCTAATGATTCTTTTCACCTTCTTCTTCCCTTAAATCATGCCCCATAGAGGCTGATTTCATCTTCTTCTTTAATTTTCGGTCAAGAGGAGCAAAAGAGGTAGCTTTTCTCTTCTTCTCAAGCGAACTCGGGACGATCACCATAGGAGCATCGAGACCTCATTACCTGGTTGTTGCAAGGTAAGGGAATACCCACCCTTGATGCCGAAAGTAAAGTTTAATGATGTCTATTAGTGGGATAAACATGTGGTCATGGTGTATGATCTTTGGGGATTGGATAGTTTACTTGGAATTAAATAGGGGATTACGAATTGTTGTGAAAATAAATGAGATTAGAGCATGTTTGAATTAATTGAGACCCTGATCATGATATTATATGGTTTAGATTAGGAGGATAATTGAGGAAAGCAAGCTGTGAATTTATCACGTTTATCTGAGGCATATCAAGTAAGTCCTTGCATAAACTCTTTTGTTAAATGTTGTGATGGTAAGTCCTTGTATAAACTCTTTTGTTAAATGTTGTGATGGCAAGTCTATGTTGTGAAGTGTTGTAAAGCTATTGTTGAACTATGTTTGCTTGGGATGTAAACGTGGATATTTATTCTTTAAACGGTTTTGTCGAACTAATGATTTTATCAAGAAAACTATTCTTTTCCTTAAATTTTTTAGAAATCTCTTTTAAAGAAAACCACGTTTTACAAAACTAAGGTTTGGAAATATTGTGAATCAGGAATTGACGGATATGTTCGTTGAGTACTCAATAAGGGTAGGCTAACAATACTAGTCTTGTAGGGCTAGCGTAAGTCTTCTGGCAGGAGGCCACCTCCAGAAGATGAACTCTACTAGAAAAGGCGACAGTGTTGATTGGTCAGGCCAGTCCGAGCTAGCATTTGTACCTGATATGGTATTATTTATATTCCCGGCATGGACACCCGGATGGTTTTGTTGGGTGTAGAGAAGGAGGAGTATCTCACCCGGTGAGTTGTACACTCACCTTGATCAAACGCCCAACGTGTGGTAATCTGGTCCGGACAAGGTGCACAAAGTGTGGTGCCTTGGCCATTTTGTTCTCATAGAGCCCAACGTGTGGTGACATGACTGTTTATTCGAGTGGAGGATTTATTTTGTACAAAGTGTGACAATGAGAAAAACCCACTCCTTGCGAAATGAGATTGTTTATGACTTGCCAAATTATTTCTATAAATGTTTTACACCTTGCATACACGTACTGTGCAAAACACCATGTGCACACACAGGACTTACTAAGATTTATTCTCACACTGTTTTACATCATGTTTTCAGGAGATAGATTTTGTTGAGGCAGCGGGGCTTGATAGTAAAGGCTTTGGCTATTTTTTCCTATGCTATTCTAGGAGACTTTTGTCGTTTATACTTCTGAACAATATTTGTTTTATTTCGTTTTGCTCCAAGTTGAGCCTGATGTAATAAGAGTATTTCTTTATTTATCTAAGTTGATTCCTTTGGAGATTGTCTTTATATTTTATACATCGTTCTAAAGACCCCTTGTCCTACGGGACGGAGCGACATCCCCGCCCTTTTAGGGTACGTAGTCGTGGGGTGCTACAACCGATGTTACCTCATATTAAAATCCTTTTGAGTAAAAACATACTTCAAACTTTTATGGTCAGTAAAGACTTCAAACTCAACTCCATACAAATAATGTCTCCATTTCTTAAGGGAAAACACAATAGCTGCAAATTCCGAATCATGTGTAGGATAATTCTCCTAATGGGGTTTCAATTTCTTAGAGATATAAGCTATCACCTTTCTTTCCTGCATCAATATTCCTCCCAATCCTTCCTTTAACGCATCTGTGTATACCCCATAAGGTTTCTCTATCATCGCCAATACTAAAACAGGAGTAGAACTTAACCTTTTTTTTAGCTCCTGAAAATTTTTCTCACACTTCTCGGTCCTAACATAAAGAATTTTCTTTTGGGTGAGTCAAGCCAAAAGTGAAGCTATCTTAGAAAATTCCTCAATAAATCTCCGATAATATCCTACTAATCTCAGAAAACTTTGTATTTCAATTAGAGTCTCAAGACGTGTCCAATTAGTCCACTTCAACTTTTGCAAGATCCATCGTAATCCCATCTTTAGATATCACATGTCCTATAAATGCTACTTCTTATAGCCAAAACTCACTCTTACTAAGTTTTGCATATAATTTGTCTTCCCTTAACTTCCCAGTACTTTTCAAAGGTGTTATTCATGTTATTAAGGATCTTTGGAATACACCAAGATATCATCTACAAATATAATAACAAAATTATCTAAGTAAGGCCAAAATGTTCAATGCATCAGGTCCAAAGGTCATCACTACAAACTTAAAATGTCCATATCGTGTGTCAAATGCAGTTTTCAGTATATCCTCTTTCCGAATCCGAACTTGGTAATATACTTACCTCAATTCTATTTTTCGAAAAATAGCCTGCCCCTTGTAACTTGTCAAACAATTCATCAACCATAGGCAACAGATATTTATTCTTTACTGTCACTACATTCAACCATCGATAATCTATATGCATTTGTAATGACCCATCTTTCTTCTTAACAAACAATACAAGTGCTCCCCAAGGTGAAGTACATGGCCGAATGAAACCTTGCTCCATTAATTACTGTAATTATTTCTTGAGTTCTTGTAATTTTGTAGGCGGGATTCTATAAGGAGTTCTTGAAATTAGTTCTGCCGATGGCACTGAATTAATAGAAAACTCTACTCTTCTCTTCGGTGGTAATTCTTTTAATTCTACCGAAAAAACATCTAAATACTTATTCACCACAAGGACATCTTTGGATTTCTTAACCTCTCTTGTCTTATTAATTACATAAGCCAAGTATCTAGTACACCATTTCTTAATCATTTTCCGAGTTTTGAGTCTTGATATAAAAGCATCACTTTCCTTCTAGCCTCGCCTACCAATTCCAATATAGGTTTCCTAGGCCGACGGAATTGTACTACCTTATTTCTATAGTCAACCTGAGCATGATGCTGAGATAGCCAATCTATGCCTAAGATAGCATTATAGTCCTCTATGGGCAAACATATCAAATCTTCTCCTAATATTTCATTTTCTACCTAGATCTTATAGCCCTTATGTATTTTCTCACTATTCATTTATTTTCCCAGTCGGTGCTGACAATCATTTTATATAAAGTTTCTTCCCCTTTAATTCTCATAGAATCAATAAATGAATTGGTAACAAAGGAATGCGTAGAATTGGGATCTACTAATACTTTAGCATCATGATAAAAAATAAGAAGCATACCTTCTACTAGTGCGGTATGATTATCTGTCTTTTCCAATGCAACCACTTGAGCATTCACTTATGGTTTGGTAGGTCCGATTCTAGTAGGTAGAAGCTTGTCCTGGGTTCCCTCTTCCTAGTCCTGACCTCTATCCCTTATTATTTCTTCTTAGTCGACTCCATCTTCCTGTCTTTTGAGGGTGAGGACAATTTAAAATCTTATGCCCTACCTCCCCATAATTGAAGCATTTAAAAGAGGGCAGTCCTCTAGTCGGGCCTTCCCTCTTCCACATTTTTCCTTTCTTCTACCATTGGGGCCCTCCAAATTGTTTCTGACTCATACCCTGAAATCTATTTTGATTTCTCCTACTCATATTCTCATTTATTCTAGCATTCTTATTAGCTCTAGTGATAGTCTCAGTCAACTGTTGAATAGTATCAACCATTTTTTGGAAGGTTTAGAACATAGAATGAACCAAAATTACAAGATGGGAACCTCCCACATGTGGTTCCTTTACCGCTGTCTTAAGGTGATTTCGAGTAGTTTGTGACGATTGTTTGGGAGTTCTTTTACGAGACATCTGTACAGTTCATACAGTTTTACTGGTAGAATAATGTAACATAGCTCGAAAGTAGGAAAAAAAAAAAGGATATAATGCTCATAGAAGGAATATAATTTATATACATTCCCAGAGTTAGTACAAAGTTTTATGTGCTAGCATACTATCATATACACTGGCCGAATTGTACATTTCCTACTACATATATCTATATCTCATCCTCCTACTCATCATCATTACTATCTAAAATGGGAGATCTTGAATTGGTAGAAACTGTGTAGGACTTGGCTGCATCAAATTCCTCATCTCTATCCACATCAAAGTGCAACCAATCTAATATCTCTGTGTCTATCTTCAACTCCTCCTCAAGCTCCTCGATGATAGGTACCTCTTGATCCTCTCCCGTCTCAGCAACCTCCAAACTCGCTATCTCCTCCTTCAATATTCCTGGTACATCCTCGCCAAATACCTTATCGTCATCCTTAGATAATACTGTACCATCGGGGATACTGCCCTCCTTATCATCATCCTGATAGTGCGGCTCAATATCGCCATTAATCCCGTTAAAATTGCCACCTACCTCTTCATGTGGTGGCAATGTCCTCTCGGGAGTAGATGTCCCCTCCAGACTAAGGTCTTGCTCAAATGGAGTTGCGACAGGTACTACTACTAGGTCAAATCTACTCCCGGTGAGACAGGTTATATCACGGTGGCCAAGACCATGACCTGTTAAAGTGATAGGTCCTGGCACACCTGCTCAGTAGACCAACCTAATCTTCTTAGGTCTTTTCACACCTAAATTCTCACCTGTCTCTTTCTTCCCAACATCGTTGTGCTCATCCATTGGGCACTTGCCCTTATCACTCCTATTCGTCGTACCCACATAATGAAAGAATTCTATTAATTCCTATGACGATACCACAGTTCTATAATTCTATGCACTAATACTAATTGTAACACCTCTACTAAAAGTAACAAGAGAAGCATATCAAAATCGAGTGTCGCCCCATCCAGTTACCCAGATAAGGGGTCTTTATAATGAAGAACCAAAAGAGTATACAAGGTCTAGACTTATACTAACATCATTACATAACAGAGAATCCAATCATGCAGTCTCCATACTACATCAGTACTAAAGCACATAATCCAAAAAGGAATGTCTGGACCTAGGCTGTTATCACGGTGGTATCGTCCTTCTATCCGTAGGTCCATTCAACTCTGGAACCTACAAAAAGGGTAAGATAAAAGACACATATGAGTGACAAATCACCCAATGAATCTGTATGTGCTAGTGTTTTAATAAGGAAACAAAGTACATAAAACCTTTGTGGAAAAGCACATCATTTTCCTATTGAAATAATTCTAAACTCTTTATAGAAGAGTTTAGTTAGAACTTAATTAATTTTGGAAAACTGTGTTTCAATTTTAAATTATTGCCCCAATTTTCAAATCACAGGTACTTCTCCAACAGAAGATCGGCCAGTATGCAAAGCTCACAAGGCTTCGCCTTCGGCGCTGCGTGTCATGGTACTTAGACTGCAACCTACATCATTCAACCGTGCATTGCCGGAGGGTAAGTACACCGCAGTGTACTACAAAGAATAAATAATAGGTATACCACAGTATACCAAGTATATCGCAGCACACTCTTGCCACCGTAAGCCTGGGTCCCAATCCTGATGTCAATCACCATCGTGGCGGCAAGGAGTCAAACACACTGAGTGTCCCTACCTGGTATTCAGCGAATGATGCAAAATAATATGCGCTCGTAGACGCGGCAATTGCCAGGTGCTAAACCCCTTTATCTAGGATGACTCATCTCAATGTTCTGTTGCCCTGTTTGAAGTAAGACAAACCCTAGAACTAGCTAGGTTACTTAGGGTCGTCTATTTTTAACTTAAGCTAGTACAAAGATCAAAGCCCTTACTAAGTATTCAACGTCACTAAATACCAACCCCTACAGACTGATTAGGCCAGAGGGTTATTTGTACCCGCAGGATTTTCAAAAAAAATATTTTTGGGGCAAAATATCATTTTTCAAAAATTGATCCCACTGACTTGTAAGTCAGATAATAAATTTTATAGGTTCCATAAGGCCAATCAATTCATTCCATAGGCATATTAGGCCAATAAAGTAATTTTCGGAATTAAAATATCAATTTTCAAAAGTCAATCTCATATCGAGAGATCATTTTCCAAAACCATATCGAAACAGGGTAAAGAATTCTTTTCACACATTAAAATAAGTTTCCAAAAGTATTCAGGTCATTTTGCCTGTACCCGATCTCAAAAGTCATTTCTAAGGGTATTTGGGTCATTTTACCCATACTCGATTCCAAAAGACTTTTCGAAGGTATTCGAGTCATTTTGCCCTTACTCAATTTGAAAAGTGTTCACAAGAGTTCAATAAGGATATTTTAGTTATTTACCGAATACTCGATTCTAAAGTTTTCATATAACATTACAATAAGAACATTTGAATCGTTTTACAAATTTCGAATTCCAAAAAGAACTCATTTCAAGAAATTCAGAATTCTAATCCTAAAAGAGGATTAAATTCAAAGTTTCGAAGCATGTTTCCATAAAATGTTATAGTAATGGCATTCTAGTCAATTTATGAATACCCGATTCTAAAAATTACTATTTTTTCAATGATCCCAAGTATTTAATCCAACAAGGACTAAATTCACAAAATTTATGCTTTAATCATCTGTCAAGGTTTCCAAGTTAAATATGAAGCTCATTCGAGCCCAAAGTGGCATAAGAATAAATCTTGCTCGAATAAACCTTAAATATATTCAAAGATTTCTAAAATGGTATAAAATATAGCATTTCATGAAAAAGTGAAGCACATTAGCTTTCAAAAGGTTTTAGAAATCAAATGGACTTATCTCGTGTCCTAATAAACTTTTCCCGTTCACGGCCATTCGACCATCGTTTCCACCATTTTCAATGTGTCGTTAGCCGTTTACGGACAAACCTACATCAAACATCATTTTTAGATTTAGTCGTGTTTGGTCGTAAAATAGTTGACGTCTAGCCGATGGGGCCGACATCTAACCGACATTTAGCCAACTGTTAAGGAAAACGTTCAACTTTTATTCATGTCGTTTTCTCATTGTTTGTTTAATTCTTTCGTGTTCCTATTTCCATATCATATACAAGGGATTAAATCCATGTTTCTCATTCATATCACCTGAAATCACACAATTAAGCATCCTTAAGTTCATCTATTTTCGAACTAATTTTCTGGAATTTCAATGCTTGACACATGATTTTGTTTTGCATATAACTTTCAATTCACAACTCCGATTTGGCTCTATGATATACCAAAATGACCGTAAGACTCTTAAATTTAATTTTGTATAGGTATTTTCCTGATTGTAGGTTTTTGTGACACAACACAGAGCAAAAACATCCCCAATAGTTTTGCTCCAATTCAACTATTCATGCTATCCTTTGATTTCCTTTACCCCTTTAACACCTTGAGAGCATTAATTCATTCAATTTTCCCTCAAATCACCCTTGATCCTTCAATTTTCAAATTCCAACAACTTATGAAAGTCATGTTTATTCAACACTATTTTACTTCTTTCAATCAAAAGCTAGCATAATTCATCTTTCTAACTAATTAACTTCCATTTCAATTCTTCTTTGGTCATCATCTCATCAACCAAGATCAATCCTTCAAACTATCATGAATACAATTCTTCATCACACAAAAAAATATCCATAAAGCTTCTAGGTAGCCGACACACATAGACACATATAAAGTTCATCAACAAAGTTTATAAACCCTAGATTTTGATCCAAAATTAAGACATCAAAATTATATTTTTATGTTAAGATTGATATCAAAATATTCATCATTCACCCAACAACAACTTTAATTCTAGCAATGTGAGGTTTTACCTTATATTTAGAGCTCTTTGGTGTGAATTTGCTACAACATTCTCACCAAGAACACACAGTAGCACCTTTTTTTCTCTTTCTTGTTAATTTCTTTTTCTCTTGTTTTTCTTTCTTCAATGCTACCAAAAATATGGCTGTAAATCAGCCTCTTCACCGCCATTCTTCATCAGAAATTTGGCCAAGAAAATATTAATTTAATTAATTGTATAATGGATAATATTTAGGTGTGTTCCAATTGAAAATTTACACACCATTATCCTTAATTTTCCTCTTCAAAATGTCTTCTTCTTTTCTCTTTTGAGGCTGCCGACTTCTTAGATAATTTTCAGCCATTCAACCACCTTTTCATGGTCCAAATATTGGCCAATTAAATTCATAAGACCTTAATTAAATGGCCCACAAATGATGTGTTCCAATCATAAAAATACACATCATTCTTCTATTTATTTTGTAATTCTTTAATTCCATGCATCTTGCATGAATTCTTCATGCAACCTATCATAAATTGATACATGTCTAAGGCTACCAATCACAAAATGCCACACGCCCAAAATTTTGACCGCATTTTCAAATTTTCTCAAAAATGACCAAAATCGGGTCCGAAATGAAAAAATATTTTACTTTACCATTCGACTCCAAAAATTCTACTGAATCCATTGGTAATACTTAAATTCTTCAATTTCTTCTCAATTTGGTCAAATTCACGATCAAAGTTGTAGGCGCGATCAAAATGATGAAAATGCCTCTGATAACCCAAATAATACAATTCACATCAAAATGTGTGTTTCATCACAGTGATCAATTTTTCTTATGTGTACCCTTAAATTATTATTTTATTAACATTAGTAGCTTTCCAATGATTTGGGGTATGGGTAGAAAAAATTTAATAATTACATCCAGGTCCTGACAAAATATTATTATACCAAAATATTCGTTTCATTATACTGATCATCTTTTGTTCTGGCCATTTATACAAATTCTCATCTTACTATAAGTAGTAGCCAATTGAAGGTTAAAATGCAGGGTATTGACCAAAATCAATCCAACAAGATATTATGCTCAAGTAATCAAATACCAAGAATAGTAATAAATTGATCAAAGAACTAAAATCAATACAAAATTATGAATCCAAAAGAATATCATCTAAAGACAATTAAAACATTAATATCAAGTTGTCAATAAATTATAAGGAAGAGAAAAAGAAACCACCCATCGACAAGTACGTCTTCTTCTTCTTCCTTGAAACCTTGTTGACCAACCTCTTCTTCTTCTCTAAGAATTCTCATTTAATTCTCCTAAATCTTGGTATTTCTCTAGGAGTTTTTTAAAGATATTATATTGAAGAATTGAAAAACTACTTTATACAATGTTATTCTCTTGTATTTATAGGAGTTCTAATTACCAAGAAGTGCCTACAATAGTTCTTTTTCGTGGTTGAAAGAGTTCCGAAAAGAATCCAACTAAAATTACCAAAATCTGCTTGGAAAAATAAATTCGCCGCCTTATGAATAGTAACACCCAACGCCAATTTAGGCAGACCACCCGACACCGGGTCCTTTCTAAAATGCTTCTGAAATTCCTTTGTTCTGCTCTATTCTTCTAGAATTAAGCCATGGTCGACTCTCCTTCTTGGGCAAGCGTTGGGTCACCTATGGAATTGCACAATTAAGCTAAGCTCCAAATCCCTCAATTTCTACATTAAATTATCAAAACACTTTTCCAAAGGCAAAATTTCAAATATGAAGGAATATGCTTAGTTATTACACCAAATGTATCACAAAACAACCTCAAATAAGTAAGAAATTAATGGTGAATTTAAGCCCTATCATTCTTGAATATTGGTTATGCTTGCCTTTACCAATTGGTATTGATGAGGCAACCTCGACTTTGTTTTTCATTGTTTAGTGCTAACAATCTTGACATTTTCTCTTGGTGGATTCTTACCCCTACTATATCCTTGCACCATGATTGTAATGAGTGCCAATGATTTTCTTGCCCTCTAACTTCTCTTTATCTACACAATTACCAAGCTTTTCAATTGGTGGATTCATCCCTTTTAGTGCATTGTTTTTACTTGTTTCCCTATTACCTATTTTGGATTAGGGGCCACATACCCAATATACACGCCCAATTCGTTGCCAGGTCTGCAGTTTGTAAATTCTACGATAAGAGATAGCTTACATCGCATGTCAAAAAGTTAGGTAAAATGATGTCATTTTGCCCAAATATGGCTTAAGCTTTGTGGTGGCTAATGTTTAGGCAATTGACTTGATATTTTCATGGCATTTGAAAGAAAATTTCTTGATTCACGTTATTGCCTTACTCTTGCAAAAGGAAATACTCCATCTCTATGAACTAAAAAACTACTACCTTTCCTCTCTAAGTAATCACTCGTTCACCTTTCTTATTGTCATAAAATCCACCTTGCCTTTCCTCTCTAAGTTGCCCATTCACTTCTCTTACTATCAACCTCTTTCTTCCTTTTTTCCTTCATCATCAACCCTGCTCTCAGTCGGCATCGTTAGTGCTATTTTTTTCCTCCCTCATCTCAATGCCAAATAAACTACCATGCCTTTCCTCTCTGACTCACACATTCACCTCCCTCATTGTCAACCTCTTCCTCCCGCTCTCCTTTTATTGTTAACTCTACTCCTAGTCAGCATCGTCGTACCATTTTCTACCTCATCTCATTGCGTAGCGTCGTTTGTGGAATGGGGGCCACTTTACAAACAATATTATGTTAGTTTAAAAGTTGGTTTTTTTAACTAAATGTCTATTAGTTTTCAACCTTTTGTCTTTGTATGTCCATATAATGCTTTACTTCGAACAAAATGTGGAGTTTTTACTACTATATTTCTTTATTTCTTAGTTTATGTGGTGTTTATGTTTCTATGTTTTCCAATAGCTTGGGTTTTATATTTTTTGCTGCTTTTTTTAGAGTTTTACAATCTTCTATGAAATATTTGATATTGTGGTTAGAATAAAAAAAATGGTTTGCTTATTAGAAGTTTGTCAAAATTATTCTGTTCGAATAGTGAAAAAATAAATTTGGTAGACTGTGTTGTGTTTCTTCTACTCCACTATTTTGGTCGGTCTTCTGTGTTTTCTACTTTTCTATTTCTCCTTTCAAAGTTTCAATATATTTCTTGCATAGCCAATTTTGATGTAAAAAAAGAAAAAACCTATGGTTGTTAAAAGTTACTCACAACCGGTCTTTCGTGATAAAATGCATAAACATGACACAAAAATACATAAACACATAGCAAGTGCATATTGGTATTTTCATTAATCAAGTAACATGGTAGCATAGACACATTAGTTTGTTGTATACAAATGCATGAACACAACACAGGAACACTTGAACATAGAATAAGCGTTATTAACATATTTTTATTATCAAAATATCACTACATATTTTTTTCATTATCAAATTTTTTTTAAAGTGTTCATAATAGAAGTGTTCACTCTTCCATTATGAATAGTTGAAAAAAAAATCAATAAAAGAATAGGGTTTGCTTATTAGAAGTTGGGTAATTGGCTTAAATGGTTATTGAACTTTTTTTGCAATATTATTTTCGTCTTCAAATTTTTTTTTTTATCTATTCTCATTCTCAAACTATTTTTGTGATAGTATTTTTATACAAAATTTTCTTTTGATTTATTATTCTCCTTGAACTATTTTCAAAGTACTAAATTGTCCTCAAACCTAATTATTGAAGGGTAAAACAGTCTTTCTACTATCACTACTATTATTACCCTATTTGCTATTTCAATTGAACCACTGCTATCATCTACTCACATTTAAATAGCAGAATTTGTTAAACTCATTTGAAAATTTAGGTGAGAGAGGAGAAGTTTGTGGAGAAAAAGAGTTCCGATCTAATCTACTCCACTCTTTTGCTCATCCACCATCATCTCCAAGTAAAATTCTATCTTTATACCTTCTCCCATCCAAGAATGACAACCTCTCCTCATTTCCTTTTTCTTTGCCATGTTTCTTTCTTTTGAGATATTAGGGGATACGAATGTAAATTAAATTCACAAGCCATCACCTAATGAAGGGTGCTTCTATTTGATTTTCCACATTATTGATATATCTAATTTTAAAACTTGTAAAAGAGTGGAATATGTAGCTATATTTTCTACGTAGGGAAAAAAGTCTTCTAATTTATTTATTTATTTATTTATCTTTGTGTTTGTAGATTTATTATAACACTTAGCTTGATATCTGAAGAGTTATAAGAGCAACATTTCTTTTGAATGGTTCAGTGCATAGGTATTCTACGATGGCTACCAATACATTCAAATTCATCTTACCTTGATATTATACGATATTGTACATCCCAAATTCATGTTTCCTCAGTCATTCATTATAATAGCACAACTCTTAAACATATTCTATGTTTTTCATACAATAGGATACTAAAAACACAGCCTGATAACCCCTTAATTATTTGCATAGATAACTATTTTTAGTTTTGATACTTTAGGGAACAAACCTGAGCATTCCTAAACTATTAACTAAGTAGTAAATTGTTGTGTTAGTACTTGACAATATATAGTTATTAGATGATACATGATGGATCAACTAGATCCCTACACAAAATTTATACCTCTTTGTCACCCTCAATTAAACATCTACCTAAATTATATCACAGGACAAGGGGGTAAAGAAACTATTGATATGAAATTTATAAAGCTTAGAAGTGACATCTACTTCATGGAGTTTGATTAATTGTAGTAGAAGAGACCAAAACAAGTGCATGTGAACAAGTGGTTTGATTCTACTCTTAAGGAGGCATTATAATCAAAATAACTTTGAAAGCATACCTTGCTTGTCTTTCTAAGATGTAATTATTTTAATCCTCATAAATCACTTAAACTACATAAAAGGTAATATAAGCTTTATTGAACTACCCCACCTCCAATCTTGGTAGGGCTTATTATTTCTTAGATGAATATACACTTTGGGGTTGTGATTGACATTAATTTTGCACCATTTATTGGGTTTTTCTTGTCTTATATGCGTAATGGTTTTGATCATATTTATATATTATGTTTGTATTTCATGTAATTCTACGTCGAACTACACTTGGAGGCTATGAAGTGTTAAATTGTAAAAGAGATTATATATATATATTTCCAACTTAATTATTTGGAGCAATCAATAACTGACTTATAGTTTAAGAAGACTAAATGAAAAATTCCTTGAAAGTGCAAAATTTTATGTGGAATATTAATCTACTTAACTCATAATTATATATGGATTTATGACCTATTTTGTCAATATTTTTTATGCTAGTTAAAGGGAAATAGAAGCCCACACATATGAAGGGCATGCGATGATTTAACATGCATTAACTCTATTATTAATAACTTATGGGCCTGTTTTGTTGATTTGATGTTGAATTATTCAGATTATTTCTATTGAGGCTTGAATGGCGAGAAAGGATGGTCGATACTTATCAACTCTGAATATATTCCAACACCAAAAAAAAGGTAAAAAATTAACCTGAGTCTTCTTCTATATTTGATTCTTTGATAAACTAATGTAATGTAATTTGTTTATTTAGAATTATATTAAAATTTTAATTTTAGAATTACGTGCAAAGATCAGCTAAGAATTAAGTTTAATAGTATAAACTTATTTGAAAATCCAAAAAAAATTCCTAGCCAAATGCATTAATGCACTCTTTTGATGTATTTTCCTTGATTCCTAAAGCTAGGACTAGTAGGAATTTGACATAAATAAATAAGGCACATTTTTTCCCTCCAAATCATATTTATTTTAATATATTTTCAACTTTTATTATAACAAGTAACTGAGAAGATGTGCATTGCACAACATTTTTTTTTTGTTTCTAAATAATGATATAATTTTTTAAAGAAAATGATCTCTTTTTTCCCAAAATAACCACATAATATGTTTTTTAACACATAAATTATAAATCTATTTTCCATTGAAGTATAAGACTAAAGATATGATTTATGAATAGGTGGAGGGATTTTTATTTTATTTTGTATTAGCCCACACTTTGGCAATAACATTTTCATGTTGAATTCTTTAACAATTTAGAAACAAGAAAACACATAAGTGTTCAATGTTATTTATGTTTATAGAGCATGACCAGGTGGTAGGTTGCTTCTTGTGAGATTGGGGATTTATTATAATTTTCTTTTTCATACATAACCAAGTGGTGGGTTGCTTATTGTGAGACTGGCGACTTATTATACTAGGTGGTGGGCTACCTTGTGGAGTTTCTCAATTGCACTTTGTGGAGTAGGGCGCGTATTAGATACATATTTGGTGTTAAGACTGCTATAAGTAAATCATTAGTTTTTTAAATAATTGAATAGTTATCCTATGTACAAGTGTTTAACTCTCTGTGACCTTAAAGACAATTTCATGGATTTGTTGTTGTCTACAAGGATAAGTTATTGTCGAAGATGATAAAGAAGATGAGAATCAAAGTAACTTGTTAAGAAATTCAGCGATTATTTTTGTTCTGCAAAGCTAGGGGTTAACATTAGAAGGCATGATTTGGTGCGTGGTTAACTCTTGTCCTTATTTAAGATTTATTTCAACACTAATGCATTGGTTATCATAATTTGCTTGAAAAGTATAGGTTAAAATTCCCTGATTTGTTGCTTTCATAAACTTAGAGTATTTGATTCTATTTAAGGTGAATTTATATGGTTTGTAATATCAATTGATGTTGCACTAAATGGAATTTATGTTCTTAACCTTACCCACACGTGCATAACAGATTTTGTTTTAGGCCTTGTCAAATTTGTAGTCAGTTTTCTCTTTCCATGTCCTATGAACCACCACCCATTGTGGTCTTCATACTTTATCAGTGATGTCTTTGTTGTGTGACTTGTTTAATTTTGCAGAGATAACTCTTCAATTCTACCCTGAGATATCTGTACCCATTGGTGCACTTGATCTACATTCAGTTTCAGTTTCAACTAGCCGGTGTATCCTGATGTGATGAGAATATGGAGTAAGTGTTCGTTAGGGATTAGTATGGGGTAGCATGCATTCATGCTCTTAGTCTAATCATGTTCATTTTGAATTATATGCTACTCGTTAATAGGTGTGACATTGAAGTTATAGCTATACAATTCTCAAAAAGATAGTGGGGTTGAATTAACCTATTTGTGACCAAGATAGGCAGCCTAGTTCAAAAATCTATTTTGTATTATCTTGTTTTACTTATGTTAATTGATATTTTATTTGTTAACATTCACTTAAATAGTATAATGTAAACTGCTACCACTTGTAGTCTTGTGTATCGTTGATGAGAACTACTACAAATGAAAAGTGTCAATACTTATGGCACAACCTAAAGTTACCTTGGTTTATCAACCAGTAAAGATTTTCCTTAGCTAATCCCTGCTGCAAAGATTTCCCCTGGCCAATCTCCATTGCCAAATTTATTGGATATTGATGGATATTGTTTAGGCTTGAACATTTGTTGGATCAAATTTATTGGATAATGTTAGATGTCTGATGGATATTGATTAAGGGTGAACATTTTGTGGCTGCTGAGGATTTGCAATTTTTATTGTTAAATGATTTGTACACTTCTGTATAATTTAAAATTTCTATATGTGTTTAGAGGTATTTATGGATTTAGAGGCACTGGAGTAATGAATGGTATGTTATTGATTTGCCGGAGTTATGGTAATATTTAGATTTTTGTGTCTGACTATGTTTACGTATTTGTATTGGACGTTAATTAACTTATGTTGTTAGTTCGTGTGTATATGTGTTGAATTCATGTGTCCCCTATTTCATGGTAAAACATCATTGGATTTTGTTCATGCCTTTTTGTGATGCCATGTTATGCCCCTCGTTGCAGTTGATAATAGTCCATATACTTGATACTGCATCTTCATATGGTTGTGTATATTATTCTTGACTTTATGTCACATGTTCATATATCATATGGTGTCATATTATGCCTCCTCTTGCAAGTTGATAATACTCTATATGCTTAAGACCTACATTCACGTGATTGTACCGTGTCCATGTTTATGTGTCACCTATTCATGTGTTTGTGTGATGCCATATTGTGCCTCTTGTTATGAGTTGATAATGATCTATATGCTTGATACCATGTACTCATGTGGTTGTGTATGTTGTTAATGATTTTTGCCATATGTTTATGTATTTGTGTGGCTCCATGTTTTGCCTCCTCTTATAGGTTGATAATACCTTATATGCTTGAGACTTATGTTCATGTGGTTGTATATTGTGTTCATGTCTTTGTATCCCTTGTTCATGTGTTTGTGCACTATGTTTGATATGACATAAGAAGATTTTTTTTTTTTTTAAAACACTCCTGTCTTTTCTTTTCTTGCATGTCAAAGATCTTATTAGCGTTCTTGGCATGAATAGCAGCTAATTTCTTACATATTTCTCTTCTATTAAGCAAATCGTTTGGTCACAATGATATTATTATTAGTAACTGGTAATGATGAGAGAGCAATAACATAACCAAAATGATTTGCTTAACGAAAAAAAAATGCAAAAAAAAAAGGTTAGTATCTATAGCATTGGCGGTGATGACATCTATGATGTTCATGTGGGGAAAAAGAAAGGGTGTTTTTTCCCAACATTTTTTTTTTACTATTTAAGATCTTAAAATAGAGTTGAAATAAGAAAGGCCAACAGTCAAGTAGACCTATTCAACACTCCAATACTAAAACCAAAAAATTTGTCATTTCGAAAGCTTAATAAAAAACTATCACAGAATTATCCATTCCATCTAAGGGGGAAAAAAGAAAGAATAATTCCCTATCAAAAAGCCAAGCCATGAACACAACCAAAAAAGGATATTAAGAATGCTACAAGTAGAAAGATTCCAATAAGTCCATATCGTCACTACCTAGCGAACTAGGCATGAAACTCACTGAACAACGGGGGCATGTATACCTTCGCTATGCAATTTAGCATTTATGAGTTTCTCAGTGCCATTAATGGTAACTTTTGCCTACTTTTGTACTCATAGATCATGTCTTTGTATCGTTTTGAGGGTGAAGAATTGCAAAATGTTATGATCTAACTTTAGATGGCCTTTAAGTCTTATTAAAGCTCTCACTGAGTTATATATTGTGCACCCCAACTATCCAAGTGCCCTCAAGTAGAATTCTGCCCATTTTACTCTAGCTATAAGGATATTTTTTATCTATTTAGTTATCTGTAGTTTATGGATTAGCACGAGTTCCTACCAAGTCTTAAGAAGCTCCGCCTTATCTTTAATATGGAATATACAACTTTGAAACATATCCATGAGTGACAAGCCCATCCTACAAATGTGCCTCAAGTTTCTTCAAGTATAAAAAGTACATATACAATGAAAGGTTTGAGAGTGAATTGTAGAAATTGCTACAATCATCGTAGGTCTTGGTTAGTAAATATAGTTCTTAGGTGCTTGCCACCCATAGCTTTGATAATCGTCGTGAAAATTTAATTAAAAAAAATCAATAGTTTCATCATACAATAGAATAGCTCCAAAAACTACCAATTGCCTATATTAGTTAACCTCAACAAACACTCCAAGAGGCCAATACTAATTGTTCATCTTGTATGTGATGACCACGTCCTCAAAAAATTAGTATTCCAAGAACATGCATGTATTGGTCCCTAAAATATTTGTGATTAGCTCATCACAGTCGAGTTGCATTATATGGAAAAAAGAAGGATTCATAGAAGTTTATGCTTTGAAATACTCAATATTGCCCTAACCCCACCATACCCTAGGTTTCTTTATCTTCTATTGTAGAGGTATTTCTTTAGGTCTTCCTTGATACACCCTAGCTTTTATTTACCAACTTATGATAATATCAACTCATGAGATTACTTTAGAGATAAGCCTATAACTTCAGCTAAGACGTTTCAATGCCTTGAGCATTACTTAACTCCTCTACTATGACATAAGGTGAACACCAGTGGGAAGATAAATATCATGTCCCAGATCCGAGGATGAAATGGCAATATCCTAAAATAGGATACCGAACCCATGAGAGACCTAACAGATAACTCAAACTTTTTTGTCAACCGAACAATATCTAAACTTCAAAGTACATAATCTCCTAAGTACAACCAGAAAAAAATCAATGAAAAACTCCCAACTTCAAAATTATCATAAACTAAAACATTCTACCATAAACAATTGAACATCAATTATAAGTTCCATTAAAAACAAACTTTCACTCTAAATCTTCCTCAAACCATTCGTCTAGCTCCTCTTTTTTTAGATGATACCTTGCAAAATGGTAATGAAAGGGTGATCTCACTAACTAAGTAAGGTCAGTATAGCTTTACTAGGATTGAGCATGTTACATACTATTATAATTTCTGAAGTCACAGAATAAATGCTTTGAGTGTCAAAAGTACTTATTTTAGTGAATTGGTTGTGGGACAGCAAACATAAGATTATAGAAATGAAACATTTGAAAATCTACATGAAGAATTAGAGATTTATTGAGCAAAACAAAAGAAA
Organism: Voacanga thouarsii; assembly: GCA_026120185.1. Lineage (NCBI taxonomy): Eukaryota > Viridiplantae > Streptophyta > Magnoliopsida > Gentianales > Apocynaceae > Voacanga > Voacanga thouarsii. The sequence goes on from JANUWF010001921.1 coordinate 1,517,881, forward strand.
ATCAAACAGAGGAGGAACCAGTGCCTGAAGAAGAACAGAACTGGTGTCGTTTAAAACAGAGAGTTTAGTTTCAAAACACAGACATTAACTGACCTCGGGTGTAGGGTAGAAATGGCCTCGGATGTTATCAACAACTTTGGGTTTGCGTTGCTGAGGATAACCGGTGCAAGATAAGGGACTAAAAAGGTATCGATTCATTTCAGGGAAATTTAGGATGAGCTACTATTCTAACCGGCATCGAATGAAAGGATGAACAAGTGTCGAATAGTTTTGGAATTTGTGCAATAAATAAAATATCAATAGCATATGAATAGAATAAGGATATCACAAAATTGCAGGCTTCACAAGGTTTAGAACATAGCTAATGCACCAAACAACCACAACCAACCACTATTTTGAACAAACTTACATTGAACACACACACACACACACACACACACAGAAGTAATACTGATCACATATCAAATTACAGAATTTGAGACATGCTTCGGGTAAGGTCTTGGTGTACTGATATTAGCTCCTAACTATTGTATCCCGTTAGGAGAAGGGCCTGAACTGAAATTAGGTATTGCATCCCCTTAGCAAGGGCCTTATAATTAAAAATTAGGTATTATATCCCTTTAGCCTAACGCCTTATAAGAGAGATTGGGGACTCCCCACCATAACCACCCACAAGTATCAATCAAATCCATAACTTAAACATTGACTTAAAATAAAGCTTTACTTTACATAATTCATTCAATTAAACACAATAATTAAAGTATTAAATATACATCATGCTCAATCTATTTTAATAATTCCAAAATAACTTTCAATGGCAAAAAAAATCACACTTTTCGCCAAAAAAATAGTAAGCCAGAAAAATACAAAAAAAACTCTAAATCCTTTACTAGTCAGAACAGCCACCAGAACAATCCTCAATTCACCACTAACTTAACTAATTACCTACAAAAATTCCAAAATCGCAATCAATTTCACTGATTTCCAATCAAACTCAGAATCCCCAAATCAAACCCTTACACCTAAACAATCGTCAGCCAATCCCTAAAGACAATAACCCAACCTAAAGTGTCAATAGAATGATACTTACCTAGTTTGAAGTTTGTAGGGTGATCTTCTCCTTAGGTTCCTCTCTCTTGTAAATTTCCTATTTCTCCAAAGCTGTCTTAGTGTGAGTGTGCTTATCTGTTCAGAAACGATGTAACGTTAATCCCAAAACATAACTGACGAAAGTAATTAAACCATTGACCTTTTATAAAAACTAATTATAAAATAACTCCAAAACTAATCACTCTACAAAAATAACCCCTAAACTTATGGGCTAGGCCCATCAACACAATCATAAAAAGAAAGGCCCAAATAAGGATTAGGTCATGGGCTTACATTCCACCCCCCTTACGAAAAGTTTCATCCTCGAAACTTATGTTCTAGACACATCAAACAGGAAAGGATACTTTTGACATGCCTTCTCCTCCATTCCCAAATTGCTTCATGTTCTGAATGTTAGACTATTGCACTTTGACATACGGAACAGTTCTTGGCCTTAAAACTTATAACTTCTAATCCGCAATCCTTACAAGCACCTCATCATATGTCAAATCTTCCTGCACTTGAAAAGGTGATGCCTCCAACACGTGACCCAAATTAAATACATACCTTCTCAACTGCGATACATAGAACACATTATGAATTCTTGACAATGCTGGTGGCAAAGCTAACTGATAAGCCAACTCACCAACTCTATCAAGTACCTCATACGGTCCCACATACTCCGAACGCAACTTTCCACTTTGGCCAAACCTCATCACACCTTTAGTAGGAGAAACCTTTAAATACACATTTTCTCCACACTAAAATTCTAAAGGTCTTCGTTTGCTATCTGCCCAACTTTTTCGGCAGTCCTGAGCTGCTTTTAATCTTTCCTAGATCACTTGCATATTCTCGAATGCTAACTATACCAATTTCGGACTTGTTGTTAGCTTTTCACCCACATCATCCTAACACTCCGGTGACCTATACTTCTGATTATAGAGAGCCTCATACAGAGCCATCCCGATATTAGCCTGGTAACTATTATTGTAAGAAAGCTCCACTAATACCATGTTGCCACTCAACTACCTTTGAAATTCAAAACACAGGCTCGAAGCATGTCTTCTAAAATCTAAATCATCTTCTCTGATTGTCCATCTGTCTAAGGATGAAACGCAATGTCCTTCCCAATCTTGGACTTAGGTAAGCCGACTACAAAGTCCATGGTGATATGCTCCCACTTCTACACAGAACCTCCAATGGTTTCAATAACCCTACTAGCTTCTAATGTTCCACATTGACTTGTTGGCACACTAAACACTTGGAAACATAATCAGCTATGCTCCGTTTCATGCTATTCCACCAAAAGTTCCCTTTGAGGTCTTTGTACATCTTGGTTCCTCCTCAGTGAATTAATAGTTTAGTGTCGTGCACTTCCTTAAATATCCCCATGCTCAAGGCCTCATCATGAGGAACACACAGCCTACCTCAAAAACATAAGCTTCCATCCTCATGTATCTAAAAATCTGATTGCTCCACCGCAAGAGCTGTTGTCCTTAATTTCCCTAATTCAACATCTAACTACAGAGCCTCCCTAATCTATTCCACTAATGATGATTTAGTTGTTAAAACAGCTATTAAACCTGTAGCTGGTTGAACCACTTACAACTCCAATCTCTCAAACTCCTTAATCAACTAATCCTGATCTGTTTGTATGGCTCCCAAAGTTCCTGACTTCTTCCTACTCAAGGTATCAACAAACTGATTGGCCTTCCCGGGTGATAATGAATCCTCAGGTCATAATCCTTAAGTAACTCTAACATCGTCATTACCTCATGTTGAGCTCCTTCTGTGTTAACAAATATTTGAGGCTCTGATAGTCAGTGAAAACCTCACGTCTCCCTATACAAGTAATGCCTCCAAATCTTAAGGCAATAACCATTACTGCTAACTCCAAGGGTAATTTCTTTTATATAGCTTCAGTTGACGAGAAGTATAAGCAATCACCCTGCCATTCTACATTAGCATGCAACCCAACCCATTTTTCGATGTGTCACTATAAATAGGGAACCCTCCTTACTCAACTAGAAATGCTAGAACTGGTACAGAAGTCAATAGCTCCTTAAGGTTTTTAAAAGATCTTCTTGCTAGTGTCACTCCACTTAAATTGAACTCTATTCTGCATCACTTGGGTCAATGTAGTAGCAATCTTTGAGAAATCTTCCATAAATTTTCGATAGTATCCAACTAATCCTAAGAAACTTTTAAACTCTGAAGTAGTTGTTGGTCTAGGCCAATCCATAATCATCTCAATCTTTTTGGGATCTACTAAACACACCTTCCTCCAAGATGATATGCCCTAGAAAAGTGACACTCTTTAGCCAAACTTGCACTTGCTAAATTTTTCCTAGAACTTCTGCTCCCAAAATCTCTACAAAACCACTCTCAAATGTTCTCGATGAGTCTCTTCCGATAATAAATACGACAAAATGTCATCTGCGAATACCACCACAAATTTATCCAGTTCATCCTTGAACACCCTGTTCATTAACTCCATAAATGCTGCCGATACATTAGTTAAACCGAAAGGCAAAACCAAAAACTCATAGTGCCCATACCGAGTCTTGAATACACTTTTCGGTATATTCTTCGATTTAATACTCAATTGATAGTATCCTGATCGCAAATCTATCTTGGAGAAAACTCTAGTGTCCTTCAACTGATCAAATAAGTCATTAACTCTTAGTAACGGGTACTTGTTCTTTACAATGATCTTGTTCAATTCTCGGTAGTCAATGCACATTCTCATGCTCCCGTCTTTCTTCTTCAAAAACAAAACAAGCGCATCCCACGGTGATACACTAGGTCGGATAAATTTCTTATCCAACAATTCTTGCAACTGAGTCTTCAACTCTCTCAATTCAGCTGGGGCCATTCGATATTGGGCCTTAGAAATCAGTTTTACACCTAGTAAAAGGTTGATATGAAAATCAACTTCCCTTTCTGGTGGCACACCTGAAAATCCTTAGGAAACACATCCAAGAACTCCTTCACTATTGGTATATCTTCCATTCGTGGTTCCAGCTTATTTGTGTCAACCACATATGCTAAGAATGCCTCACACCCCTTCTACAAATTCTTACGAGCCCTAACTACAAAAATTATTGGAATAGACTTCTTACTCTACTTTCTACCCTTACTCTGGAAATAAAAAACGGTTCACTTGGAATAGCAAACTGCATTCTCTTCTCCTGACAATCCACCAAGGCATTGTTACCCAAGATGACATTGATGTCCACCATATTATTTTGAATTAGTTTAACCTCTAACTCCTCGTTACCAGTGGATACCCGATATCCTCTATGAACAAGATTAGAGACTAAAACATTACCATTGGAAACTGACACCTTATAGGAATCTGGTAAGTAAGTAGGGGTAGTTTTTAGGGCCTTAGCAAATCTATAGGATTTGAATAAATGAGACCCACCACAATCAAACAATACCACAATAGGCACTAAGTTAATTAAGATAGTGCTTGTTACCATATCATTTGCTATGTCGGCCTCGTCGTGAGTGAGAACAAAGACTCGAGCATTCGGTCTCTACTTCTGATCTCCTACCTTGGGTGGCCCTGAACAAGCTGCTAACTGTTTTGTTTCCCGAGCCAACTCCAGACACTGACCAATCTTGTGATCCTACTTCTCACACTTGCAGTTACTTCTAATAGCCTATATGCATTCTCCTGGATACTTCCTATCACATGTGATGTAGTCCTTCCACACTAAGTTCGCATTCGATACTGTGGACCTAGTAGTACTGTCGGCATGGGGTCCTGAGACAACTAGCCTTGGGACATTAGTTATAACTCTTCTCTTAGCATCAATTAGACCCGATAGGGTTGCCCTAACTTCTTGCCCCACATGAAAACTGGACCTAAAACCCTAACTAAAATTGTGCACTGGTCTGGGACACTGTCTCTGACTCATTGGTAATCAGGTACCCTGCCCCTACTCAAACTGTGATTTGGGTCTCTTCTTGTCCCTTTCGAAGTCCGTTCGTCTGAACTCTGCATCAATGTCCAGACTCCTCTAATAGGCTTCCTTGTAGCTGCTTGGTCTTATTGTTGATAGTCTTCCTCTAATTCTTGACTGCAGTTCTCAAACAAACCTATTTATCCTCAAGATAGGGTCTCGTATGATTACTGGAGCATATTTCCCTAGAGCATTGAACTTGAGTGTATATTCTGTCACACCCATCTGACCTATTTGCACCAACTCAAAGAACTAGTTCTCCTTATCTATCTTAAATGTATCCAGAAAGTACTATTCCAAAAAGATCTCTCTAAACTTTTCCCAAGTAAACGGCTCCTCCCCTTGGCAATAAATGGACTTTATACCCTTCCACCATCTGAGTGCTTCATCTACTAGAAATGGTACTGCCACTATTGGTTTTATCTCATTTGGCACTTCCATGGTTTCAAAATGGTGTTCTAGCTCCTCAATCTATTCTTCAACTCTCACTCCTAAATCATTAAAGGTCGGAAGCCCTATCTTCTTCATCCGTTCATACAATGCCTATGCCCCCGAGTAATTCCGTTAGAATCTACACTCCTGATCTTGTTGTATCTTCTAGTGTTTAGCTTGAAGACTGTATTGATTCTTTTCTTGTTTTTCTTCCTTTGTCACATTAGCATACGCGTTTTGAAGAACTAGTAATGGCAAAAGGAAATAGGAGGATGGCTCAGAAGGATGTAGGAGATAGTGACAAGGATAGAGTAGTCATGATAGCTCGGGGTCAGACCAGTCGGGCAACTTAGGGCTTGAGTTCATCTGCTATGGTATCTGCATTGTGCAAGGCTATAGAGGTACCATTTGGGGGAGTCCATTTGCCTCTACCTCCGCCATTTCTAGTGTCCCCAACCTCTATAGGGCCACCCTTGACTTCTATACCCACTGGGGGAATGGATGACATCAGCAATAATCTGACATCACCTATGACATCAGCAAAATTATTGTACACAGGCCACTATACACAGGTTAAATCAACAAAATTCATGCTTTCATGATATTGTTCCCCAGCAACGGCGCTAAAAACTTGATGCGTAAATTTAGGTGTATAAAAATCATCAAATTTAAATCCACTCCTTAGTCAAGTTTTAATTAAAATATTAATCCCAAAATATAAATACGAGCAAGTATACTCATCACAAGCATAGTTTGGGGAGTTAACGAGTATCAATCCTCAAAGGAACAAGTACACACTAATCACTTCTCATTCATTCTTTAACCGACCCAAATAAAGTAAGAAAAGAATAAAAAGAAAAATAAAGAAAAATACACAACTCAAGGATATATGATTATGCAATTTAGACAAGTATCCTAGAATACATGATAATGAACCAATTGGCAATTCTATCAAGTAATTATCATATTGGCGTCATGAAGGAATGTAAAGTAAAATTCAAATATTTGTCAAGTCATGAATCTACTTAGGTAAATTTTACTTCATTTGTCAATCCATGGAATCCTATATTTTGATTCATATTAACAGATTTGTCAATCAAGTTAACATAATCAAAACATTCATTAAGCTCATCATTATATTTTAATTTAGTTAGTAGATTGGTCAATCAAGCCATCCTAACCAAAATATACATGAATCTCAATTCTTTAAAATTATGAAATTAGTTAATGACCTTTTGTTAAGGCGAAATCAACTAATCTTTAATCACTTAGTCCTATAAGCTTAACTTCGTTGTTCAAGTCCATTAAGATTTGACAAATATGAAATCAATGCAATAAAACTCCTGAAATCATTTTTGTCTAAGTTAATAAGAATAACTCGTGTTAATAACCAATGATATCATGTAATCAAACAACAAAGATGATAAAGAATTGATTAAATAACTAAATTAACACAAAATCATAAATCCCAAAATAATGTTAAATTACAATAAAATCATTGAATACATCATTGTTTAAGGAAAAGAAAACAAAGATAAAAGAAAACATTCATAGACAAGCCTCTTTCTTTACCCTTGAAGACTCTCTTGAACAATCCTCCTTAATTGGGTGAATTCCTCCTTCAATAAGTGATTGGGAATTTTTGCTTTTGAATCCACCTCCACATGTATCCATTCTCTTGTGTGTTTCTCTTGCTTTAATAACTCTTTTGGATGCTAAATTTGTTGCTTGAGAGATCTTAGCTGAGTGGGAATTAGAAAATACCAAAATATTTGGAAAATCCTAAATTGGTGCACAGGAATTTTTCCTTCCAGAGCAGGCTTGGCACCGGGTACTTTCGACCCTCCTGGTGCTAGGTATAATTTGGTTTTCCTCTTAATTTTTTGCTCTATTTTTGCTGGCCAAACAAAATGTACCCGGCACCTCGTTCACTTGTTAGACTCGGCATCAAGTCTGTTTTGTTTTTTCCTCTGCTTGACCAGAATTGACTCGATGTTTAGTCCCTTGGCTGGGCCTGATGCCAGATTTATTCTACAATTGTTTTCTTTTTGCTTGAATTTAGCTCAAATCTGCACAAATTTGTCAAAAATAATTTTTACAAGAAAAATATGAAATAGGTAGGAATATACCTAGTTATTGTAACAAAACTATTTCAAAACAACCTCAAATAATTAGAAAAATAATGATGATTTTAGCCTCTATCACATACCCCTACACTTGAACATTTGTTTGTCCTCAAGCAATCAAGAACTAGACACTAGGCATTTTGAATAAGATAAAACAATTTAGCAAATTTTTCCTTAGAAAACTCATCCATAATGAAGACATAACCTTCTTCCAACCTTAAATATAAATTCGTCATTCATTTAACCCTTTCAAAACCTTGTAAACTTATGTATTAAATCAAACAATCCTAAAGCCATCAAAGTTAAGTTAAACAAGCTTATATCTAGTACAAGAAAATTATCCCACTCCTTGAGCAAAAATATAGATAATATAAATCATGCAAGTTAAGCCATTTAACCAATTCAAGTATTGTAAAGTTAAATTCACAAAACTCAAGTTAATGAAATAAGAAAAACACTGAACTCTCTTTTTTTTCAATGGCTTAGGGAATTGATAGCCTTAAGTGCATGAATTTCTCTTTACACTTTGTATTGGGCCCTTTATAGTCATTATCATTTTTTTTTTAGCAACTTTCTTTTTCTTTCTTCTTTCTTTCCTTACCTTCTTGCCTTCACGATAGCCTTAAGAGAGTATGTTGCTTCTTTATTTCTTCTCTTTCACTCACCGTATTGGCCCCCTTTTCAGCAAATGGTCTCTCTCTTTTTTTTTTTTCTTATCAGATGAAAGCAATTTTTTTTCAACTCCAAGGTTTTTTCACCTCACAATTTTTTTTCTTTTCACTTAAAAATAAAATTTTCTCACATTCCTTATTCACAACTCAAAGTCAAGCAAATTTTAAATTCATAATACAAGAATTAGTCAACAACTCTTTCCATATTTTATCATATCATCCACATTCAAACTCAAAGAATAAAACAAAACTCAAATACCAAATATAACCAAGGTTAATTTAAATTCTCAAGACTTAGAAAAATCCAACTTAATACACAAGTTTACTTTTTAAGAAAAATCAAGCCATAATGAATGACGAATCCATATCCAAAATTAGTAAGAAAATCATCACTCCATTATGGACAAATAAACTCAATTTAGCTCCAAAATCTCCACACTTTCAAATTTTCAAAATTTTTAATTTTTCAACAAAATTGTTTGATACCAAGAAAATACCGAGATCATTGATAAAAACTTGGATAAAGAATATTACTAAACCACTTCCCCCATACTTAAACTGGACAATGTCCTCATTGGCAAAAAATTAACACAATAAAGCATTTCCGAAGAGACTAAAAAAATGATAAAGAGGGATAAAGTTAAGCAATACTCCCCAAATGCAATAAATGCCAATTAATTTTAAAACTTAGAATAGAAAGAATGGCTTGTTCAAGTAACAATTATTCAACCCGACAAAATAAAACACTCCTAAAAGAACAAAGAAAAGAATAACCAAAAGAAAACACAAGATAAACTAATTAAACTCCTAAGAAGAAACACAATGACCCCCTTCCGCACACTTAAACTGGAAAATATTTTCCTTATTTGGGAGAAGAAAAAGGCCTAACAATTCCTAACATAAACCAAAGATACAAACTCTTTCCACTCATCATGTTTCCTCATCAAACCTTTGTAAGAGAAATTAATACTCATTGAAAAAGATAGGCATGATGAAAGTAGAAATAAGAGAGGATTTTGAAAAATAGAATGTTCATGGAAAATATTAGTTGCAATGAATGTAAATACATGATCCAACTGTTCTTAGTACCTTTTTAGACATACAAATCAAGTTCCCAACACAAATATGTAAATTATGTCTAAAAAGTGTATAAATATTAGAATCACCACTTATCCCTTCAAAAGATTTGTCACAATTAAAATTTCCCTTAAAACTTAGCAATTGAGGTCTTAAAGATTAGATCAAGAAATCAGTACTTTTTGACACATCTACAAAACTAAGTTATCTCCTTTTGAATGGGGTAAAGAATAGAAATTATCACCATCCTCCAAGGACTTCTTACGATGTAGCGTTGAAAGATCCAACTCCTTGAGGTATGATAAATTCAACACATCATCATTTGGTCACTTGTTCTCCAAGAATTGAGAAGAACTTAAAAAATTATGTGGTAAAGAGAGATTAGAATTATTAGCACATAAAGGAGAATTGAATACCTCCCTTTCCATATTGGATAATTATTCCTCATATCTTCTCTCTTTTCCTTGTGGATTCTCTTGTTCAAGAGTATGAGCCTTTATAGCATCCTCAACCAACTTGGCTAGTTGCGTTCTTTGATGGCTCATACGTTGGGATGCTTCTTCATGCCACTTAATGGAGGAATTTGTATTGGCGACAAAAGAATGCATTGAGGCTTTAAGTGACATCTCACAAAAAGCATTAATCCGAGCTTGAAAATTTTGCTAAATTCTCATCATTTTAGTTCTTTTGATCTTGTGCCCAAAAGTAGTTGTCTAGGATGATGTCAATCTAGTGCTCAAAGAAAAAAAAATCAAATCAAAAATAAAAACAAACAATAATAATAAAAAAATAAAGGAAAGAAAAAAACAAAAGGGAAAAACAAATAATAGAAAATTAAAGAAAAGAAAAACACACGCATTCACAAACTATCTAAATACAAAAGTTAGTGGTATTTACAGTACAATATGAAGTCAGCTAGTCAATTAAACCACACAATGTTACAAACAACAAGATAGAATACCAATTTACACAAAGAACATATATACGTATTTACATATAGACATATAGACATATAAACATATAAGTATAGTTAAATCAACAAAATCCAAACTTTCATGATATTGTTCCCGAGCAATGGTGCAAAAACTTGATGCGTAAATTTTAGGTGTATAAAAATCATCAAATTTAAATCCATCCCTTAGTTAAGTTTTAATTAAAACATTAATCCTAAAATACACATACAAGAAAGTATATTTATCATAAGTATAGTATAGGGAATTAACGAGTATCGATCCTCAAAGGAATAAGTACACACTAATCACTTTTCTTCCATTATTTAACGGACCCAAATAAAGTGAAAAAAGAATAAAATGAAAAATAAAGAAATATATACAACTCACGGATGTAGGATTATGCAATTTCGACAAATATCCTAGAAAACATGATAATGAACCAATTAGCAATTTTCTCAAGTAATTATCATCTTGGCATTATGAAGGAATGTAAATTGAAATTTAATCGTTCTTTAAGTCATGAATCTACTTAGGTAAATTCCACCTCATTTGTCAATCCATGGAATGCTATATTTTGACTTATATTAACAGATTTTTCAATCAAACTAACATAACCAAAACATGCATTAAGCCCCTCATTATATTTTGATTCAATTAGCAGATTTGTCAATCAAGCCATCATAACCAAAATATACATGAATCTCAATTCCTTAAAAACATGAAATTAACTAATGATTCTTTGTTAAGGCAGAATCAACCAATCTTTGATCACTTAGTCCTATAATCGTAACTTCGTTGTTCAAATCCATTAAGATTTGAAAAATACGAAATCAATGCAACGAAACTCCTAACATCATTTTTTATCTAAGTCAATAAGAAGAACTCGCATCAATAACCAATGACATCAAGTAATCAAACACCAAAGATGATAAAGAATTGGTCAAATAACTAAATTAATACAAAACCATGAATCCCAAAATAATATTAAATTACAATAAAAACATTGAATACATCATTGTTTAAGGAAAATAAAATAAAGATAAAATAAAGTACTCATAGACAAGCCATTTCTTCACCCTTGAAGACTTTCTTGAACAATCCTCATTGATTGGGTGAATTCCTCCTTCAATGAGTTATTAGAAATTTTTTCTTTTGAATCCACCTCCACATGTATCCATTCTCATGTGTGTTTCTCTTGCTTTTATAACCCTTTTGGATGCTAAATTCGTTGCTTGAGAGATCTTGATCGAGTAGGAATTAGAAAATACCAAAATATTTGAAAATTTTCTAAATTCATGCACATAATTTTTACTTTCTAGAGTGGGCCTAACGCTGGGTACCTTCGACCCTCTTGGCGCCAGGTACAATTTGGTCTTCCTTTGGATTTTTTTCTATGTTTTGCTGGCTGAACAGAATGGACCCAGCTCCTGGTCCACTTGCCAGACCCGATGCCAAGTTTGTTCTATTTTTTCCTCTGCTTGACTAGAATGGACCCGGCACCTGGTCCTTTGGTTAGGCCTAGCGCCAGTTCATTCTGAATTGTTCTATTTTTCTTGAATTTAACTCAAATTTGCATAAATTTTCCAAAAATACTTTGTACAAGCAAAATGCCAAATAAGAAGGAATATGCCTAGTTATTATAACAAAAGTATCTCAAAACAACCTTAAATAACTAGGAAAATAATGATGATGTTTGCCCCTATCACTTCAATTATCAACGTTTCAAAACTTTAGCAAACTGCTAAAGAACAAATATTTCTTCTGAATTTCCTCTTAGTTAGAAGTTTAAAATTCCTTATATGACGAAGCAAATTGATGCCTCTCTTTTTAAAAGAAAAGACAAAGAGGATGATATGCTTCGTCCAAACGACATTCAAAATCTTTATGAGTAGAATAATTACACAAACAAATATTTACAAACTATTAGTGAATATTTGATTTCAAAATCGAGTACTCCTTCTGTACAAGAAAAATCGGTACCCAATACTTCTTCAAGTTCTTCAACTTCTTCCACTCCTCTTTTCAAACTATATGAGATTCCTCTCCAGTATAGGAAAGTGCTCAATAAAAAGACTTCAAAGAGAACTTCAAAGAAGGATAGCTGAAATAGAGAAATCTATTAACCTAGAATCTCCTTCAACTCTCAACAGCCTATTAGTTCCCAATATTCTGTTTCTGCTTTAAATCAAAATGACTCAGATACTGAAAGCCATTCTGAACCAAATTATTATAATGTTAATAACATCTATGAATGGAACATAGATGGCCAGTCAGAGTATAACATGATGTTTAAATGCCAGCAAATGACTATAGTAGCCACTACCTATAGGACTACCTACAACTATTTTGACCAATTAGCTGCCCATATTATTATAGCAAGCTTCACGGATTAACTTAAAGGATGGTGGGATGAACACTTGAAAAAGGAAGATAGACATAACATCTTCTATACTGTTAAAACCAACCTTGAAGGTCAACCAATTATCCAAGAAGAAAATCCTATCCCAGGAATTTTCAGAGAAAAATCTACTGAAATCCTCAACAATCTCAAATGCAAAACCCTGTCTGATTTTAGATAGTATAAGAATACCTTCCATACTAGAATCTATGCTAGAATAGATAGAAATAGCCAATATTGGAAAGAAAAATTCCTAGATGGCCTTCCCAAATCTCTTCGTGACTTAGTTTGTAAAGAACTTCAAACCCAGTACAACGGAGTTGTACTTGATGAACAAATTAGCTTTGGCCAACTTACTAGCCAAATCCAACAACTTGCCCTCAAAATTTGTCGTCAAGACAAGATGCTGAGACAATTAGCCAAAGATCGTGCCCAGAGAAGTCGTGACCTAAGCACCATCTGTGAACAATTTGGTCTATCTTCCTATAGTACCAAGCCACATAGGTGCCATAAGACCAAACACCAAGTGTTTTCCAAACCTTCCTACCATAGGAAGCAGTATAAACATACCAAGCGGCCTGCACTTCCTGCTCCGCACAAAACCAAAACTACTAAGGTCAAGTCTCAGCCTTCCAAATAAAAAACAGTTGTCTGTTCCAAATGTAACAAGCCTGGTCATGTAACACCCCACTACGTACGTACCCAAATAGGTGGGATGTCGCCTCGTCCAAAAAACCAGAGGTCATTATAACGAGGTACAAAAGGAATGAAAATAACTAAATAAAACTATGCGATAATTTTATTACAACCAAAGTTAAAACTTATATAAGTCTGAGAATCTAAAACTAACAATTATCTCTCAAAAGAAATACAAAGTAGAAATAAATAAACTGAAGGTCATCTTTTATCTTCAACCTTCTCAAGAAAAGCCTAGTTCATTCCATTAAACCCTCAAACTCATCAATATAATCTCATGCTTTCATCTAGCTTCCATGCATGACAACACTACCATAAAAGCAACCTTATTTAAGTAAAAAGGGATCGAGACCAAGAATGCCTCTTGACGACACACACACTAAAAGCAAAGGTGGTGCCTTTGGTGGTTGTTTGGGTTCACTTGAGGAAGAAAGGTTGATTGTGATGCTCTTGGCATTCTTGTCGAAAATCTTCAATAAAAGGGGACAAGGATTAGCCCCTTGATGATTGAGACTGAGGAGAAAAGAAGAGATTATTTGAATAAAAGGTAAAAAGGGTTGAAAGGTTACTCACCTTAGGTTTAGTTTTCAACTTTGGAGAGGATTGGAGAGTGAAATGGATGAAGTCCTTAGAGAGAGTGGTGACTAGAATTCTTGGGCAAAAGTGCGTGTTTAGGGTTTAGGAAAGTTTGATCTTACTTCGATCACCAAAAACTTGATGTATATTTATTTGGATATAAAAATAAATTAAAAATAAGCACATTCCCAATCAACTTTAAATTAAAACGTTAACCCCAAATTACACATATGAGCAAGCGTACTCATCATTAACAGAGCATAGGGTTCAAACGAGTGTCGATCCTCTAGGAATAAGTATACATTAATCACTTTTCTTTTATTGTTTAACTGACTAGATAAAGTGAAAAATAAATAAAAAGGAAAATAATATAAAATAAAATAATATATTTGCATGTCAAGGATGGAGAATTATGTAATTCAAACCATTATTTTGACAAACATGATCTTGAAGGACTTAATCATTATCATAATTAACTAATCTCTTAGCATCATGAAGGATTAAGATAGATTCACTTCTTTTTCAATCGATGCAATCACTACCTTCTATATAAATTACATTACTTGGTCTTGTCTCAACTAATTCACTTAAAAGATTTATTAAACACAATCCTTGACTAAATTTCCTTGGTCTTGACAAATTTAAAACATGAAGCTAACTAATGAATCCTTGATTTCGGCAGACATCAATTAACATTTAATTACCAGTTTTTAGCGATTAACCCCCTTGGTCTTGGCGATTTAACAGACAACAAATATAAAATTAATAAATTGCAACCACCATCAACCCCTTTAGTCTCAGTGAGTTAATGGAAAGAACCAACCAATTAATCTCGTAATAAGCTCAAGTAATTAAATACCAAGAAGAACAATCTATTAATCAAAAGATCAAGTACTCTAAAAATCATGAATACCTAAAACAATGTCAAATTACAATAAAACAATTAAAATGTCATTGTTCAAGAAAAAGAAAACAAAAGTAAAAGAAAGCACTCATAGACAAGCCTCCTTCTTCTTCCTTTGAAAACCTTCTTGTACAACTCTCCTTGATTTGGAGAATTCCTCCTTTGAATTGAGTGATTTTCAGTTATGATCTATGAATTCCCCCCTTACTCTTGTGTTTTCCATCTATTTATAGGTTTAGGAAGTGCCTAAACTCATTGGTGCAAGGTTCTTGGCCGAGTAAAAGTAGGAAGATACTAAAATTCTACAGATTACCAAAAATGGAATAGAAAAATCAAGATTCTATCTTATCCTCAGGGCACAGCCGGCACCGCCTTGGCTGCTAGAGCCGGCACCGGTTGTGTTCTGTTTTTTCAATCGTTTGCCAATTTTTTTCTTGATTTCAGCACAATGTTGTCTAGAGTACAACCGGCGCTACCTTGGCTGCTAGAGCTGGTGTCGGTTTGGTTCTGTTCCGGTCTTGTTTCAGCAATTTTTTGTTACCTCAAAGTGTGTGCCAACAGTTTGTGGCTGGTGTCGGTTCCTTTGCCCTGGCTTACACTGCCTATGTTCTGTTTTGCGACATTTTTGCTTTGTTTTACCCCTAAAATCTAAAATAATGAACAAAATACATTTCCAAGGGTAAAATCTCAAATATGAAGGAATATGACTAGTTATTGAACAAAATGTATCACAAAATAGCCTCAAATAACTAAGAAAAATATGATTAATTTAGACCCTATCACTTTATCACAAGAAGGAAAATATGACAACTTTTGTCCTTATTGTTGTAGCCGAATTCTAACAAGGTTTAAGATGGGTTTAGGGCTGGTTTTTGGTGGCTATTTTCTAGTTCTTATTTTAGTCGAAATAAGGGAGGAAAAGATGAGAAAAGAAGCTGCCTTTTAGTTCTTGTGTTGGCCAAAATTTGGAGAAGTGGGATGATGGATTTTTGGTGTTGTTTTAGCTAAAACAAGAGAAATTTGGAGGACAATGCTGTTGGAATTTTCATGTGTGTGTGTGTGTGTGTGTAATTGGTTTTGTTTAGCTTACGAGAATTTTGAGAAATAAGAATGGAAAGGTTTGCCAGAGTTGGAATTTAAACTCAAGTCACCAAGTATTAAACACCAAGCTTCAGCTACTAAACCATAACAATTCTAGCTTTAACCACTACACCACAACAACTCTTGTTTCAACCACTAAACCACAACAAATTTTATTTTAATCACTAAACCACAACAACTCTAGCTTCAACCATTACACCACAACAATTATTGTTTAAATATTCCTCTATCAAAATCTCTTAACTCCCACTCACTTACTCCATTTCCTTTCTAATAAATTCTACTCATAAAATAAAAGCTCAAGTCCACCAAGAAACTAACAAATTCCCTTAACTCCTACTCATTTACTCCATTTCCCTTCTAATAATACTCATAAAATAAAAGTTCAAGTCCACCAAAAAACAAACACCAAGCCTTAACCACTAGACTACAACCACTCCTTTTTAAATAGTCCTCTAACAAGTATATCAAAGTAAATAAATTCATGAATTAACCAACTCATAGATTACATATACCCATGAAAATGGTTCAAGTTATCAAATATCATATAAAATGTTATGTCATGCATGACTTTTCCCATATAATAAAGGTTGTTTTAAACAGGGTATTACAGGTCATATTACTAGATATTGCAAAATCTGTAAAAAGATTCATGAAGTCTCTTTGAATGACAATGTTCTTGACAAAATCCAGAATCTCCTTCTTTCTGAATCCGATCTGATTAAACTGATGATGAATTTGAACAACTGTTCAATCAAATATAGAAAGATGATCTCTCTTCTCCATCCTCTTCTGATCACTTTGATCTAGAAGGACCAACCATCAATACTCTTACAAAAGAACAAGATCTTCTCCTATAACTCATAGGAAAACTTTCTAATGATTCCAATAAACAAGAGTATCTTAACAAGTTCAAATAAATTCTTGGCCAACTTTCAACTTCATATTCTAACCCTTTCCAACATTATCCGCGTATAGCTAATACATACAATCTTACTGACATTCTCAATAGGTTTCCTACTAAACCTTCCAAGGCTATCACCATTCAAGATCTCCAATCTGAAATCTCCCTTCTTACAGAAGAAATCGGAGAAATCAAAGCTTCTCAAGAACTAGACAGATTAGTTCTGCAAAATCATTATTCTCAAAAGGAATCTCAAAAACTATCAGAAGCTAGTTCTTATGCGAATACTTTTTTAAATTATATTTCAGAATTTTAAATTCAAAGATGGCATGTGCGTCTTACATTTGTCATTCAAAATTCTTTTATGCTTGAAGTTCCAGCATTATTTAATATTGGAGCAGACTTCAATTGTATTCAAGTCAAGAAGGTCCCATTCCTACAAATTTTTTTGAAAAAACAAAGAAAAGCCTTCGTTCGCCAATGATATTAAGCTAGGAATTAGCTTTAAAATTTTAGATGTTTAAGTAAAGCATTCCTCTTTCTCTATTTTTACTTCATTCTTTCTTGTCAAAGATATTACTAATCCTGTTATCTTAGGAACTCTATTAATTCAATAGATCATACCCTTTATGGCCTTCGAAACAGGTATTCAGGTAGAACATCTAAACAAAAAAATTCTTATCCCTTTTGATAGAACTCCTCTTGAAAAAGGATCTTTATCTTATCGAGTTAAAGCAGTCTCAAACCAACTTTCTTAAAGAAGATGTTACCTTCCAACGATTGCAACACCAACTTATTGAACCTCACATCAAAGCCCGGATTAAAACCCTGGAAATCCATATCTAGACCCAACTCTGTTATGATCTCCCTACTGCATTCTGGAATAGAAAACAAAATATTGTTCGACTCCCCTATGAGCCTGACTTTGATGAAAAATTAATTCCAAACAAGGCCCATCCTATTCAAATGAACCATGAGCTTACAAACCATTGCCAAAATGAGATCAATGATCTCTTACAAAAGAAAATCATTTCTCCAAGTACTTCACCCTGGAGTTGTGCGGCATTCTATGTCAACAAAAATATTGAAATTGAGCAAGATGTTCCCAGACTTGTCATAAACTACATACCTCTCAATTTAGCCCTTCGATGGATTAGGTATTATATTCCCAATAAAAAAGATTTGCTCAACAGATTACATTCTGCTTTACTGTTTTCAAAATTTGATTTGAAATAAGGATTTTGGAAAATTTAAATTGATCCGAGTGATTGATATAAAATAGCTTTTACAGTTCCATTCGACCAGTATGAACGGAATGTCATGCCATTTGGATTACACACACACACACACACACACACACACACACACACACACACACACACACGCACACACACACACACACACATGTATATGTGTGTGTGTGTGTGTGTGTGTGTGTGTGTGTGAGAGTGTGTGTGAGAGAGAGAGAGAGAGAGAGAGAATATATATGTATGCCTATATATGTATATATGTTTATTTTTTTCAAAAAAAAGATGTATATATGTATATATATGGGTGTATATATTTATATATGTTTGTGTGTTGTATTTATATGTGTGTGTATGTGTGTGTGTGTGTGTGTGTTGTATATATTTATATTTATGTGTGTATATGTGCGTATATGTTGTGTATATATTTGTTTATATTGTATGTATATGTGTGTGTGTGTGTGTGTATGTGTGTTGAATATATATATATATATATATATATGTATGTATGTATGTATGTATGTATGTATAAGTTTTTTTTTCCCAATCGATCTATATGTATAAAATTATTTAATAAAAATGATGATATAATTAAAATATATAAATTTTTAAAATTATTTAAATGTATAAAATAATATATTATATTGGACAATGTGGTTTCTTAGTGCATTTAATTTGGTTATTGTATTTTGTTATAATAATAATGTTTAAAAAATACCAAAAAAATATTGGGAATAATTTAAATAAATAAAAAAAGAATAAAACCAAACAATTGGTTTGGGCTAGCGGCTAAGTCACAATTGCTCCAATTGTGAGGTCTATTAAGGGCTCCGATCATGTGTGGTTGGTCTACGTGGACCATGACAATAAAGAGCTCCAATTAGCTGTGCCTGGTCCACATGGACCATGCTAAGAAAGAGATCTAATCAGGTGTGGCTAGTCTGTGGGGCTCTAGTGGAGTTCAGCTTAGCGACAAAATTTTTTATCACTAAAAATCATTGTTAACGACAAAATATTTTAGCTTTAGCTAGGAAATTTTCCTAGCCAAAAGTATGGGCTTTAGCGAGGAAGTTATTTCCTCACTAAAGAACCTTTGCACTACAAAATTTTTAGCTGTAGTAAGAAAAATCTTTCCTCATTAAAGAACCATCTTTTGGCGAGCAAATTTTTTGTCGCCATTGAACCATTATGGTGACGTTTTTTTTTTTTTTTTGGAAATTTTTTTTGTCAAAAATGTAATAATATTATGATTAAAAAATTGTCATTAACGACAAAAATTTTTTAGCATTAGAGAGGAAATTTTTTCTAGCAAAAAGTCAAAACTTTAACGAGAAAATATTTTCCTAGCTAAAGGTTACCCTTTGGTAACAAAACACAAAATTTTGTTGCCAACACCCTTTGGTGACTGCGTTTCAGAGACGATTGGGCAAGGAGGCTTTTTTCCTCACCAAAGGTCTTTAGCTAGGAAATTTTGGCCTTCAGTGAGGAAAAATTTTTGTCACGAAAGCCCATTTTCTTGTAGTGTCCATATATGGACAACAAAGTAATGACTATAGAATAGGAGTTTGAATTATTATATCATGACATAAGGTACCCCAAACTTGAGAAAGTAAGTTCTCAAGCAATTTGATAACCATTGATTAACCCTATTGAAAATAACTATAAGAAATACTAAATAGAACTACTGCCATTTCGTATATGCTGCATAACACACTAGAATGCTCCTTGACACCACAATATGGAAGGAAAGGAAATTATATCAAGATTGTATTGAGCAATCAAAGGAATTTATCATACTTCATATGTTATGGAAAAAATATCCCAGGTTCTACAAGCTCCAACAATAATCTCAAGCTCGTCCTTTTTAATAACTTTCCCTAGAACATAAAAAAATCATAGTTGCCCCCATATACAAAAAGTAGCACAAACATAAAAAAAATCATAGTTTTCTTTAAATCAACTTCTCAGTTCACTACATAATACATAGATATCCAACATAAATATCTAGCATATGAGTTTGGCAATTTAACTCTTGGAGATATGTCATGCACATAAATTTCTTCATGCATTGGAATGCCAAATGCATCACGCAACAATCCATCCATGTCATCATTTTGATTAATTGTAGCTTGCAAATCATGACCAAAATTTGATCTAGATGAATTAGAAGATGAAAGTTCTCCATATACTATCCAATGAGAGTATCCCTTAATAAACCCATATACTATATGGAGCTCTCATGCCTCGATTTCTGTACTCATTTCCACATTTTACCCGAGGGCACAAATTTTTTTTTAATTTAAATTTGCTTTATTCATTGCAAATCTTAAGAAGCTAAAAACACCATTTTGATATGCAATGTAATTTCTAGAAAGATTCATCCAAGATTTATCCATGTTAGTGATGCCACAATCAACAACAAACAAGCTAAAGTTAAAGCCTAAGGAATAACAAAAAAAATGTAAGATTTATGCAATTTAATTTGGGACATTAAAAAATTTGAGAAATACAAATCAAGGAAATAAAGTCAAATTCACATCCAACTAAGAAGTAAAAAATATATATATTCAAAACCTTAAATTAAATAATCATGCATGTTGGAAGAAAACAACATCCACAATCTTAAAAAAAAATAATCAATCTCTCTATTTTTACCTTAAACTGTCCACTTTTAGATAAAAAGTAGCCAGCAGTGAGGATTTCTTTTTAGATTATTCTTTACCATGCCACCATCAAATACCCACATTCCAAGAGTGATATTAGAATAATTAGAAAACAATCCCATTTACTTGTCACTACTAAATTGAAAGAAATTTTAAACATAGTTGAATTTTTTTATAAATAAAAATTTTTCCTTACTAGAAAGATATTCTAATCTTACAATAACCTATCTAGGTAACAGGATAGAAATAATTACTTTCTATTCAGCTTGTTAACCAACAATAACATCTTCACTATCAGAAAGATATAGAAGCTATAACTAAGAAAGAAATAAGCTATGCATATTTGCTAATTCTGTTCACGATCTTTTACGTTTGGCCACCATACTATGCATATGTAATAACAAACCTACTTGAAATGAGTAGTCTTTTACTCTACCTATCACCAAGGTAAGAAAACAAAACTCATGAATTTAGCAACATCTACAATTAATTATTCAACCATCATTGTCTCATATATGATATGGGAATGGTTTCACATTACCACTTACAAATTTTAGTCAGCCCCACATTAACCCCATCAAGCTCTACTTGGAATTAGATGTTGGCGAGAAAAAGAAAATACAACTTGTAGAAACCAAAGTATTTCTTTTATTTGTGGTATGAAAAAGGAAGAAAAAGAAAATGATTTAGGCAGTGCGTTTGTAGGGAATCAAATTGCTTCTAAGTGATTATATAGCTCTAAGGCAATTCATGGCTAAGAATCCTGCATTACTTCTCCATCTCTCCTAGCATATTAAGAAAACGAAAAACATATCTTAAAATTTCAACATTAGAAAAAGAATAATAAAGTATTATTAGCTTTTTACAAATTAAAAATCTTGAATAGAATCAACCAACGCCTTTATTTATATTTCTTTCAAAATATAAAAATGTTTATAATAGGGTGGATATCCTCCCTCATTATCTTTGTCAATTTGTGTTGGTGGCCAACAACCATGTGTGCTAGTCTAGTTTAATAGTGGCTAGAGAAATGGAAAAGATTCATTTTTTCATCATATCATAGATGAATAGGAAGAAGATATGTAATAGTTCTTTATGAATAGGGAAGGAAATGAACAGTGGAAAGACTAGTGTGTTTTTTTTGCAAGATAAATCTTGCATTGCCCAATATGCCCATGCTTCTTCCAAAAAACATGGTTTGCATTTTGCAGGACAAGTCTTTAGGACCATTTGGAAAATGTAGTTCCTTCCATCTGTGGAATTTCTTGGCATCCAATTCAAATACTCAAAAAATCAATTATATCATGAACTGTGAAATATAAGAAAAGTCAAGATATTGAAGGTTATATCACTCTCTTGAGATATAGCCGTAAAAAGAAAATGGAAAAGATAATTACATAATATCTACTTTCTAAATTTTCTTTCAAAATCCTAAAAAGGAGAAAATGAAACTCTCTTCCTCCACATGTAGACTAGAACTAATTCTTGGCCATTTGCTTGTTGGACCATAATTGGCATGCCGATACTCAAAGGGAGATTATATATGGCCAATTCTTGTTTTAAAGTAGATAGTTTTTTGTTTGTTTCTTTTGGCTTTCAAACAATTTGGTGATGGCAATAGAAATAGATGCAACTTCGCCTAATGGCAACAAAAACATATTCACTTTTTCATCATATCATAAAAATATTTACATATATATTTTTATCAAAGTATTTACTCTAAATCTCAAATCATGTATCATTTTACTAAGCTAGGAGCTAGAGAGCAAGCAAAATTCAGCATAGCAACATTACAAATACAAACAACTTCTATAGCATAAGATACTCAAAAAATAGAACATCTTGCTAGATTTAATTTTTTTTTTTTAAAGAAGGCCAAAGCCAATTTTTATTAATAATAAAGAAGAGAAAAATAGAAAGAAAGAAAGCCGTTAGGTCTCAACTAGGTTTAGATTTTTGAATACGAAGGGAGGGGATTTGCCATCTATCTAGGTTATATAGGCCTCTTACTTCAGTAGGCAATTCCATAAAGGACTGGAAAGATTGAGACCCCTGAATGAAGTACCCTAGATTTTTCAGATAATCCACTACTCGTTGGCTTCTCGAAAGACATGTGTAAAAGTGCAAGAACGGAAGCTCTGCCAAATCAACTCTATTTTCCTGAAAAAGGTATGTGTTTTCCATAAGCTAGCTACCTTCCCTTGTAATTGATGGACCAAAAGCCGATTGTCAAACTGAACCATAATGCTAGATGAAGATGCTAGCACCATTTAAGCCCAAAATAAACGGCTTGAGTTTTTGCCTGGTGATTTGAATAGTGGCTAATATTCTTTGAAAAGCTAAAGATGATGTGGTCCGTTGAGCTGCACACAATTACTCTAATCCCTGAAGGCCCCGGATTTCCTTTGCAAGCACCATCGACATTAACCGTAACCGTATTAGATTTAATCCAAGTAACAGGAATGATTCGAGATGGCAAGGAAGCTTTCCAGCATACAGAGGATTTGTGTATCCGCATGCCATTCGGACGACGAATCGGGTGAATTTGAGACTAATTAGCGATAGCCTTAAGAATCCTCTTTCCCAATGTAAGGGAACAAATTTAGCTCCATTGAACAAAACATCATTACGACACTTCCAAGACTCCCATAAAAGTTCTGCAATGAAGAGTCTTGCATATTCACGAACTGAAAAGGGTGAAAACCACCAAGAACAAATAAATGAAGATATGTCTGCAGATGAAACATGAATCTATAGATAATTTGCCTCGGCCTACCATAAGGACGCAATAACTGGACAGATCCTTAAAGAGATGATCCACCGTCTTACTACCATTGGCATAGAGGCTTCACCTAGAGGCTATAGAGAAACCTATGTGAGATAGAACAAAATCCAGAAGGACAAAACTATTCACCAATTTCCACATAAATATCTTAACCTTTTCTGGGAGATCAGAATTCCATAAGTTTCCCAAAAACTCTATTTTTTGCCATTTTACACGAAGGAGCTCATAAGCTAAGGAAATGGAAAAAGCCCCTGAATGAGTTAGATTCCCAGATATGCTTGTTTTGCCCTAACAAAGTAATCTCTGGAGGCAGCTCTGAGAGAATCAATTAAACTAAATTTGGAGCTAAAACCTTATAAATAAGATTAGCTCTCCAAAATCCATGTCTTACCACATCAACCAGTTCCATATTATGCTGACTGGCCCATTCATTCAGATCTGCTAACTGTCCCAATGAAGACCAATTATCAAACCAAAAAGACAAAGAATCGGATTGTGGAATGAACACCAGAAGTTCCTCAATGATGCGAGATACCGTGAGCATTGTACACCAGCAAAGCGATGATGTAGGGGACCTGGACAGAAAAAAAGGATTAAACTCCAAGGGGTTGCATTTGGCATTCATAAAATGAGCCCATAAAGTATCCTGTAACCGAAACCGCCACTAACATTTCATTGCAAAAGCTAAAGTAATAGTACTCCGTGATTGGATACCCAGACCATTTTCCTCCATCGGGTTAGCACAAGATTTTCAACAACACCAATGGTGACGAAGGCCGAACTTTGATTTTCCCTATTAAAAATTGGCCAAATGTTTCTCAACATCTACTAATACTCTTGAAGGGGGAATAGTGCTAAGAGTGTGTAGAGAGGAATGGAATGAAGCACAAATTTCACAAGAGTTAGTTGCCCCCCAAAGCTCAGATTTTTGAATCTCCAATTATGCACCTGAACACCACTTTGTCAATTAAAGGCTGAAAAATAATTCTCTTGTTACGACCTTTAAAGACAGGACATCCAAGATAGGTAAAAGGCATTCTTTTCTTGGTAAATCCAAGTTGTGACTGTATAGTAGTGCTCTTGAGAGATGATTCCTTGTCAGAGATAACAAATGAGCTTTTTCCCTTGTTGACTTGCTGGCCCGAAGCATGCTCATAAGTTGAGATAAAATTGGAGACTGCCCTTAAATTCCTCTTGGAGGCAACTTTGAACAGTATGGTGTCGTCTGCATAACTAAGATGGGAGACTGTGATACACCTTGAAGGCAAAGAAAATGGGAGGATTTTGCCCGATGACATATAAGCATTCAGACCTCTTGAGAAAAATTCCTGGGATAAAAGGAAAAGATATGGGGAAAGTGGATCCCCTTGTCTTACTCCCTGCAAGGATTTGAAAAAACCAACTGGCCTTCCATTGATCAGAATGGAGAACTAACAATTGTCTAAAATATTTAGAACTAGCTGAAGAATATGCTCACAAAAACCAAACCTCCTCATAACCTGAATGAGAGTCTGCCATGATAATTTATCAAAAGTTTTTGCCATATCCAATTTTAAAATGATATTGTCTCCTTGAGTTTTCCTGTCAATGGAGTGCGCCATTTCCTGAGCCAGCAAGATATTGTCTGTGATGCTAGATTTTAAAAATTAACATACCACATCAAATTCAGAAAGGCTACTAGAAGACAAAGTGTTGGACCAAAAATATTAAATGCTAAAAGAAAATGGAGCCAAACCAACAACAAATCACAGAAGATATTGTGCTTATGGAAATCTTTAGAAGGATCAAACTAATAAATCATATAGCAACTAAGAAAAGGAAAAATAAGAAATCACACAGTAGCTAAGAAAAGGAAAAATCACACATTTGTTGTGCTTCATCGCTCCAAGACCGGCAACTTCTAGATCTATTAGATCAACGATGACAAGAAATTGCAATTCAAAGAGTTCAAGAGATATAGAGAGCATGGAAGGGTTCAAAGAGAAATGGGTTAAGTGAAAACAAGGGGGTTAAAGTTATTTTAGTCTACATAGGGAAGGATGGTTTCACTTTAGCGGTTTTTTTTTTCTTCACTAATGGTGCCTTATTTTTACTACTCAAATTTTCTTTTCTTTTTTTTAAAATTACAACAGCTATTATGATAGTTTAATCATGTCAAAATAGATAATATGGTTCTTCCAGAAAAAAGATATCCAAATACATTTCAGAAAATGTCATAATATGGTTTTCTAAGGACATTAAATTTTACATTATTGGTAGATTTAACAAAATGACATAGTTTTGCTTGTGTCTATCATGACATTTTTGGCTAAGTGTCACAAAATTGTACTTCTAATGATATCTTTAAAAAAATATTGTAATAAATATGTCACAATAAGCTTAATTTCTAGTAGTGAATGTAATAAAATATCTCATTTCTCAATATTGCTTAGGGAAGGATGTTATATAAATCATTTATGGCAATAGAAGACACTTTAGAGATTTTGACTAATAATGGTATTAGAATTTCATTAATGAGTTTGACTTAAAGGAGATAATATTGTAATATTAAACCAAACATATTAATTAAGAAAGTTATTAGTGTTGGTATTTATTAATTTTATCCTTTTAAATCATGTTTAGCAGTTTTTTTTCTTATTTGAGTTAATTTTCAAGATTAATTAGGTCTTGTATTCTAATTTTGTAAAACATATTTATATAAGTTTGTTCTTAAAAATATTTGTGATGGTATCTTAGTTTAGAATTTCATACATTCGAGCAATGATAGTTTTAAATTGTCTTATTGGATTATTTAAATCGACCACCATTGAATTTTTATTAAACATATTTTTATATTTCTTTAATACTTCTAAAAATGATTGAAAATCCTTGTCGATCAGCAGGATTCGCCGTCAAAGAAGATCCAGTCAAAGAATAAAAGATCCGCCATCAGTGGACATTACCGTTTAGGAACCACAATCTTCCACTTCAGCAATCACATGTCTAAGAATGTATTATCAAATGACGACGAACTTGGTCCTCTCGTCTCTTCCGACCAAAAGTATCATTTCACAGATTATCACAAGACATACAGACACGCACAAAGTCACTTTAAACGTGATTTCCACGTGATTATTTTAGAGAAAATTGACAGACTAAATGACCATTTGATGTGTACTTAAGAATATCTTCGAAGTCTGGTGTAAACAGCTCCAACTATACCTATAGAACACTAAAGCCAAAATCCAACCCATCCGATATGGTTGTCCAGGTGGCTAGTATATATCCTCACAGTATTTGGTTCATTATTTATATCAAGTGAAAAGAATTTAATTCCTTAAATATTAAAAAAGTCCAAAATATCGAGCAAATAAATTTTTATTGAGGTGATATTATAATTTATTTTCTAAAATTCTAACACTAAAAAATTAATAAATAAAAAAAGATAAATAGAAAACTTACTCGTATTTACACATTCCAACCTATCCCGTCCTCATCACTTATCCTGTTGTCTCTCACCAGCTTTTCCAAACTAGTAATATATTAACAATTTTTATATTTTAATTTACATTATCTTTTTAAAAAAACTTAAAAGACTTAATGTTTTAACTAAAACAATTATAAATTTTAATTTAAAAGTTATATTATGATTGTATAATTTATATGAGAAAAAAATTTATTAAATTTTCTTAAGATATCTGAAATTGATAATAATCAAATGTTATTTTCTATCAATTTTAGAATTTGAATCTAACATTAAGAATAATAGGAATATTGAATAAAATAAAATAAAATTCGTATTTAATGATTTTTTTTACTACAACTACTTTAAGGAAAATAAAAATTAAGTTAAATAATAATATGAGAGATATTTAAAAATAATTTAAAAAATTTTCGTATATGTAATACTTTTTTTAAACATATGCGGTTCTAAACAGAATGCTACAATTATGCATTCGAATTTTTTGGACATGATTAAGATTTGATTTTCGTGTTTGGCCACCTAGATTTTGTTCTTTATATGCTACGATATATTTTTGTAAAATTTAAGCCCAAACTAATGTGTTTTAGTAGATATTTTACCCTTACAAATTTAGAATTGAAGTTGCTGGAATTTGGAAGCAACTTAAGTATTTTAAGGAAATTTTCTAAAATTAAATTGTATACTTCTTCTATGATAAAAAAAAAAACAGTTTATATTCATGCTTAGTGATGTATTAGGGACCTAAATATTAATTTGTTTAATGTGAATGCTTATTGTACATGAGTGTTATTTGGTAAAATCTAAGATACTATAAACTAGGTGCACTATATACAATATGTTTTCTTAAGGTGAATAGGATTAGATTGTGATTTTTTCTCAGACTTAGAAGGTTGTCAAAGGTAAGAAAATACTTGACATTATTTCTCTTAAACAATTTTTTGGACCATCTAAATATGATAGTGTAATATATTTAAAAATATATTTTATGAATTTACTTTGTTAAGATTTAAATTTTATAACATTACTTTTTTATATGCTAATTAAACTATGCCTAAATACAAATTCTAGTTGAAAATCTCAAACCTTAAGGTAGTAAAAGAGACAATTAATCATACCTTACGTGTATTTGCAAAAGACTTGCACCATTGAATGATACATATCAAAACTACCATAAAACTCACTTATCTCTATTTAATTAGTTGAGATATAGTCTGTAAATGGATTTGATCCAAACCAAATCTGAAACACATATCATATGATATAACATGAATTCAAATTCAGATCTGTTTATAAATTTTATATTCATAATGGATTTGAGACCATAACTTATGCTCCATCTAGAGCCTTTTCCCAAACGGAGGTTCGATTTATTTTTATAATATATTCTATAAATTTTTTGGGAATAAATTTATTTAAAATTTATAAAATATTAAAAAAAATATGTGAAGCTAATATGAAATTAAAGAGGTGATATGATATTTTATGAGTAAATAAATAATTTTAAAACATTAAAAATAATTTAAATTTGAGTACCAATTCAGGTATATTTTAAGTCGAGGACTTCAAATGCCTTCGTGCCTCGGAATATAGCTGGAAGCATAGGGCTAAGGCAAGATTCACAACAAGGGCGAGGAAAAGACAGATGAGTCGATCTAAAAGATTAACAAGTAATGGACGGTCTTTTTGGACTAAGGTATGACACAAAAGTGAGTTATCGTTTGGCTAAGGTAAGATGAAAAGACCGACAAGATGCAGCTTTTGACTTAGAACAAGGAGTGACCAATCCAGAGCAAGAAATCGACCTTACTGGAAGCAATAGGAAGTGCGCGGAGGTTGCTGACATCTTAAGACCACTGAGGAAAGGAGCAAACTATCGGGGTTAAGCCTGCTTGATGCAACATCTGACAGGCGTATTTTCCGAGATGAACAATTTTCACTTTGCCAAATTCCCTTTCAGACCAGATTGGAGACAGAACCGGTAAGATTGATTCCGCTGGCAAAAATTTTAATGTAGACTTATGTTTTAATAAGTTGTATTCTATATTATTAAGATTGTACTTGATTAAGAATTAGATTGAGATAAATTTATTAAAATTTAATAAAATAGAGAATAAATATAAGGTTCAATAAATATAATTTGTTGGGAGTATGTAATAATTCTCAAGAAATAAAAATTATTTAAATTAAAATTTTAATTTAGATTAAAAATATTACTTCTCAAATACAACCTAAAGCACAAATCACGTGAATTTAATTCATCTTAAAATTTCGGCTCCATCAATCCCCGTCTTGCAATAGACTCCCCAAATAAAATTAAGTCATAAACAAAAGAACGTGGATCGATATTATAGGTACACCCATACTGTAAGAATCCATACATGCATCATATATGCATTATGCAGCGGAAACTAAGAATTCTAAGTAAAAGGACCGCATGCATGTGAAATAAATGGATCAAAAGCAAGAAGATATACCTTCAGTGATATCTATGTCATTCAAAATTTCTTCTTTCTATTGAGGCGCGATCTAGCAATACTAGAGATCCTTGTCGCCGCCACTAGAGTCCAAGCGTAGAACTCCCTCCAACAATATCTACACAGAGGATACTCAAGAAGCCAAACACG
The DNA here is from genome assembly GCA_026120185.1 of Voacanga thouarsii. NCBI lineage: Eukaryota > Viridiplantae > Streptophyta > Magnoliopsida > Gentianales > Apocynaceae > Voacanga > Voacanga thouarsii. The sequence continues at coordinate 1,547,561 of JANUWF010001921.1, forward strand.
ACCTCTGTGCTAGCAGAGAAGAGCGGCGGCTAGGGTAAAACAGAGAAAATAGGAAGAAGATTTATCGTGAGGTCCTTTTCCACCCGAATGTATCGCCCCAAAACTCCTTCCATGCCTCTTAAAAGGATAAAAACGATCACCCACATTCTCAGGAAAGAAACGCAGAACCTCTTGTCAAAAACTTCCTATGTGAATTCTAATCTAATTAGAATTCATTAAATTATAATTGGAACCTTTAAATTCTTATAATTATAATTTGACCCAGAAATTAAAACTAATTATAATTTAGCCCAAATAACTTCTACTTCTCATGATTAACCCCATAATGTTATCATATAACATCTCGAATACATAATCATCTATTGTGTGTGATCTATTAGGTTTCTCAATCCATTGGTAGTGAATATGAATTAATCCAAACATCTTTGAGATTAATAATCCTTAAAAGAATCTATAATTAATCTATTAATTCCAAACATGATTGGTTTATTAATTCATCAATTAATAAACCCATATTCAGCAGACCATGAGTGATATCTAACAACATATCATGACCACCTAAGAGTCCAAGAAATCAAGTGGCTTGACATGAATCCTTCAATAACAAAAAATAGTGTAATAAACTCCTTTCACCATACAATATCTCATTCAATATGGAGTATGGAATTAGTGCCAACTCCCTCCAGAATATATATTAATTCTGGTCTGAATGTATTAGTACTTGTACCAAGAATTCACTATTCTACATGTGTATCAATTGGAACTGTTTCCAATACACAATAACCTTAGCCAATGATTTCACAAGTAGTAATTCTTATAAGTAACCATGAGATATTCGCCCCTACTATTAGGAGTGGTGAATCCTTTATTGACCCTCTCAACTATTTTCGTTTACCTCACATTGTATCCAATATCTATCTCATAGGCGGCCATCAATCTGGCTCTAGAGATTGGAATCAAAGTACAATGCTCAACAAATAAAGTACCTTGGAGATCTAAAGTCTAAGGATACTTGCACATTTGTAATAGCGAGATTCTACCATAGACTCTACATAGTTATCCATGTGATTATCTTATAATCAGGTCATCCAATGTACTTGTTGTATTAACAAGCATCTACATGTTAACTTTGAGTATCTCAATACTTACGGATATGAGAATCACCGTTTGATCAGATCAAGAAGTCTAACACGTGTTAGTCTTAACGCATTAATGATGTCCTTGTCTTATTAATACTATGACTGAGGATTATTTAAGTACTAACACTATACAGTGTAGTAGGAATCTCGCATCATGATGTCTATCATGATTTCCTTAACACAGTGTTGTACTAGGAACTTTATCTAGCAGTTATTTTACATAAAATAAATTGAAGGATAAATAAAGCATTTTATTAGAAAACAAATGTGTCATATACAATTTACAAGTGATTGCCTCTAGGGCATAACACTAACACATACTACCTAAAATGCCTTTCTTTGTCCATTTATATTGCTTTATTTTTAGCCCGAAACGTCCAACTATATCAGTGTTTCCTTGCATACCGTTTCCGAAGTTGTAGTGTTTTATCCACTAAAATGTGTCAATCTGCAAGTAAGTTTTGTATGGAAACACTAATCTTGTGCTTATTGTATTTCAAATTCCTACTATTGTTGGATTGTTTGAACTTTTTATACCTCCATTTTTTTTAAAATTACCAACATGCACAAGTAATCTTGAATGATGTTCATTTTAATTGTTTTAAATTGTTCTTTTTTAAATTATTAGTTTTGCAATATCTACTAGATAATATAATTATTTATTTTGCAACAGCCACATTACTCTGCATTTTAAGTAACATTTCACTAATGGGAAATTCTTAGGTGAACTTGGTGCATGACCCTACCCGTGCACCAGGTGGGCTAAAAAACTCCCCAGTGTTGACACCTGTGTCAATGAAATATTTTATTCAGAATATTCAACCGGTGCATTTTCCTTTTTTTCCCCATTTTTTTCGTTGACCATGGTTAACCATGGTTATCCAAATTTTCACCCATCCCACCACAATCTCGATAAAGAAACTCTTGAATGGGAAATTTTTCACAGAATCTCTCTCTGTCATCTAGCCATCTCGCATCTAAAACACAGTAAAGTCACATAGATCTACCTTGGCAGCCACTTAGACCTACCTAGGTTGCTGAAATCGAACTCACATTGCCTTATCACAACTGCATTTGGTGTTCGGTTGACAATCTAACACCGTCTGAAATAGTAGATCCAACAAAGCCATTCGAATCTACCTGGTCGACGGCCATTTTGCTGCTAATTTCGACTTGGGTTGCTAAAATTGAAGTTGCATTTCAAAGGTTAATGATCTTTCATAGCTACATTCACATGTGTTGAAACCTCAACACTACATTTGAAAGAAAACGCTGCTTCTATTTTCGAACACTAGCTCCGACAAAGCCTACTCAGATCTACCTTGTCGACGGCCATTCTGCTTCTATTTTAGAATTGGGTTGCAGAAAATGCTATTGTAGTCTGTCCATTAGTAATTTCCTCAGCTGCATTCCTAACTTGTTCTCGTCAGTTTGAAGAATAATAGCAGAAGGAGCGAACCTTCTGCTTTTGATTCCCTTCAGTAATCAGTTTTGCCAACTGCATTCCCATCATTGTTTGTTGTGATTTTCAAGAACTCAGTATATTCTTTACTCCTTTTGCTACAAATTTCCATTTCTTTTCATGTTGTTTTACTAAGATAGTATGTCTATTTGCTATCAACAAGTTAGTATATTCTCTGCTTCTGAAGATTGTGATTCTAAGAGATTATTAGAATGTAGATATGTGTACATGGTCTAAAAGGAATGTGCAAGTGTTGATCCTTTACATGTCAATGTCCGTTGTAATTTGTTTGTTCCATGATCTAAACTATTATCAACACTCCCCCCATCTGTTTATGGTCTTTAGATGTGAACTGAAAATGCCATAAAGATTCATGGAAGAAGGTTTTTATGCTCCACAAAGTTCATAAATATATAAAAGAATTTCCCAACTCTTACATGCCTCCTTAGTTAAATGATGCCATAAACAGTCATATCAAGCATTTCTCTCCTTTTCCTTTGACATTGCACTTTGGTGGAGATGAAGAATTGTTATAGCCTTTAAGGTGTTTTCTTTGACATTGCACTAAGTTTGAGAATTTTCAACGATCTTCTTAACATCTTTCATATTAGGGTTGAGAATTTTAAAAGATGAGTTCATAGTATTTCAACCCTCAGATTCTTTTAATTTGTTTTTGAAATGATTTTACAGTTCCTCTTCAGCTATCTTATTTTCTAGTTTGTAGGATGTCAAGTGGTGTAGATACTATTTTTATTGATGAGTTAGAAGATGACGATGATGAGGAAGTGCAACTCTTAAGCTAAACAAGTGAAGAAATTTAGTCATTACAAGGCACTAGTAACAATGATGTTGAGATTGTGTCTGAGAAACGAGCAGAAGGACAAAATGATGAGGATGATAAAATCGAAGAGGCACTAATTCAGAAGTTGGAAAAAAAATTAATGAATGTTGTTGTAGATTGTCAAGAGAAAGCGTATGAGTTGTATTGTGAATATGCACATGTTTGTGGCTTTAGTATAAGGAAGGGAAAACAGTACTACATGCAAGGGACAAAAAAGATTAGGTCAAAAGTGTTCTGCTGCTCAAAGCAAGGTATTAAAAGATTTGAAAGTGATGGTAGTTCATATGAAAAGTTGGATACAAGAACTGATTGCAAGGCAATGGTAATGTTTGAAGTTGATAAGAATGGCAATTGGAAGGCTAGCAAACTATAGAAGGGGCATAACCATGAGATGGCAAAGATATATGAGAAGCATTTGTTAAAATCAGCCCGTCAGGTATCAAAAGCTAAAGGAGACACTTTAGAGGTAATGGTTGGTTCGAAATAAAGACTTTTGAAGCATTTTCTTATATGACAAAAGAATGTGGTAATGTTGCTAGTGTTGAATTCACGAAGAATGATGCTTATAATGAACTAAATAATAGAAGAAACATGGTGATTGAAAAGGGAGATGCTTAAAGTTTGGTCAACCATTTCAAGCATAGAACTAGCATTGAAGGCATGTTTTTCTAGGATGTGGAGTTGGATGATGAAGAGCGTATTCACAATTTCTTTTGGAGGGATGGTAGTGTTAGTGTTGTGCCATAGAGGAAATCACTTGTACATTGTAGAAGTCACATTTTATTTTAATAAAAGGCATTATTTATCTTACAGTTTCTTTTGTTTACTTTTAAGTAATATAACTGTTCGATAAAGTCCCTAGTACAACACTGTGTTAAAGAAATCATGATATGAGATTCCTACTACACTGTATAGTATTAGTATTTAAATAATCCATAGTAATAGTATTAATGAGACATGACATCATTAATGCGTTATGACTAGCATGTGTTAGACTTTTTAATTTGATCAAGCGGTGGTTCTCACCACTCCAATAGTAGGGGTGAATATCTCACGGCCACTTGTAGGAATTACTACTCCGAAAGTACTTAGCCAAGGCGATTATATATTGGAAACAGGTCCAATTAATACACATCTAGAGTAGTGGGTTCCTGGTACAAATACTATTGTATTCAGTGCATAATTAATTCTGGAGGGAGTTGGCACTAATTCCGTACTCCAAACCGAATGAGATATTGTATGGTGAAAGGAGTTAATTGCACTAAAATTTGTTATTGAAGGGTTCATGTCAAGCCACTTGACTTCCTAGACTCTTGGGTGGTCATGATGTGTTGCTAGATACTGCTCATGATCTGAGAATATGGGTTTATTAATTGATGAATTAATTAATAAACCAATCTTGATTAGAATTAATAGGATTAATTCTAATCAATTAATTTTGGATTATTAATTTCAAAGACATCTGGATTAATTCATGTTCGCTACCAATTAACTGGGAAACCTAATAGGTCACGCATAATAGAGAATTATATACTCAAGATATTATTTGATAACATAAAGGGGTTAATTGCGAGAAAGAGAAATTATTGTGGACAAATTATAATTAGTTATAATTTGTGGTCCAAGATGTAATTGTAGGAAGTTGATGTTTCCAATTACAATTAGGAAATTCTAATTATTTTAGAATTTTAGATTTTCAGTGGATTTTGGAACATATATTAGATATGCTCAAAACCCTAATCAAAAGGTGATTCACACGAAAATAGGAGCCACAAAACAAACGCCTTCTTCTTCTTCTTCTTCTTCTTCTTCTCTCTCTCTCTCTCTCTCTCTCTTTGTTGAAAACGAAAATAGCCCTAGCCACCATCTTTTTCTGCTAACACAGGAAATTTTGGTACTTAAGTATTCATTTGTATGGATTACTGTTAGAGATAATCACACACTGTGATTATAGTGGTTAGACATTCAACCCACGTGGAGTTTGCATAAGAGGATTACTGGATCGCGCCTCGATTTGAAGAAGAGATTTTATTCTTCGGACGATCAAACAAAGGTAAAAAGCTGTTACCTTTATTATCTTTATGTCTTATTTTCCACGCATAGGCGAGTCCTGGGATGGTATCTCGTTTTATTTTCCATTGCGCCGTATAGAATACGAGCCTAAGATAACCAACAGTGGTATCAAAGCCATGCTATGTGTGGTCTACGGACATTATTTCGGCATGAAAACTGTTTTCATGTATTCCTACTTGTCTTTGTCGTTGTGAAAATCATTTTCACTCGAGTCGAAATAGTTTCGAGCTTTGTGGGTTGGGTCCATAGCATAATATGATTGTGTAAAAGTTATAGCATATTTCAAAATGTGCTGAAAATTTTCTGTAGAAAAACGTTTTCTTAAACATGGTAGTTTCCCTACGTTTCATCTTGTGAATTTGATTTTCTGTTTTGTTTTGTCTAAACTAACAAATTGGTTGTTGTTTTGAGCTTCAAAATAGAAAATTCTGTTGATAATTGTTTTCACTAAAATTTTGTAGAAGATTAGGGCTCTAGAAATTGTTTCTGGAAAATTTTTTTGAAAATAGCTGCCACTTTCCAACTATGGCTGGCACCAAGTTTAGCCTCCAAACTGGTGCCAGTTCCATTCTGCTCGTGATGTCCAAAAATCATTTTTGGAAGAAATTTTTTTTGGAAACCAGAATAAAGCCGGCGCCGGCTCTGGCTTCCAAACCAACACCGATTATGCTCTGTTTTGCACGATCTAGTTGTTTAAAAAAAAAAAAAAATTGGAATAGAATTTTGAAAAGCAAAATCTCATTTGATGAGAGGCAACAAAATAAAAAAATTTTCACAAGGACGCTGCCCTTCTAACCCCCGCAAGGGGCGCTACCCTCTTGACCCTCGCCCGTTGACCAAAATTTGATTAATTCAGGATTTATTATTTCTAATTTGTAGACTATTTTATTTTTCTGCCAGTGTTCTAGGGGATTTTCTCCTATAATTTTGATTTTTTCTAGTTGATGTAACAAGATATCTATATCCTGTTGTTCACTAGCTATTTCTCCTAAATTAAAGTTTATTTCATTTGAATAATCTAATTCAGAAAAATCAAATTGTTCAAATGCTTCTATTTCAGGAATATTTACTTTTTCCTAGATTATTTCTAGTACTTGACTGTCAGGTAACAGATTAAGTTCTCTGCTTAAAGGAGAGCTTAATATTGTATCTGCCCTTTTAAAAAAGGTTACCCTATTACCTTCTACTATTATTCCACCATAGAGATTTTTGATAAAATTCATTCCTGTTATTAATTGATTCATGGTTGACACCTATGTTGTTGGTAAATAGTATTTTTCACTATTAAACTTAATAGTGCAGTCTACCAACCTTTCATCTATTTTTCTAGTATTTCCTACTGTGTCTATTATAGTTGAGCCTATTTCTGATTTTACCATGTATTTGTTAGGTACTAAATCTTTATGGATATAGCACATTGTAGCACCAGTATCAATTATGCCTGATAAGGTAAGAGTATGTTTATTAGGGAATTCTATCACACAAACGGTATTGAGCAAGTTGTTTGTTCTATATTTTCCTAATACTAAATAGTATGTTTATTAAACATGGATAAACATGAATCCTAGTACCAGTCAAACTAGTGGTGTAAGTGAGGTATCACCAATGTATGATGTTCCTCAATCAACTACATCCCAGTTACCAAAAAAGAGGCGTCTAGGATTATACCTACAGTAGGAGGAGGTTATGAAACATACTATAGTAATAAAATAGGACTCCAACAACCTCCAGGAGTAATATATAATTTACCACCTCAACATAAATCAGTCGAGAGATTCCGCAAGACTTTCGAGTGCTTTCCTTAAATGGTATTAGAGCCTTAGTTTAGAGTTAGTGTAAATTACTAGATTGGTGTGGATTGCTCCCCTGTATCAGTAGTACCTGAGTCTGTAAACATCTATATTGTAATCAGGTAATAATATTATGGAGTAGTGAGATCCATGATCTCTCAAGACTCTCCAGTTTGATGTGATCAATTTCTTGTTTATCTGTGGATCTGATGTTCTAGCTTATACTCCTTTTCTCTATAAGAGTAGGTTGGCTGAGAAATAATGCCAAGTATATTGAGTATCTTCGTTCACGAGGCGTGAAAACACTCTGTGTTCAAGACGATGGTTTACCATCAGAAGCTCACGTATAAGGCATAATTACTTTTCTTGCCACTTACTCATTGTCTTTGTTAGAATAACAAGCATGCTGATAGAAATTATGTTATATGAACTATTATTTTAATTTTGCGATTATTACTTGTGCTTGTGGTGTAAAGTTGAAAGTATTGGTGGAAGGGCAAAAGAATCTAGAGGCTTCGCATAAGACCCGAGAGAGGCAGCATTTAGGTCCAATGGTGTGAGCCCTTGTATGCTAAGAAAATAAGACTGATAAGCTCAAGAGAAACTCAACTAGTAGTTTGCAGAAAAAGATAGATAATACTCATCTAGGATAATTAATATAGGAAGCATGTTTCTATTCTCTCAAGATAGGATAGATTTATAAAATGGAAAGGAAAAAGAAGTTAGAATACTTAGATCTTGCAGAAAGGACTTTTGTCCAAAAGAACAAGTATAGATAAACATCAAATATGGTGTAGTTTTGAGGGACCACTTGCAAAACATCAATTTGAACACCTGTATCACGGATCAAACAGTCAACTCAACTTAATAGTAGATTTGATAAATATAGTCTTGAATAACCAATTAAAACAAAACCAAGTTTTAAGTGAGTTTTCAAGAAAACATTTAGAGTTTAGAGACAAAATTGTTTTAGAAATAGAACAATTAAGGTCTAATTTAGATTTTGTAAAAAATAGTTTACAACTCAAAACACTTAGAAATCTTCCAACTAAAGAAGATTTAAATCAATTAGTGGGAACTTTAAAACCCAAAATAGAACATAGACAACTTCTAGAAGAAACTAGGAAAGAAATTTTAGGAATAAAACAATTCTTAGAATATGAAAAGGAGATACAATCTTCAATAGATAAACACTGCAGAATGATATTAAGAATTCATAATGAGTGACCTAATAAATAATCCAGGCTATCAAGCTGCTTTAATAGAAAGTAGAAAATACTTAGAAGGATCTGTAGGAATCCTTGATAAAAATGATGATATTAATAAAAATATCACAACTCCAGGTGATAAAGTAGTTATCAGGCAGAATATCGTAATAATATTATTACTTCTTGAGATAATTGAAAAACTAGAAGCCCCAGTCAGAGATGTAGAAATCTCTAATAAGTTAACTTCTATTAGTAAATCTTTAGAAGGTTTAAATTTAGAAATAGGAAGGAAACCTGTAAGAAAGCCAAAATCCCATATTTTTGCTACCTGAAAAAGTTCAATAGTTTCTCCTGAAGAGAAAAATAAACTATCATGAAGTATAATATTGAACTCATAGATGTACTTAAACAAAGACCGTTGATTTCAATAGTCTATGAAACCATAGAATTAGGAGAAATAGAGATTTTAGAATACTTGATTAAACATATATTCAGTATTTATAATCTAATTAGTAATAACTTACTTTATAAATGGGAATATATAGAAAAATTGTAGGATGACAACTTCAAAAATAACAGAAAAAGAGAAGTTGGATATAGTTACTTATGGTAGAATAGAAAGGGTAATAGATAAAGCAAAAAAGTTAAGACCCTTTAAAATTGTAGAAACAGTTGTTGACCCAGAACAACAATTAGCAAACTTTAGGGACAATAAGATTCAACCAATTGCCCCTAAATATTTATATAATTATAGTCCTAGTAAGACTCATAAACTGGTGAATTTGTATAGGGAACATTTAATATCAAGTCCCAATGACAAAAGTACAGTAGTATTACCAGTAATAACTAGAGAAAGTAGGGATGCATTGTTAAGAGAAAATAGTGAATTGTTTCATTTAGGCTGTATTATGATCGGTATCAAAGGAATCCATAGAAAAGAGTTAGGAACAAAAGTTTTTATTGGACTTTTAGATACAAGACATAATGACATAATAACAGCAATTATAGGAAATATGGAAGTTGACATGAGTCAAAATAGTCAGATAGTTTATATAATGCCAGATTACCTATTTCCTATTGACCAAATGCATGAACATCTTAAAATAGTGGTCAAAAGTAAAGGATATAATATGGTAGAAAATGCTGAAAATCTGTTGATTTGTCAGAATATCATAGGAAAAGTAACTTCTGGAAACAATGTAGGATACACTGTTAAAGAAATAGAAATAGTTAGATTCCTAGCAAGTAGAGGAATAAAAGTATTACCAGGAAAGAAGATAGAGAATCATGATCTTTTAGGAGATACCTGGAATATTAGTAAAATTTTGGATAAACCTATCATAGTTCCAACTTGTGCTCAGTATTACACTGAAATTAATGGTAATATTAGTTGTAGGTTTAGTAATTATATAGGAACTGAACAAGAGGATGAAGAGCAAGAATAGTAATTACATCCAACATGCCTTGTTCCATCTTAGCCATATAGATAGAAATAATTTAGAAGTAATTTCTGAATTTAGGGCAAGAATAATATATTATGTAGAAACAAGTGAAAATAAAGACTTGTTTAAACTAATAGATAGTTGGTGTTCACAAAATGAACAAATAATATATAGAAAGGAATATAGACAGTGGAAAAGAGACTTAGTAGACACAGGAGATCCACAATATAATGGATAGGAAGACGAATATACCTGGATCTGGCAAACAAGGAACTTCATCTTTAAAATCAGTAGATTCTATAACATGGTTTAATAGAGACCAAATACAGGAACAGTGTACGGTTACACAAGCATTAATTAGTTTAAGTCATTTAGAGTTGAATTCTATATATACCCTATAATATATTATTATCTTTTCCGAAGAGTCAATAATAATAATATATTATTTACAATAATATTAAGAGTAAAAGATAGTTTTATTTACTCAAAGTTTGACCTTAAGTCAGGATTCTGGCAAATAGCTATGCATGAAGATAGTATTCCATGGTCAACATTTACAGTACCAAATGGACATTTTGAATGGTTAGTAATGCCCTTTGGATTAAAAAATGCACCCTCTGTTTTCCAAAGAAAAATGGATAATATCTTCAAAGAAATTCCATTTGTAGTATGTTATATAGATGACATACTAATATTTAGCAAAAGTAGGAATAAAACGAAACTATGGATTTGCAATCTGTTCTTAAAGTAAATTCTCATGTAGGATTTCTTAAATAGACTAGAGGCTTCACATAAGACCCGAGAGAGGCAGCATTTAGGTCCAATGGTGTGAGCCCTTGTATACCAAGAAAATAAGACTGATAAGCTCAAGAGAAACTCAACTAGTAGTTTGCAGAAAAAGATAGATAATATTCATCTAGGATAATTAATATATGGATTCCTTTGATACCGATAATAATGCAGCCTAAATGAAACAATTCACTGTTTTCTCTTAACAATGCATCCCTACTTTCTCTAGTTATTACTGGTAATACTGCTGTACTTTTGTCATTGGGACTTGATATTAAATGTTCCCCGTACAAATTCACCATTTTATGAGTCTTACTGGGACTATAATTATATAAATATTTAGGGGCAATTGGTTGAATCTTATTGTCCCAAATCCTTTAGGAAAAGTAGTTGCAGAAAAATGGTTTGAATCTGTAGGAAGACAATCTGTAGTAGGAATCACTACTAGGATTCAATTCCTTTTTAACTATTTGAAAGAGCAATGTATGCATTATCAAATAGATAAGCAGATAAAGAACTACAATTACTGCAAAAGGGTAATAACTCCTATGTCTTTTAATTCAGGAAAACCAGAAAAGACAAGGAAATTAAAAAGAAGTAGGTATTATAGGAAAGGAAAACCTCCAATAAAAAATCAACTTAGAAGGTTTAAAACCCATAAACCTCCTAACAAATGTAAATGTTATGTATGTGGAGAAGTAGGACATTTTGCATACCAATGCAAAAATAAAAAAGTTAATTGGGAAAGGTTAAATACCTACCAAACATTAGATATAGAACCAGATTATGATATTATATCATTAGAAGGTGATGAAGCTGATAATGATAGTGATATCATGAGTTATTGTAGTATATCTGACATGTTAGATAAACTTAAGGACTTTGAAAACCTTAATTTATTAAACATGAATGAAGATTGGAACTTAGACAACAATCCTATCTTCTTAAAAAGTAGATATAATTTTGAATTCAACAGGTACAAGCAATGTAATCATGCTTGGCAAGATTTCACAAAATTTAAAGATAGGTGTGAAATTTGTTTAAAATTCCTAGTTGAAAAACATAGGACTTATTGTACAAAATGCAATATAACAGTCTGTAGATTTTGTACGAGTCAATATTTAGGATATAATATGTCTTCTCAAAAAGAAATAGAAGTGAAAGTAGAAGAAGCCCAAGATGTGAGTTACAAGTCCCAAGTAAATTTACATCTTAAAACTATAGGAATAATGCAGAAATACATAGATAATCTAGAAGAAAGCCTTCGAGATTGTATATGTAAAGATAGAAAGAAAGACAGTAAACAAAAAGGGAATAGTCATCGAGGAACAAAATAGCTTTGAAACAATCCTTGAACCTTGCGAAAATGAGCAAAATTTAGTATTAGGAAAATATAGAACAAACAACTTGCTCAATACTGTCTGTGTGATAGAATTCCTTGATAAACATACTCTTACCTTATCAGGCATAATTGATACTGGTGCTACAATGTGCCATATTCATAAAGATTTAGTACCTAACAAATACATGGTAAAATCAGAAATAGGCTCAACTGTAATAGACACAGTAGGAAATACTAGAAAAATAGATGAAAGGTTGGTAGACTGCACTATTAAGTTTAATAGTGAAAAATACTATTTACCAACAACATAGGTGTCAACCATGAATTATCAATTAATAATAGGAATGAATTTTATCAAAAATCTCCACGGTGGAATAATAGTAGAAGGTAATAGGGTAACCTTTTTTAAAATGGCAGATACAATATTAAGCTCTCCTTTAAGCAGAGAACTTAAATCTGTTACCTGACAGTCAAGTACTAGAAATAATCCAGGAAAAAGTAAATATTCCTGAAATAGAAGCTTTTGAACAATTTGATTTTTCTGAATTAGATTATTCAAATGAAATAAATTTTAATTTAGTATAAATAGCTAGTGAACAACAAGATATAGATATCTTGTTACATCAACTACAAAAAATCAAAATTATAGGAGAAAATCCCCTAGAACACTGGCAGAAAAATAAAATAGTCTGCAAATTAGAAATAATAAATCCTGAATTAATCATAAAGGATAAGCCCATGAATTATAATCCTAAAGATTTAGAAGAAGCAAACATGCACACTAAGGAATTATTAGGATTGGGAATAATTAGAAATAATTATAATCCACATAGAACTCCTGCCTTTATAGTAAGGAAACATAGTGAAATTGTTAGAGGAAAAAGTAGAATGGTATATAACTATAAAAGACTGAATGATAATACAGTTGAAGATAGTTATATAATCCCTAACAAGGAACTTTTGATATTAAGAGTAAAAGATAGTTTTATTTACTCAAAGTTTGACCTTAAGTCAGGATTCTGGCAAATAGCTATGCATGAAGATAGTATTCCATGGACAGCATTTACAGTACCAAATGGACATTATGAATGGTTAGTAATGCCCTTTGGATTAAAAAATGCACCCTCTATTTTCCAAAGAAAAATGGATAATATCTTCAAAGAAATTCCATTTGTAGTATGTTATATAGATGACATACTAATATTTAGCAAAAGTAGGAAGGAACACATAAATCATTTAAAGAAAATTTTTGATTTATGTATTCAACATGATATTATTCTCTCAAAGAAGAAAATGTCTCTGGGAAAAATACCAAATAGAATTCTTATGATTTATAATTGGTAAATGACAGATCAAATTAATGGATCACATTGCCAAAACAATTTTAGAAAAGGAAGTAGATTTTAATAATTTAAAATCTCTTCAATCTTTTTTAGGCTTATTAAATTACTGTAGAACTTATATTCCTAACTTTGGAAAATTAGTAGGACCTCTTTATGCCAAAATTAGATCTCATGGTAAAAGAAAATTTAATGACCAAGATTTTAAATTAATTGATAAAATAAAATCAATAATCAAAGCCTTGCCACCTTTAGAACTACCACCTCCAGAACCTTACATGATCGTAGAAGTAGATGCAAGCTTAGATGGATGGGGAGGAGTTTTAAAATGGAAATTATTTAAGGAAGACAAGTAAAAAAATGAAAGAATTAGCAGCTATTGCAGTGGATTGTACAAAAGTAAAATAACCACTACAGATGCTGAAATACTAGCCTGCGTATTTGTTTTAAAGAAATTCTCAGTCTATTTAAGAAATCCAACACGAGAATTTACTTTAAGAATAGATTGTAAATCTATAGTTTCATTTTATAATAAAATGTCACAGTCAAAGTTATCTGTTAACAGATGGCTAATGTTTGTTGACTTTCTTGTAGGAAATCGGTTCAATGTCTTTATTGAACATATTAATGCTAACCAAAATTTCTGGGCTGACCAGCTCAGTAGACTGGTTATTAGGCCTATTGTCTAAAATAGATTGGGCATAGCCCAATGACAATAATGTTTAGTCAGAGCTTAACTCTGAAAAGGCTATCGTACAGTATTCAATGACTGTTTTGGGTACCATATTCAGTTATAGGAGCCCAAGTATAGTTTATGGCTTAGCCTACCATAAAATGTAGTAGATCTTTAAAAGTCTAAAATAGACAATTTAAACTGTTGTTCTCTTTTGCAGATAATGGATACAGGATCTACATCGCTACCTAAACCTGAGGCCTCTGTGTTGGATTTCTAAATTAATTAATCAGATTAAACGCAGCGGAAAATAGCAAGAAATCCAAGCCATGGATCACGGGTTTGCAGTAGAAATAGGAAAAAGAGAAGATCATGCTTATTACCTCTTGAAGCCGGAATTTAAAATTTTCTTGTTCCAAGAATGTAGGCACGATCCAGATCACAAAATCAGTTCACAGCAGCTCAACTGAAGTCCAAGAAAGAACTCTCTCTAATGATAATCCCCACAAGGTTGAACGCTCACAATCTCACAATTCTATGCTAGTAGAATTTAGGAGGTTAGGGTTTGATTAATAAGAGAGAGACGGCTAGGGTTTGACTAAGAGAGAGGCAGAGAAACGGTTTCTCTGTTATTGCATGAATAGTCTATATCTCTTACCCTAAGGAAACCGTTTCCTTATATTTATAGATTTATAATTATCGTAAATTGCAACTTAGTCCTTCAACGTCCAATTGTCAACAAATTGGTCCTTAAAGTTTACTTAATTACAATTAGGTCCCATGAATTATAACAAACTTATAATTCACCTATAAATATATTTTCTTCTCTTAATTAACCCCACAATATTATCAAATAATATATTTGAGCATTCAAACCTTTATTGTGTGTGACCCATTAGGTTTCCTGGTCTTATTGGTAGCATAATATGAATTAATTCTAACAATATTAGAATTAATAATCCTTAATAAAATAAAAGATTAAATTTATTAATTCTCTAATTAATAAATCCATATTTAGCATATCAAGAGCGACATCTAGCAATGACTTTTGACCACCCAAAAATCCAGAAAGTCAAGTAGCTTGACATGAACATTTCAATAGTAAATTATCAGTGCAATAAACTCCTTTCACCTTACAATATGTCATTCGGTCTAGAGCATGGAATTAGTGCCAACTCTATCCAGAATATTATTAATTCTGGCCCGAATATTTTAGTACTTGTTCAAGAAATCCATTACTCGATAGGTGTATCAATTGGAACCATTTCCATCACATAGTCGCCTTGGCCAAGGACTTCATGAGTAATGATTTCTACAAATGGCCTTGAGATATACTCTCCTACTATTAGGAGTGGTGAATCCTTTATTGAATTTCTCAACTACTTTCTTTTACTTTACGTTGTACCCAATATCCATCCCATAGGCAGTCCTAGATAAGACTCCAAAGATTAGAACCAAAGTACAACGCTCGTTAAACAAAGTACCTTGGCGATCTCAAGTCTAAGGATACTTGCACACTTGCTATAATGAGATTCTATCACTGGTACTAAATAGTTATCCAAGTGATTATCTCGTAGCTAGGTCATCCAATAAACTTGTTCCAAAACAAGTATCCACACGTTAATCCTGAGTATCCCAATACTCACGGATATAAGAACCACCGCTTGATCCAATCAAGAGATATAACATGTGCCAGTCTTGGCGTATTAATAATGTCCCATCTTATTAATACTATGACTGGGGATTATTTAAGTACAAACACTGCATAGTGTAGTAGGAATCTCACATCATGATCTCTATCATGATTTCCTTAACACTGTGTTGTACTAGGGACTTTATCTAACGGTTTGTACACGTATTTAGATATAACAATCAAACTGAAAGATAAAGAATGTCTCTTATTAATTTAATATGCAATATACATGGTACAAGTGATTGCCTCTAGAGCACAACACTAACACTCTGAAATTAGATTTGGACCTTATTCTTTGAAGGTCTTACCTCAGAAATTTGAACCAGATTTCCCTGTTTCCCTTGAACAACAAACCCTGTTAGATAATTTATGGAAATTTAGAAACCACAAACAGTATGCCAACATACTGAAAGCCTTGTCTGGACACCTTCACTTTTTGAACAGTACCTTGAGCTTAAAAGATCAGGAAATTCATCATCTTAAAACTCAACTTGCCAAAATTTCTGAACCATTTGAACTAGTGCTTATACCACAGACCCCCTAAACTGTTCTTGAGCTTGAAAGACAGTTGAAAATGTTGAAAGTTAGTCTAAAAGAAAAAGAAAAATTAGGTGAAGATTTTGTTGAACAAATGAAAGAAATGAGAGCCTACATGGAAGAAGAATTAAGAAAAAATTAAGAAAATTTTGAAAAATTTCCAAGAGAGATCCATGAGGTAAAATTACAGATTTACAAATATGTTCGGCAGAAAAAATCTCTAAACAAATAGGAATTCAAGAGATGTTCAGAAATATTTGTGAAAGGCCACTTCAGCAATATGAGGGATTAAGTTTCAACATTATTAGTTTTACTTGTGCTGATAAGGAGAAGAGTTTTACTTTTATTAGAGCAATAATTAATCTCCAAAAATGGGTGGACAAAAATGTTTTAGGTTTAGAATTATCTGTGAATAAGTTAATGGCGTACGCAATGTTATTTAAGCTTTATATTCCTAAAAAGAATTATCTAAAGCAACGGACCCTGATTAGAGATAGGCAGCTTTGTTAGGATTCGTGGACTCCTAAACGCGAAAAACATCCACGAATCCCTCCCGAGGACCCAAGTAAACGATTAAGAAGATCTAAGGTTTAAGAATTACCTCTGGTTGCTGTAATCGAAATCCTTCGATTCTGATTGCGCTGTTGTACGTTCAACTCGAACAATCACCAGACGCTGCAGTATGCGAACGTTCTCAATCAGATACACACCGCGAACTCACTCGATACCCGGGGAGTGCTAGCGCCTAGGATTTGAGAGGTTTTTTTTTTCTTCCTTTTCTGGTAGAGAATGGCACGAATGTTCTCAACCGAAAAATTGGACTCTTGAAAAGACGGTTAGGGTTTTCTTAAAAAACCCCTGAACCTCTTAGAGTCTAACCCTAATAATATCTTATCATATTCTAATTTAAATTCAAATTAAATTAAAACTGATATGATAAGATTCTGCCATTATCTCGGTAATTTAACTAATTAATTTACCGAGTCAGATTCTTATAATCTGGACATCATCCAGATACATCGAATGTGGACATATGTCCAGATTCATTGTATCTGGTAAATTTTCTAAGTACGGTTAACTTAGACATATTTCCAGATTTATCGAATCTGGTCACCAGAAAAATAACCTAACAAATTCGCTTATTGTGTGACCCTATAGGTTCATTTAATACTGGCAGTGTACCTAAATCATATTTAAATGGCCCACAAGTTATAAGCGGTTTCTAGCAAAGCATTATACCTATCCAGGTTAAATGAAGATCGGTGATCTCTTTGAACCAAACCATAATTTTATATTTAGTCCTTTTGTCACACGATATCCAGATTAAGCATAAGGTACGGAGCATGTCATCCTTATTAAGCTTAATCAATTATTTATTGATTTCATAGTAGATTGTTCAAACAAATGATATCAATACTTTAGATTGATATATTTGAGCACGACCATGCATTTTTAACAGTCTAACTTATCAAGGGGCCCATGGATATCTCTCCCATAATTGAGAGGGACAAATTCCTTCACAATCAATTATATTCCTCTCCTTGATTTATTCTATATCCAACAGTAGTCTAATTTATTATCTGGTTAAAGAAAACTTTAGACAATGTCAAAATATAGAATTTATCAAGTAGGAAACTATGATGAATTTAGGTCGAAGGACTTTCAATATTATTATGGCTAGAAAGTACTTATGACATATTCCATGAAGTACTCTCACAGTGGGTCATGTCCAATACAATGTTCTCTAACATTTATTTATGTCTTGACTCGATATCACAAATATCCATGGCTAGTAAAATATAGCCATCAAGTCACAAACATACTAATCTTAATTTATTATTATTCCAATAATAATAATCAATCAGGGACAATTTTAGAATAGTCATTGTATTCATTGTAGGGTTTTACTATCAAGTCACGTACTTGATGACCACAAACCAAAATTCACTATTCATGGAAAGGAAAGCCTCATATTATTATATAAAACATAATGACAATAGTATAAGTACAAATTGACTCTAGGGCATATCCCCAACAAGCTTTCCCACTGCTGTGACCACATGATGGAATCAGATCTCTGCAGAGATGGCTATTTAAGGCTTGTCCTACATGCCATTCCCCTTTTGTTTAGCCCTAATTACCCAGATGATTGTAGAACCGAGATTCTTATCTCAAGATTCCCAAAGGCTAGACCAAATCTTGTCTATGAACATAGAAACCTGATCATCATTCCCGATAAGGAAGTTTTTGTTGTAGACCAGATTTTTAACTACAGGGCAGCTAGTTTGACATACATAGCCGAATACTCTTTTAGAGTTTATCACAGACTCTTAGCTGAATCAAGAAATATGAAGATCTTTGCAGAAGACATCTTTCCTGGAAATCTCTATGTTCCATACCAAAGTTTATTCAATCAAGATCCGACATTGACAGAATTCTACAGGATGGTCAGAGTTAGGACATGTACAACTGTCCAAGGAGAAACTATGCATCATGAGTATGACCCTCCTTTTGATGCAGAAGAAAGAATTGGAGCTGAAGATCTTGATATAGATGATATGGCAACCTGATGGTCTGTGTCCATTCTTATGTGAATCCCACTTTACTCACTACATTTCATCTGAAAAGAAAAACTGATGGGATGCATCTTTTAGTAAAATGAGTGGAACTGTGTCCCCACCATTTTAAAGTAGCTTTTGTTTTTCCGAAGAGCCACTTGTCTTTGTAACTCTTCGAAGAGTCATTTTACTATTTAGCATTTGCTTTTCCGAATAGTCATTTGTCTTTTGATTTTTCGAAGGGGCATTTAGCTTTAGCTTTTTTGAAAGGTCATTTGTCCTTTGGCCTCTCGAAATAACAAGTCAGGATGGTTATAAATACCATTCCTTCTCTCACTAAAACACTCTATCAGTCGAGAGATTCCGCAAGACTTTTGAGTGCTTTCCTTAAATGGTACTGGTGCTACAATATGCCATATCTATAAAGATTTAGTACCTAGCAAATACATGGTAAAATCAGAAATAGGCTCAACTGTAATAGACACAGTAGGAAATACTAGAAAAAGAGATGAAAGGTTGGTAGACTGCACTATTAAGTTTAATAGTGAAAAATACTATTTACCAACAACATGGGTTTTGTTTTAATTGGTTATTCAAGACTATATTTATCAAATCTACTATTAAGTTGAGTTGACCATTTGATCCGTGATACAGGTGTGTTCATAGACAGGATTTGGTTTAGCCTTTGGGAATCTTGAGATAAGAATCTCGATTCTACAATCATCTGGATAATTAGGACTAAACAAAGGGGGAATGGCATGTAGCATAAGCCTTAAATAGCCATCTCTGCAGAGATCTGATTCCATCATGTGGTCACAGCAGTGGGAAAGCTGCCTATTTTAGACAATGGGCCTAATAACCAGTCTATTGAGATGGTCAGCCCAGAAATTTTGGTTAGCATTAATATGTTCAATAAAGACTTTGAACCCATTTCCTACATACTATGTATATATTATTAGTTTAAGTCATTTACTCTTAATATTATACAATATAGATGTTACATCAACTAGAAAAAATTAAAATTATAGGAGAAAGTCCTCTATAACACTGGCAGAAAAATAAAATAGTCTGCAAATTAGAAATAATAAATCCTGAATTAATCATAAAGGATAAGCCCATGAATTATAATCCTAAAGATTTAGAAGAAGCAAACATGCACACTAAGGAATTATTAGGATTGGGAATAATTAGAAATAGTTATAGTCCACATAGAACTCCTGCCTTTATAGTAAGGAAACACAGTGAAATTGTTAGAGGATATACCATTCTACTTTTTCCTATAACAATTTCACTATGTTTCCTTACTATAAAGGTAGGAGTTCTATGTGGACTATAACTACTTCTAAT
The DNA here is from genome assembly GCA_026120185.1 of Voacanga thouarsii. Taxonomy (NCBI): domain Eukaryota; kingdom Viridiplantae; phylum Streptophyta; class Magnoliopsida; order Gentianales; family Apocynaceae; genus Voacanga; species Voacanga thouarsii. The sequence continues at coordinate 1,567,795 of JANUWF010001921.1, forward strand.
TATTCCCAATCCTAATAATTCCTTAGTGTGCATGTTTGCTTCTTCTAAATCTTTAGGATTATAATTCATGGGCTTATCCTTTATGATTAATTCAGGATTTATTATTTCTAATTTGCAGACAATTTTATTTTTTTGCTAGTGTTCTAGTGGATTTTCTCCTATAATTTTGATTTTTTTCTAGTTGATGTAACAAGATATCTATATCCTGTTGTTCACTAGCTATTTCTCCTAAATTAATTGTTTTATTTCTAAAATTTCTTTCCTAGTTTCTTCTAGAAGCTGTCTATGTTCTATTTTAGGTTTTAAAGTTCCCACTAATTGATTTAAATCTTCTTTAGTTGGAATTCCTAATATCATTCTGCAGTGTTTATCTATTGAAGATTGTATCTCCTTTTCATATTCTAAGAATTGTTTTATTTCTAAAATTTCTTTCCTAGTTTCTTCTAGAAGCTGTCAATGTTCTATTTTGGGTTTTAAAGTTCCCACTAATTGATTTAAATCTTCTTTAGTTGGAATTCCTAATATCATTCTGCAGTGTTTATCTATTGAAGATTGTATCTCCTTTTCATAATCTAAGAATTGTTTTATTTCTAAAATTTCTTTCCTAGTTTCTTCTAGAAGCTGTCTATGTTCTATTTTGGGTTTTAAAGTTCCCACTAATTGATTTAAATCTTCTTTAGTTGGAAGATTTCTAAGTGTTTTGAGTGTTTGAGTTGTAAACTATTTTTTACAAAATCTAAATTAGAGCTTAAATTTTCTATTTCTAAAACAATTTTGTCTCTAAACTCTAAATGTTTTCTTGAAAACTCACTTAAAACTTGGTTTTGTTTTAATTGGTTATTCAAGACTATATTTATCAAATCTACTATTAAGTTGAGTTGACCGTTTGATCCGTGATATAGGTGTTCAAATTGATGTTTTGCAAGTGGTCCCTCAAAACTACACCATATTTGATGTTTATCTATACTTGTTCTTTGGACAAAAGTCCTTTCTGCAAGATCTAAGTATTCTAACTTCTTTTTCCTTTCCATTTTATAAATCTATCCTGTCTTGAGAGAATAGAAACATGCTTCCTATATTAATTATCCTAGATGAGTATTATCTATCTTTTTCTGCAAACTACTAGTTGAGTTTCTCTTGAGCTTATCAGTCTTATTTTCTTGGCATACAAGGGCTCACACCATTGGACCTAAATGTTGCCTCTCTCGGGTCTTATGCGAAGCCTCTAGATTCTTTTGCACTTCCACCAATACTTTCAACTTTACACCACAAGCACAAGTAATAATCGCAGAATTAAAATAATAGTTCATGTAACATAATTTCTATCAGCATGCTTGTTATTCTAACAAAGACAATGAGTATGTGGAAAGAAAAGTAATTATGCCTTATACGTGAGCTTCTGATGGTAAACCATCGTTTTGAACACAGAGTGTTTTCACGCCTCGTGAACGAAGACACTCAATATGCTTGGCATTATTTCTCAGCCAACCTACTCTTATAGAGAAAAGGAGTATAAGCTAGAACATCTGATCCACAGATAAACAAGAAATTGATCACATCAAACTGGAGAGTCTTGAGAGATCAAGGATCTCACTACTCCATAATATTATTACCTGATTACAATATAGATGTTTACAGACTCAGGTACTACTGATACAGGGGAGCAAATGCTAAATAGTAAAATGACTCTTCGAAGAGCTACAAAGACAAGTGGCTCTTCAGAAAAGAAAAAGCTACTTTAAAATGGTGGGGACACAGTTCCACTCATTTTACTAAAAGACGCATCCCATCAGTTTTTCTTTTTAGATGAAAAGTAGTGAGTAAAGTGGGATTCACATAAGACTAGACACAGACCATCAGGTTGCCATATCATCTATATCAAGATCTTCAGCTTCAATTCTTTCTTTTGTATTAAAAAGAGGGTCATACTCGTGATGCATAGTTTCTCCTTGGACAGTTGTACATGTCCTAACTCTGACCATCCTGTAGAATTCTGTCAATGTCGGATCTTGATTGAATAAACTCTGGTATGGAACATAGAGATTTCCAGGAAAGATGTCTTCTGCAAAGATCTTCATATTTCTTGATTCAGCTAAGAGTCTGTGATAAACTCCAAAAGAGTATTTGGCTATGTATGTCAAACTAGTTGCCCTGTAGTTAAAAATCTGGTCTACAACAGAAACTTCCTTATCGGGAATGATGATCAGGTTTCTGTGTTCATAGACAGGATTTGGTTTATCCTTTGGGAATCTTGAGATAAGAATCTCGGTTCTACAATCATCTGGATAATTAGGGCTAAACAAAGGGGGAATGGCATGTAGCACAAGCCTTAAATAGCCATCTCTGCAGAGATCTGATTCCATTATGTGGTCACAGCAGTGGGAAAGCTGCCTATCTCTAATCAGGGTCCGTTGCTTCAGATAATTCTTTTCAAGAATATAAAGCTTAAATAACATTCCGTACTCCATTAACTTATTCATAGATAATTCTAAACCTAAAACATTTTTGTCCACCCATTTTTGGAGATTAATTATTACTTTAATAAAAGTAAATCTCTTCTCCTTATCAGCACGAGTAAAACAAATAATGTTGAAACTTAATCCCTCATATTGTTGAAGTGGCCTTTCAAAAATATTTTTGAACATATCTTGAATTCCTATTTGTTCTGAGATTTTTTTTCTGCCAGAACATATTTGTAAATCTGTAATTTTACCTCATGGATCTCTCTTGGAAATTTTTCAAAATTTTCTTCCTTTTTTCTTAATTCTTATTCCATGTAGGCTCTCATTTCTTTCATTTGTTTAGCAAAATCTTCACCCAATTTTTCTTTTCCTTTTAGACTAACTTTCAACATTTTCAACTGTCTTTCAAGCTCAAGAACAGTTTAGGGGGTTTGTGGTTTAAGCATTGGTTCAAATGGTTCAGAAATTTTGGCAAGTTGAGTTTTAAGATATCTCCTAAAAGATCATGGTTCTCTATCTTCTTTCCGGGTAATACTTTTATTCCTCTACTTGATAGGAATCTAACTATTTCTATTTCTTTAACAGTGTATCCTACATTACTTCCAAAAGTTACTTTTCCTATGATATTCTGACAAATCAATAGATTTTCAGCATTTTCTATCATATTATATCCTTTACTTTTGACCACTATTTTAAGATGTTCATGCATTTGGTCAATAGGAAATAGGTAGTCTGGTATTATACAAACTATCTGACTATTTTGACTCATGTCAACTTCCATATTTCCTATAATTGCTATTATTATGTCATTATGTCATGTATCTAAAAGTCCAATAAAAACTTTTGTTCCTAACTCTTTTCTATGGATTCCTTTGATACCGATCATAATGCAGCCTAAATGAAACAATTCACTATTTTCTCTTAACAATGCATCCCTACTTTCTCTAGTTATTACTGGTAATACTGTTGTACTTTTGTCATTGGGACTTGATATTAAATGTTCGCTGTACAAATTCACCAATTTATGAGTCTTACTGGGACTATAAATATATAAATATTTAGGGGCAATTGGTTGAATCTTATTGTCCCTAAAGTTTGCTAATTGTTGTTTTGGGTCAACAACTATTTCTAAATTCCAAATCCCAACTTCTTCCAGTTTTCATGGCTAACTCTAAATATTTTCTGCTAAATGTATCTATGTTTAGCAGATCTTTATCTACTTATAACTGCTCAAGATCTTTCATAGCTTGATCCTGTAACTCTGTTTGTCCTCTATAAGGATCATACCCTAAGATTATCTATCTAATTTGACTAGTTACATTTTGAGGATTCTCAGCTAATTCTAGTATCCTTTGGTAAGATTGTGGATACTTAGTTCTCCAATCTATAAAATAATTTTTCATAGGTCCTAATAGATTTTCTATGAAATTGACTACTTCTTCAGCTGTCATTTGATAAGTATATCTCTGCAATCCATTTAATGCATCAGCTTCCCATCTATCTATCACATCTTCCCAATTCTAAGGATGAAAAGACGTCATGGTTAATTCACTTCTTGATTTATGTTGAGGTGGTAAATTATATATTACTCCTAGAGGTTGTTGGAGTCCTATTTTCTTACTATAGTATGTTTCATAACCTCCTCCTACTGTAGGTATAATCCTAGACGGCTCTCTTTTTGGTAACTGGGATGTAGTTGATTGAGGAACATCATACATTGGTGATACTTCACTTACACCACTAGTTTGATTGGTACTAGGATTCATGTTTATCCATGTTTCAAACTGTGTATTATCTACATGTTTGCTATCTTCTAAGGTAACTAGAGGAGTTTCTATTTTATTTACCCATGCTTCAAATTGTGAATTATCAGTATGGATACTGGGTGTTAAATATATTATTAGCTCAGGGATAAGATCCAATTCTTCATTCCTATGAATCTTTGGATAATCATCTCTAATACCTTGTACTCTCAGATACCAATCAACTTCATCCAATTCTAGCTTTACTGATGATGATAATACCATTGAAATCCGAACAGGAGGACTAGGTAGTACATCATGAATAAATAGGACATTCCAATCTATAGGACATTCTCACCAGAAGAAACTTTCGAATCAGTACTCATAGATTATGATTGGCAACAACATTTTGAAGAAAAGCCAGAATTGGATGAAGCTGATTGGTATCTGAGAGTACAAGGTATTAGAGATGATTATCCAAAGATTCATAGGAATGAAGAATTGAATTTTATCACTGAGCCAATAATAGATATGATTTTACTTTAGTTCAATCAATAGTTATAAACCCATTATCTAATTTAGTCATAGATACTGGAATAACTGTAGAAATGGAAAAGGATGGATATCTAAAGATAGTTCCTAGATCATCACTCCATAAATGTCTTTGGGAAAATACCAAATAGAATTCTTAGGATTTATAATTGGTAAAGGACAGATCAAATTAATGGATCACATTGCCAAAACAATTTTACAACTGGATTACCATTATCGTTACGAGACGGGATCCAAAAGTATTTTCTCAAAATTAGTTTTGAGACAAATAATTTTATTTTTCAAAATAGTGATTTTGAAAATTTAAGATTAATGTATTTTTCTAAAATATTGATTTTAGATTTTGTTTTATTTTTCTAAAATAATGATTTTGGAATAATAAAAGTATATGTTTATTTTGTTTAAGCATAGTCAGTGGCATGGTGGATGGTTATGGACTAAAACCAATTATATCTGTTAATGCATTTTACAGTTTTGGTTTTTTTTAAGAAATAGGGCCGGCGTGTCCTACCTTCTCTAGAATTTTTGTGTAATTCTATTCTCATCTAACTCCCCTTGAATGTAACTTGAGGTTTTCTCTCTTTAGAAAATTATGTAATTAGTCTACATAGGTTAGATAGGAGTAAAATTATTTTATTTTGAAGATGGCAACCAAAACAAGGTGAGAAGGTAAGACCTTCTACTTGAATCATGCATGAACATATATGGTTAACTATATTAATTTCTTTTATGACTCAAAGAAATTAATTTAGGGTAAAGTCGATAACCATACCACGTAATCGCTTTATTACCATGATTATTAATTATGTGATTTATTAATTTTTATGCATGTCATTCAAAGAAATCACTAAAAGGAACAAATCAATCAATTAATATTAAACCTAATTCCTTTTATTAATATAGTAAAAACGAGAGTTCTTTTTTGAGACTAGGTTATTAGGTAAACCCAAGCCTACTTGACATTGGGATTGTTCAAGCTATGAAATTAAATTCCTTTGGAATTAAATTCCTGATTAATAGGTCGGGTTTAACTCAATTCTTTATCCCGGTTGGGCAAACTCAAGCATAACGAAATTTAGACGAAAAGTTGGGGTAGCCCAAAAGGCTTTATGATTAAAAGCTATTAATCACCCAATGATCTGGTAGTTACATATGATCTAATTGGTATTGGATACCTACCAATGAACTTAAGGGTGGCTTGTTGGGAAAACCCATGGTTATTCTCAAGGAATTTGGATACCAGACTACTAGGAAAGCTTCCAACGGGCTTTCCCGAATCAGTTGTGGGGGCTATTGGTTTGAGTAAAATAGTGGAGTAAAAATGCATTTAATTAAAGTCTAATTATTTACATATCATGTGCATATACAAGTAGCTAATGCTCTCTATCGTTATATCGAGGTCACTTGCATCATGCCTGCAAACTTAAACCTACGTAGTATCTTGGATACCAACAAGTTAATCGAATCAAACTATCTCGACTAGTATAGAAATTTTAGAATCATTCTCAAATCGAAAAAGTTGCTCTACGTGCTAGATATTCCTATTCCACCACCACCAGTGTAACACCCCACTATCTAGGCCCGATAGGGCCAGGGATGTCGCATCGTCCAAAGGACAAGGGGTCTTTATAACTAGGTCACACATTCAAAATAATAGAATAAAAATAATACTTTAAACTTATAATTTATTACAAACCAAGAATTTGAAATAAATTCATATATGAAATTATCCATTCTCAACTCCCCAAAGCATTACACAAAATAAATATCAGAAAAATCTTCCAAGGCAGGCTACAACTAGCTACTCATCCTCACAGTAGGATTAACCTTAAATCATGGTAAAAAGGGTGATGAGACAAAAATCTCAGTAAGTCCGTGTGTGTTTTGAGTGTCTAGTAAAAACAGTTCGTGAATACAAAGTATAAATCTTTATAAGAGAAATACTGGCAAGCAATAAACATTAGTCAAAATCAAGAGTGGTGTTTTGGCTTTTCCAACCATACATAATCAATAAAATCAACCACTCAAAAGAAATGATCATGGGTTACCACACGTTGGGCCCCATAACCGGTCAGAATGCAGACACTTTGTGCAGATTGACAAAAGGTAGGTGATCGGCCTACTAGGCAAGATACTCCTCATTCTCTATACCCAAACAACAACCGGTTGTCTATTCCGGCAACACACAGTCACTTGACTGAAAAAAAACTGCTAGCTCGGACCGGTACGACCTACTGGACTGACATCCTATCCGGGGAAGACTTACCCCTCAGAGGTGGCCACTTACTGAGAGACTCACCCTAACCCTTCAAAGACTAGTCCTAGCAGTCCACCCTTATTGAGTACTCAATGTAATGTATCCCACATGGGAAAATGAACAAAACACAGTTCCACATGAAAATGGCAATTAAGGATTTCCAAAGTTTTTGTCAAAATCAGTTTTGGAAAGAGTTTTGAGTTTGAGTAAATCTGTTTATTGATTTTTAAATAATTTGTTTGACTGAAATAAGAAAGGAGTCAATCCTCAATTGCCTTTATAGAAATGAATGTCCATATACTCTACATTTGGCTTGCCATAATAAACATTTTACATCAATCAGGTTTTATGTAATACCTGATCCTTAGCTTGAGATAAAATAAAGGTCTTCAACAACTGATCTAACCCCACCTGAGGTAAATACAAACCATAATTAATCTCAAGCTAAAATCCACTTTCACAAATAAAGCTAGCTCAACTCACTACTACCATGATCCTAGTGTCCCAAGCTTTAAGGCCAAATAATAAATAAAAAGGGTTTATAAGCTAAGTCTAATTTGATATTTAAAATAATTATTGTTTCAGGAAATAGGTACTAATAAGTTGAAGGTTTAAATCTTGCTAAGAATAATTTAGAGTTTATTTGATGAAGAGTCCTAGGTGGTATTAGGTAAAATAATGATTTATTAATAATTAATTGTTTGAAAATAATTGATAACTAAAATTAGTTGAAAATAAATTTTAATGGGTCTTGATTGGAAGATACTAAATAAATTTTAATAGATTTTGATTAAAAGATAATAATTGAAAGATAATAAATTTTAATGATATTTATGAATATAAGACTTACAAAATTAATATTTTACTTATGATTATTTATATAAAAGGCTTTATTTGATATTATTATTATATATAATATCTATATATTTTATTTCTTGAAACAAAAGCTATCATTTATTTAACTAAAATATCCTTATTATATATAATAATCCGTGTCTACCTTACTAGCAAAAATTGTAATATTAAATATTTTATTGATGAAATAAAATTAGCTTAGGGACAACTAGATCATGATCATATTTCTATTGCTAACCACAATCATGAACATTTACTCCACTTCAATTCATCAACTCATCTAAATCATGAATAAAAGCATAGATCTAAATTTACCAAGGCATGATCCAACCTGTACTAGCATAAACATAATCATGGCTTTAACAATCATACATGAATATAAATCATATTCACCATAGGTGACATAATCTCTAACATACTTGATCACAAATACTACTTATGACATGGAGACATGCATTAAACCCTAAAAACACCATACAATCAACCAAGATAAACAACTCATGCATAAATCCTATCTCCGTCATATACACACATTTATTCATGCTTCAATCTCAACTCATCACAACAATACATGCTCAAATCCTATTCATAATCCATCTCCTACCAATATCATCCTAGAGATATGAATCTAGAATTAAAAAAGAGGGTTGAAAAGGCTTACTTGATTGATGAGCACCTTGAAGGAGTTTCGAATGGATCTCAACTGCTAGATGACTAGATCCATCCAAGAGAAATGAAGAAAGCATGGCCATTGGTGAAGAATTCATTCGGCCAAGAGGGAGAGGGTATTCGGCCAAGAGAGAGAGAGAGAGAGAGAGAGAAAAGAGAATAAGAGCGTCCATTAGCATGCTTATACACATATATATTCATTAAAGATTGGAGATTAGAGAAGATGAAGTTGATTGCACAAACTTACCTTGAAGGTGTTCTTGAGCCTTCACAAACTGATTTTTTATCCAAAGGAGAGAGTTGGATTTTCGAGTTTGATATTAAAAATGGTATGGATGGATTCACGGTAGTGAGTAGATGAAATCTAGAATTTTTTTGAAGGAGATTGAAGTGGTTTGGAGAGGTATTAGGCGAGAGAAGTGAGTAGGTATTCTTGGTGTTCTATGTGTGCTTGAAGGTTGAAGAGAATGGAGGGATTTTGGATTTGAAGCTGCCGAAATTCTGTATGTTTGCATTGGCCGAATTGTTTATGTAGTTTAGGTAGATGATTTTTCTAGTTAGAAAGGAAAAGGAAAGGTTGGTTGTTGAAATCCTAAAAGAATATTTTTGGGAATCAAATTTGGAAACAAAATATAGCAAGAATATCTATGATCAATGGAGAGCTTTTTGGAAGCTGCTATGGCCGACTGATGTTCAGTGATTTTGCTGGATGAAAGTTGGTTGAAGAAGGTTAATGGTGGCCAAAAAGAGGGAGTATAATGGTGAAGGGAAGGTCTAGTTGTTTAAGGGACATTTTATGAAAGTTTACTAAATTAGGTTTGCTGGAATTTTGGTCTCCAATCAAAGCATGATTGGAGTAATTTGTTGAAGATATTTTAGGGCAGCCATGACTGGTTTTCATGCAGAAGGTTGGGGAAGACAATGGGGTTCAGTTCATGGCTGTTCAAGAGAGGTTTGTGCAGAAAAATGGTGAAGTTTCGGCCAGGGCTGGAAAAGGAAACAAAGCTGGAAATAAAATCCTGTACAGTTTCGCCATTGCTGGAATTTTCCTGGGCAGCTTTTGCTGCCATTTTCCAGTCAGATTGCAGAGAGTTTGAATGGGAATTTAGAGGTCTTTCAAGGCTGGTTTCCAGCCTTCTTCATGGAGGAAAAACGTGGCTAAGGAGTTAGGAGAAAACTAGAAGAAAACAGCTTGGTTTAAGCTCATATATGCTGCGATTTTGCCCAGAAAATTTTCTGGTTTTGCACAGCATTTGTGCAGTCCGAATTTGGCCAGAAAATTTTAGATTTCAAGATGGTCAAAAGGGCCATTTTCTGGCAGCATTTGGGAGGGAATGATGGCTGAAAATTTTGACACCTTGAAGGCACAAAAAGCTGGAAAAATTTTAGATCACTACATGAAGGAAAATGAACATTGCTAGAGTGAAGTTTTGAAGGTTCACTAGGGGGATTAATTCTCTTGGAACCTTCCCCATCTCTTCCACATTTTCGGTCCATAAGATGTATTTCACTTAGACATTTTGAACCTTCAAAGCCACAACACTTTACTGAAATTTCTGGAATGAAATTGGCTTGAATAAATTGAATAACTTAAGAAATTGAGAAGTAAGGAAAACTAAGGATCAAGAAGGGTATGAATTCCCTTAGGAATTTTTGTATGGTACAAGAGTAGGATTAGGGTACTCCTGTCATGTCTCCCCTAGGACATCACCTTTACCTTTCTCTAGAGCACTTAAGGACGAAAATCTAACCTTCCCTAACAAAAATAACATTTAATCATGCTAAAGCTCTAATGATGGAATTTGAACCCAAGACCTCAAGAATTAATTCCAAAGCTCTAACCACTAAACCACAACAACTCTTGTTCCTATTTTCTCTCTAAAATATTTTTTTTCCTATTTAACCCTCAAGCTATCTCCATATTTTCACCTCAAGCAAAAATTACCATTTTGCCCTTCTTACTCAATAAATACAATTAAGCTCTCGAGACTATCAAACACAAATCCAAAGCATATAAAATCATATAAAAATATATTTAAACATGCAATAAAATATGATATGCATTTCAACTCGATTACTCTAAGGTTGGTTCGGCCTAGGATTCCACAACTAGCTCAAGATGCTCATGCTGATGAGCATGCTATCCACAGAAGGCACAAGGAGGATAGTGATACATCATCATGTATTATACTATCATCCATGACTCCCAAGTTGCAAAAATAACATGAGCATATGGATGCTCTATCGATTATACTATATTTTTGAGAGCTGTTTGATGCCCAAGCCAGAACTGAGAGATATGAGATCTCGAAGCAACTATTCCATTGCAAAATGGCAGAGGGTTTTTCTGTGGCCACTCATAGGCTAAAGATGCTAGGCTTGATAGAGAAGCTTGGATCGCTTGGGTTTGCAATGGATCATAACTTAAGTGTTGACTTAATTCTACAATCTTTGCCTAATAGTTTCTCACAATTTGTGATTAACTATCAGATGAATAAGATTGAGTCCACCATTCTTGAGTTGATCAATCTTCTCAAAACTATGGAGTCCTCCATAAAGAAGGGTTTCAATGCAGTTTTAATGGTAGAATCTTTTTCTAAGAAGAAAGTTCAAAAGAAGAAGAAGGCTCCTATAAAGCCTAAAGGTGGTGTAAAGAAGAAAGCACCTACCAAGGGCCCATGACATCATTATGGGAAGATGGGCCACTGAAGGCGCAACTGCAAGGCCTATTTGGAGACCATTAAGGACAAGAAGTAAAAGGAGAAGCTTACAAGACACTTCTACTTCTACTCCGGGTATGTTTATGATTGAGATAAATATTGCCTTTAAATATGAGATATGAGTATTAGATACCGGATGTGGATCTTATTTGTGCAATAATTTGCAGAGACTAAAGAGCAGTAGAAGGCTAGATAAAGAGGATGTGGACCTACGTGCTACAAATGGGGCAAAGGTTGTTGCACTTGTTGTGGGGACATACGAGCTGAACCTACCTTCGGAATTAATTTTAGAACTACAAAACTGTTATTTTGTACCAATTTTAATGAAAAATATTATCTCAGTTGCGTATTTAGACTTATATGGATTTCATTTAATATTTAAGAATAAAAGTTGTTCTTTTTCATTGAATGATATTCATTATGGTTCAACAACTTTGGTTAATGGTTTATATGTTCTAGACTTGGATAATCCAATTCTCAATATAAACAATAAAAAACCTAAAATAGATAACTCTAACACCTCTTACTTATGGCATTGTCATTTGGGCCATGTAAACGAAAATCGTGTTTCTAAGTTACAAAAGCTTGGTGACTTAGGGTCATTTGATTATGAATCATATGGCACATGTGAGTTTTGTTTACTAGATAAAATGACTAAAACTCCTTTTCCAAGAAAAGGGAGAATGGGCCAAGGAATTATTAGAACTTATACATTTTGATATATGTGGTCCAATGTCAATACAAGCAAGAGGAGGTTACAACTATTTCATAACCTTTATCGATGACTTCTCACGATACGGGTATTTGTATTTAATGAAATACAAATCTGAGGCCTTTAAAAGGTTCAAAGACTTCAAGAATGAAATAGAGAAATAACTTGGTAAAAGAATTAAGACTCTAAGATCCGATCGAGGAGGAGAATACTTGAGCTAAGAGTTTTTGAGTTATCTTAGAGATAATTGGATATTATCTCAATAGACTCCACTACATATACCTCAACATAATAGTGTATCTAAGAGAAGGAATTAAACCCTCCTAGACATGGTACGAACCATGATGGCTTTTGCAAACCTACCAAATTCGTTTTAGGGACATGCACTAGAAACTTCTGTTTATATATTAAACAGAGTTCCGACAAAATCGGTTAATACTACCCCATTTGAGATGTTCTTTGGTAAGAGACCAAAGTTATCTCACTTGTGAGTATTGAGTTGTCCTTCATTTGTTAAAAGGCCACAGTCAGACAAACTTGATAGTAAGTCTGACAAGTGTTTGTTTGTGGGATATCCGAAAGAATCTTTTGGATATTACTTCTATCTACCATTCGAAAATAAATTGTTTGTTTCGAAGCTTGTCGTCTTTTTAGAGAAGGAATACATGCTCAAGCGGGATAGTGGGAGTAAGATTGAACTTAGTGAAGTTCATGAAGATCAAACAAACGAGGATCAACCGTCTAACCCCACATCTATTGAGAGAATAGATGAACCTTCTAATACACAAGAAGCTCGTAGATCTAGTAGGATATGTATGGCACCTGAGAGATATGTATTTCTCATTAATGACCACAATGACATATTGCTCATAGATGAATATGAGCCTACTATCTACAAGGATGTTCTGAATAGTTCAGAATCTGGCAAATGGCTTGAGGCCATGAAGTCAAAGATGGATTCCATGTACGATAACCAAGTATAGACTTTGGTTGATCCACCCAAAGGAATTAAACCTATTAGGTGCAAGTGGGTTTTCAAGAAGAAAACTGACATGGATGGTACCTTAGTTACCTATAAAGCACGTCTAGTGGTGAAGGGTTATCGTCAATAACATGGTATCGACTATGATGAAACTTTCTCGCTAGCAGCCATGTTGAAATCCATCAGGATACTCATAGCCATTGTTGCTCATCATGATTATGAAATTTAGCAAATGGATGTGAAAACAACTTTTCTAAATGGAAATCTGACTGAGGAAGTGTATATGACATAACTTGAGGGTTTCACATCCAATGATAGCACAAAGGTGTGCAAACTGCAAAGGTCCATTTATGGACTTAAGCATGCTTCTAGGAGTTGGAACATCCATTTTGATGAAACAATCAAAGAGTTTAGTTTCATTCAAAACATGGATGAGCCTTGTGTATACAAGAAGGTTAGTGGGAGTGCAATCGTTTTCTTACTACTTTATGTAGATGACATATTGCTAATAGGAAACGATATACCTGTCTTACAAATGGTTAAAGTTTGGTTGTCCAAATAATTCTTCATGAAAGACCTTGGAAAAGCAATCTATATTCTCGAAATAAGGATCTATAGAGATAGATCCAAAAGGTTGCTTAGTCTTTCACAGTCTACATACATAGATAAAGTGCTAAAGAGGTTTAGCATGGATCAATCCAAAAAGGGATTCTTACCCATGTCACATGGTGTAAGCCTTTCAAAGTCAATGTCTCCCAAGACACAAGTTGAAAGGGATCACATGAGTAAGATTCCATATGCCTCGGCAGTTAGATCTATCATGTACGCTATGATATGTACTAGGCCCAATGTATTTTGTGCTCTCAATTTGACGAGAAGATACCAATCTGACCCTGGTGAGGGTTATTGGGCAGCTATAAAGAACATTCTTAAGTACTTATGAAGGACAAAGGATGTGTTCTTAGTAAATGGAGAAGGTGATTTGAAAATAAACGGGTATACTAATGCCAATTTTCAATCTGACAAAGATGATTTCAAATTACAATCCAGCTAAGTGTTTATGTTGTACGAAAGGGCAATAAGTTGGAAAACTTCCAAACAAGAAACTATTGCCAACTCTACGACAGATGCTTGAGTACATAGCCGCTTATGAAGTAGTTAAGGAAATAAAGATAGAGAGAGTTCCCACGGATGAGAACATAGCTAGCCCGTTTACGAAAGCACTATCCCAAAAGAAACATGATTATCATGTTGAGTCATTCGGTATTAGATACATGAATGATTGGCTCTAGTGCAAGTGGGAGTTGGTTAGTGTTGTGCTCTAGAGGCAATCATTTGTACATTGTACATGACATATTTTATTTTAATAAAAGGCATTATTTATCTTACAGTTTCTTTTGTTTACTTTTAAGTAATATAACTATTCGATAAAGTCCCTAATACAATACTATGTTAAGAAAATCAAGATAGAGATCATAATATGTGATTCCTACTACACTGTATAGTGTTAGTACTTAAATAATCCCTAGTCATAGTATTAATAAGACAGGACATCATTAATGCGTTAAAACTAGCATGTGTTAGACTTTTTGATTTGATCAGGCGGTGGTTCTCATATTCGTGAGTATTGAGATACTCAAAGTTAACACATGAATGCTTGTTAATGGAACAAGTTCATTGGATAACCTAGCTTTGAGATAATCACATGGATAACTATTTAGTGTCAGTGATATAATCTCAATATAGTAAACGTACAAGTATCCTCAGAGTTGAGATCTCCAAGGTACTTTGTTTGTTGAGCTTTGTACTTTGATTCCAATCTCTGGAGCTCGATCGAGGGCCAGCCTATGGGATGGATATTGGGTACATTGTGAGGTAAACGAAAGTAGTTGAGAGGGTTAATAAAGGATTCACCACTCCTAATAGTAGGGGCGAATATCTCACGGCCACTTGTAGGAATTACTACTCAGAAAGTCCTTAGTCAAGGCGATTGTGTATTGGAAACAGTTCCAATTGATACACATCTAGAGTAGTGGGTTCTTGGTATAAGTACTATTGTATTTGGGCTAGAATTAATTCTGGAGGGAGTTGGCACTAATTCCGTACTCCAAAATGAATGAGATATTGTATGGTGAAATGAGTTAATTGCACTGAAATTTGTTATTGAAGGGTTCATGTCAAGCCACTTGACTTCCTAGATTCTTGAGTGGTCATGATATGTTGCTAGATACCGCTCATCATCTGGGAATATGGGTTTATTAATTGATGAATTAATAAACCATTCCTAATTAGAATTAATAGAATTAATTTTAATTAATTAATTATGGATTATTAATCCCAAAAACGTTTGGATTAATTCATGTTCGCTACCAATTGACTAGGAAACCTAATAGGTCACACACAATAGAGAAGTATATACTCAAAATGTTATTTGATAACATAGAGGGATTAATTGCGAGAAAGAGAAGTTGTTGTGGACAAGTTATATTAGTTATAATTTGTGGTCCAAGTTGTAATTGTGAAAATTTGATGTTTCTAATTACAATTAGGAAATTCTAATTATTTTAGAATTTCATATTTTTAGTGGATTTTGGAACATATATTAGATATGCTCAAAACCCTAATCAAAAGGTGATTCACATGAAAATAGGAGCCATAAAACAAACGTCTTCTTCTCTCTCTCTTATTTTGTTGAAAACGAAAACAGCCCTAGCCGCCATCTTTTTCTGCTACCACAGGAAATTTTGGTGCTTGAGTATTCCTTTATATGGATTACTATTAGAGATAATCACACACTATGATTATAGTGGTTAGACGTTCAACTCACGTGGAGTTTGCACAAGAGGATTGCTAGATCGCGCCTCGACTTGAAGAAAAAATTTTGTTCTTCGGACGATCTAACAAAGGTAAAAAGCTGTTACCTTTATTATCTTTATGTCTTATTTTCCACACATAGGTAGGTCCTGGGATGGTATCTCGTTTTATTTTTTGCTGTGTCGTATAGGATACGAGCCTGAGATAACCAACATGTAGATGCCAGATTGATTATGATTTTTTTGGTGATGTTGTAGTTTTTTATGCAACGTATAGAATTAACAAATATAATCTAGTGTGTGCACCATTCATTGGGGTAAATCACCACTTGGCGGACAATTATATTTGCATGTGCATTTTTATCTGACGAGACTGCTGCATCATTTGAGTGGGCATTTAGATCCTTCTTGGAGTCTATGAATAATAGGCAGCCTATGACATTTATGACTGACCAAGATGCAGCAATCATGAAAGCTACTGATACAGTGTTTTCTAGGAGCCAACATAGGTTATATTTGTGGCATATTTATAAAAATGCCCTATCATACCTTGGAGGTCTTAACAGTGATGTAAAGTTTCAGCAAATGTTTCATAAGTGCTTGACTGGTTGTGAGACGAATGAGGAGTTTGAGAAGACATGGGTTGAAATGATCAATGGATACAGTTTGAGTGGGCATAAATGGCTAGAGAAATTATACAAACTTCGAGGAAGATGATGTATAGCTCTTACCAACGAATCATTTAGTGCTGGATTCAAAACCACTTCAAGAAGTGAGGGTACAAATAGTGTTTTGAATGATATTGGCAGTAGGACAACTTCTCTTACGAAATTTCTTGTTGAGTTTGAGCGAAAGCTTGGGGAATAGCTCCAAAATGAAGCCGAGACAGATTTTGTATGTAAACAAGGGAAACCACCTATTGCAGTGAAAACTAGCATAGTGTTACAACAAGCTGCTCGTTTCTATACACACAAATTGTACAAATTGTTCGAGAAAGAGTTTAAGGGCATCTTGGCCTTATCTTATAAAGAAGAACCTTATGGTGAATCCGCCATCAACTTTATTGTTACTTTGGATACCACATGGGGACCCAAGACAAGCAAAGTATACCTTGATATAGCTGCCAACACTGTCAACTGTAGTTGTAAAAAATTTGAATCCAATAGAATATTGTTCACATATGCATTAGCAGCTTTGAAAGCAAAAAAAATTCCCACTATTCCAGAAAGATACTTATTGAAAAGGTGGAGTAAAGATGCTCGAATGCAGGTAAGTGATTTTGACCAAGCCAAGATATTTGATATGGAAGGTACAAGTTCGGATATTATCTATACTAATCGAGCCATGAGATTTGCTTATGATCTTGTTTCTAGAAGCCAATCTCATGAGGCATGTAGGCTCATTATGTGGCAAGGTCTTGAAAGTATTTCCAATTGGATAGAAGAGTATTTCAAGAAAAATCTTTTGATTGATTCACAGTCAGGGATTAAAGATCCAACTATGAACGTCAGCCTTGAGGGAGATGGTATGGATGTTGATGAGGCTGCTTTGAAAGATCCAAAGAAAATAAGAACAAATGGTAGAGAAATAGGTGAAAGGATAAAGGGCCATTTTGAGAAAAGACAAAGGAGTAATTCTAGTCAAAAGGACGCATCTTCTCGTGGTTGTAATGCAAATTGTTTTAAGTTTTTATCATTAATTTATTTATTTTCTATTTTTTCAAACATAGCTTAACGGGTTTATGGTGTAGGAAAGAAAAAGCAACCTGCTATGTAGGAAAGCCAATTGTCGTAGGCTTTGCAACCAGAAAATGTAGCAATTAATGAGGCTTGCACATCTGTGTGGTTGACTAATCCAACATGGAACAACGAGGTTGATTTTCTACTTTTGAAGTTGTAAATGACCATTGAATTTTCTATAATGTGAGGTTCTCTGAATTTTTTAAGCTGTAAACTACCATTTGGTCATTTATGGTTTTATCATAGGCACTTAGTATGGGGGGTTCTTACCAGTCTTTTACAAGTATGTTGCAAGGGTTCGCTACATTAAATAATATTGCTACGGTAAAACTTCTTTCTGATGGCATACAAGATGAATAAATTTACTAATTGTACTCAAACCATTTACTTATTCTGTGTTTTCTAATACTAGAGTGATTCATTTGATGATCAAAGTCTTCAAGCTGACATCGAATAGGGAACTGCTTACTATTCCAGCATCTAGTGGAATATTGTGCTTTTTATGTAATTTGATGTTTTTATATAGGGATGAATTCTATGTACTAAGAGACCATTTTCTGCTACTAATTTTCTGAAATTTGATGCTATTTCTGCATGTTAACTGTTTTATGTAACTGTGACATATAGCGTCGTTGAATTGTATTTTTGAATGCTTCAACTTACATTTGGGAACGGATCACCTACTGTGACATAGAGTGTTGCTAAATTGTATTTTTGTTTATGAAATATGGCTTTATTTAATGGATCACCTACTTAAAACTTGGAAATGGTACATCTCTTTTCATCTACTGGCAAAAAAGGATTTTAGGAAGCAGAGGGGAAAATTCCCCTTAATTATGCCTCTAGATACACTAGCAGAGCTGGGGGACTTAAAAAATCAGCCTACTTGCCTTTTAAGGTTTATGTTGTTATATGTATTTGAATTGGTGGTTGTTATGATAACTATGGATTTGTATGCTTGATGATGTATCTCATGACAGGAAAATATATACAGGGCAACCTGTATAAATATTGCAAAATTTTCAAAAATATTGTAGAAAAATATTGCAAAAATTTTAGAACTATCATACTGTAGAAATATCCAGTATAACTGAAGCGTTATAGATGATTGATGGTCTTGTCAAGGCTGTTGAAATTGTAAAGGTAAGGGAATTATTTGACAATGTGCATGGTTGTGCACATGGAATGCTGTGATGGTATGAATTATTTGGTGTTAGTGGGTTGACATTTCTGGTAGCTATGGGTGCAGGAATATCTATAGCAGTTTAGGTTAAAGGTTAAGAGTGACGCTTCATGCTTGTTATAGGAAGGAACTAAAGCATTTTATATCCAGTATAACTGAAGCATTTCTAGTAGCATTTTATATCTAGTATGTCCAGTTATGGGTGTGCAAGTGCTCCTAGCTTATGACAAATTGGAAAACGATCTTGTATAAATGGCTGTGACAGATTTTGCAGGCAGTGATGATGGGGGGAAAGCAAGTATTCAAGAAATGACTTCTTATGAAGCTGAAGCTGTAATAGGAAAGTTGGTAAAAGCATGGATAAAGACAATGGTGGACAAAGACTTCTGCATCTTGGCACTGAAGAAAAACAAAGACATACTGTTTCAATTGAATGTATAGATGAGGGCCTTATAAGGGTAAGTAATGTGTACTCCTTAATTTTTCTGCCTAAACTTGAGCATATCTTTTATTTTAAACTTTCTTGAAATGATGGACATTCTTATCCTTATTTCAGAGAAGTATTCTTGCTGGACTGATAAAATGGAGACATTTCAATACTCAAGTGGAATCTTTACTACCTTTCTTTGGCATGCTTTCATTTCCTAGAGTAGGACTGCGAGTTCCACATTAAGGTTTGGATATAGGGAACCAAGCAAATTAGTGGTTCTATGCATATAGTAAATGGTTGGCGTGGAAATCAGGTGCAGCCATCTAATAAACATGAAAACAAAGAATGGTAAATAACTGTGAATAATTGAGGAGATATAATACTTGGTATAGAACAGGAGAGTTCTTGAACATTTCTATACTCACCTAGTATGTACTAACAATGGATTATGTTACTCGGTGTTCTATGTTTAAAGAGATCTGGTTGATATTTGTTCATAAGATTTGGATTGGAACTATGTCTCTTTCCCAATGTATTAATTTCTGTGAATTTTCTAGTTTTTATATTTACCTGAAGATTAGTTAATTTGTTGTCAATTTGTTATGCACTACTGCTTTGCTAATTGATAATTCTTCACTCTATATCAAATTTGCTTGAATTTTATGGAACATTCTACAATTTTGCCAAAATTTTCAGTCCACCTTATTTTGTTGGATTTCAAAATTATTGAGGTTGTGGTATCTCTTAAGAAAAATTAAGCAGCAGTATGTATAATCAAATACGGAAGAAATGGCTTAGTTACAATCACTTTCATGGGATTGTTGTACTTGAGAAGAGTGCAAATACTTCTTTTCTTGCCTTGAAGCCTTCAAAATAAATAAATAAATAAATAGAGGGGGAGTGGGAATGGAAGACCTGATGATTGGTACAGACTAACAACTTTAGCTGTAAGCATGCTTATGGAAATAGAAAGAAGGAAAGTGGAAAAGAGATCTTAGTTCAATGTTTAAAAGATTTAGCGACTAGAAGTGAGAGTTCATCTATCATTTTCTAAATGATGATATAAAAATCTTTTCATTTTCTGGTACATAATGTTCACTTAGCCTGGCATGATCCTCTGGTTTTTGCAGCTTAATTTATTAGAGAGACAATTATGCACCCTCTTTTGAAATAATTTCATCAGTGTTCAAGTCAACCATTGACTTAGTATTTCTGGATGTTGAAATCTAAGGGCTGCTGTAGTTCTTGATTTATTTTGCAACGTGCACGTCATTCCTAGAAATGTTAATTGCAAGTTTTATGGGACGATTTTGTTACCTGGAAGTCTGAGCTTTTTGTTTTGTGCATGCTAGGCATAGCTGCATGATGGTTGTCAATTTTTGAGTTCTTTAAGTATGTATGGAGTTCCTTCTGTTTCTTATTGTATGATGATGCATCAATAGTGGCTATTGCTGATTTATTTCTCAAGCAAAATTAATCTTCCAGTTTCCACATTTCAAAATGGATTGTGTTAAGTACCTTCATGTGATCAACATTTACCTAGAGGTTGATAATGATTTGTATCTTTTAGATATGTAATACTATGTGGTTGGCTTTTCAGGAAGACATTTTCAACTCAAAAAGTAAGTACAACAAGTGGAGCAGCTTCAGTTCCAAATGACGTCTTCCATAGAGCAAAGGGGATACAATTATGCAACACCCAAGCATATCAATGTACGCCTGTCTTTTTTGTAGATTCAGTATTCCTAAACAAGTTCTCTTCTGAAGTAATTGCAAAGAGGGCTTCAATACCTCTTGCTGCAAGAGTTGTATATAAGAGCCATATCATCTCTGTTATCCCGGTGACTCGTGTGACAATGGCTCATCACAATCGTTCCTTCAGTTTCTATATTATTGGAAATAGTAGAGAGGTTTATTTAAAGGACTATCCCTCGGGGTTTTGTCGGGGCTTATACCCATGCTTGGAGTGGTTGAAATTATAGCTTTGCAGTTTTTACTTCAAACTCATTTGTTTGCCTTGAGATTGGTTTTTCAAGTGATTGTGAGAGAACAAATACGTTTCTTTTCTTTTCCGTATTTTGTAAAGTAGAAAGCTAATAAAGTAATCTACAATACAAGCATTGTATTTGTGTTGAGTAAATAAAAGAATGGCAGAGTTATATTCTTTTCCCGGTTAAATGAATCTATTTTGGAAGTGGAAAATTGATTCTCTTTTGCATACGTTAGGCTGTACTTTGGAATATGGATACCCGGCAAAAAGAAATGACACCAGAAGAACACCAATATGTGATCACAGATATCCGATTTAGACCTAATTCAACTCAGTTTGCAACAACTTCATTTGACAAGTCTGTGAGACTATAGGATGCAACTAATGTAAATTATCTTTTTAGGCATTTTGTATGAATTTTCACTTTTCACCATTGATTGATAGTTCTCAGTATTGGTAAATTCTTGACATTTTTAACAGGGGTGGGGCCTGTCTTGGCTTGATTTTAGATGCTTAGACATGTGCCTCATGAATTTTAGATTGTTTTGGAATTTACCGAGAGAAATCTTTCAACATTTTTCGTCCATTTTACAATAGACCATTCAGAAACTGGTATTGTGCCAGAAATTGAATGTTCATCTTTCACTGGCAAAGGCAATCTATAAGCCATTTGTGCTATTGATTATACTGATGACCAAGATATAGAACTATAAAGCTGCTTATAAACAACATAGTTCCACAAGTTAGGGGAAAATTGACAAACATAGCAACTAACATGATAACCTTAACAAAAATTTCAGTTTAGGTACATAAAACCTCCAAAATCAATATGGGATAACACATACACATTCCCTGTGTTGTAATCTACACATAGGAAAACAAAGGACAACATGGGATAAAAAATCCCCTATATTGCAATCAACACAAGGAAAAACATCTACAAATTTTTTTTCCTTGAATATATGGTATTATTGGCTTCATTTTCGAACCAGCCATTTCGATGGAGGTTGTGGAGGTGGCGGTGGATCAAACTTAATCGGTCTAGATTTGAAACTACTCTTAGAAGTGTCACCATTGGTCACTTTTGCTACCGATATATTATATGATGTCCATGCCTTCTTCACTTCTTGAAGAGTTGGAAATGACTTGAAGACATTCCCGGGATAGCCATTCACTAATTTATGGCAATCAACCCACTCCGCAAATATTCCTGTTTCTCTTTCTTGGAAGACAACATAGAACTTTCTTAGTGCCATTCACTATAGAGCAAATAATAATAATAATAATAATAATAATAATAATAATAATAATAATAATAATAATAATAATAATAATAATAATAATAATAATAATAATAATAATAATAATAATAAATAATAAAATCAAATAATAGTAATCATTTCATGACCACAATATCCGAAAGTACATTCCATTGAAAAGCTGCTTCTAACACTTAAAAAACTCCAACGAACAGGAATCACTTCTAACATTCATTTGAGAAGTTGCTTGACCACAATTTCCACATTCTTAGAAATCTCAAATAACATGTCCATTATAAGATGCCATATTGTACTCTTTACACATCCAGCTAGCTTCTACAATACAAACCCTTCATATAATTTGAAACACAAAAATATGGAGAATGAATATGTTTTCCCTATCCATCTAAAAGCACTCAAATTCTTGGAAATAAAATGAACCCATAACATAGTTACTATGTTTTCCCTGTCTATCCAAAAGTAATCAAATTCATCAAAAAGCACTCAAATTCCCTGTCCATCCAAAAACACTCAATTTTTTGTGTTGCACATGCATTACAATGAAGAGCCTTTTAATTGAAGAATCCATGCTTCATATTCAATATAATTATGCAGAATGCACATAAACATAGCTTAGTTTACCACTACGGAGTAAATACAACTAAACAGACCAGAGAAAGAAAGACTCTGCAAACTGCATTAGTCTACGCTAAATCAGCCACAAAATTCATTCAGTCACCCAAACTGGGAGCTACTGATAAAAATCAGTAGCTGAGATTACAAAATTCAGAACTGGGAGCTACTGATACTATATCAAACTCATTAGCCACTCAAACTCAAAACTCAGGCTATATTAGATTTCTATAACGTAATTATCAAGAACTCAAATGAACATTATAACATTGGGTACATGAATACAACAAAGAAAATCAACCTCGGATTCAGACCAGCAATCAACTAATTGAGTAATGGTTGTTAAAATCAACAACTCAATCAGAATAACACAACAAAATCAGTCACTCAATCAGCACTCAAACTCAAAACTTAGACAATATTAGATTTCTATAACGTAATTGTCAAGAACTCAAATGAACATTATAACATTGGGTACAAGAATACAACAAAGGAATTCAACCTCGGCTTTAGACCAGCAATCAACTGATAAATGAAAAAATTGAATCTTTATATGTCATACCTATGTTGTAGTATTCCTATCTAAGCTTTGCAGGACCACTTGAAACTATTTCAGTACCTGCCAAAGGAATTTAAGGTGAAAAGTGAACTGAAAAAATTTATCTAAGCTTTACAGAACCACTTGAAAATATTTCAGCACTTGCCAAAGAAATTTAAGGTGAAAAAGTGAACTGAAAAAATTTACGCATTGGGGGGTTGGGAAGTAAAGACTTGGGGGGTGAGAAGTACTCTAACTTCTAGAAAAATGTAGCAAAAAAAAAAAAAAAGAGCTAGTACACTAACCTCCTCAGCACGATCGGATTCAGCCCAACAATCATCGGATATAGCACAAAAATTGAATCTTTATGTGAGCCCATTGACGCCCATGCCTACCTTCAAATAATTGTAGTGAAAGGTACCCATGGACAAAACCTTTAACGAAGATGGGGGGAGTTAGATTTGTTAGAGGTGGGAGGAAGAGAGAGAGACAGGGAAAGGTGTATCAAAACAGAGAGTGTGCTGAGAGACTTCGGCCACAAGGGTTCGTGAAAGAGTGATTTCTCAGATTTGAATTGAAGTAAGAGAATGATAGAGATACTTTGGTAGGATGGGTGAAAATTTGGATAACCATGGTTAACCATGGTCAACGAAAAAAATGGAGAAAAAAACGAAAAATGCACTGGTTGAATATTCTGAATAAAATATTTCATTGACACAGATGTCGGCACTAGGGAGTTTTTGGGCCCACCCGCTGCATGGGTGTCGTGCACTGGGTTCACCTAAGAATTTCCCCTCACTAACAACTTTATAATTCCAAGAGCATTATTTAGTCCATTGAAAAAAAAATACACATAAAAAAATATAAATCATCCTAATCCTTATTCGCACTTTTATAATAATATTATACATGTGATTAGATTAGATTATGTTGATAGATGTGCAGAAAAGCATTTTCACAAAAAAAGGCACAATCAAAACAAATAAATGAACGAGAGCAAAAGAAGACATGACAAACATAGGCATATGATGGTGTAGGAAGGACAAGAGAAAAAGGTTGGATAGTTTAGCAATTTGTACATTAGAAATTTGTGTACCTCACATAGATACATCTTCAAACATAGCTTCCAAGTTGTAGCAAACCCTAATCTTTTGCCAAATGCAGTAATGAATGAACCACCTCCATTCCGAAGTATCCCTCCAGCTGAGGACATACGCGGGTTCCCTTTGTAAGTAAGCACCGTCTACATTTAAAATAAATAGAATAACTCGATCCTTTAGCCATGTTATTGCTTTTATTTTCGGTCTGATTAATGGAGAAACCCGAACTGCAAAAATTTCAATTGCATCGTCTAATTTTGCAGCTAGGTTCCGAGGCGGTGGGAACAATTTAGAATGAAGATGAAGGGAATAGAGATATGGTATGGTGGTCTTGTTAAGGAGACTACTATATTGTCATGTAAGGCAATATTCCTGACCTTGCAAACTTCATAAAGAATTTTAGCCTTGAATATTATGCCCCCTTGCTTACTACACTGAGATGATAACATAATCTTAAGTGACAAACTACTACAATCCACTCAATACCAATCACAAAGTTCCAGCTAAGCTATCCTTACCGATGGACAATGCAAAAATAGGTGGCTGTAAGATTCTTTGGCTGATTGGCACAAAGAACATCATGATACAAGCGTTACCCGAAGCCTAACGATGACAGAGTTCTGCAGGAAGCAATAATTGAGCATTTTTCACATGAAAAAACTTATTCTTTTAGGAAGATGAATATTCTAGATTGGTTGCCTTTCAGTCTAAGATACACTCCTCTGTCTGCAAAACTCCCAAGCTGAACAAACCGTAAAAGTACCTTTGGAACATGATTTCCGATAGTTGATACAATGAAATAGGCAGTAAATATTCTGCTAACATCTTAGTATTCCAGCAATTTTCAGCCACAAGATCACACACTTTCATGTGAGGACATAAAATAGAGTTTTCAACTGAAGCCAGTGAGCCCAATCTCGTCCAATCATCCATCCAAAATAAGCACTCCCTTCCATACGCAATAAGACCAATATTACTCTCTACCATGTCCTTTAACTGCAAACATGCGACGGCATATAATTGTCGAATCATTTCCAATACTCAACTATGTCAAATGAGTATTTTGGTGATTATATTTTGCAATTTAAAAAATCTGCCCATAATGTGCTTTGCTCTCTAAACCTCCATCATAATTTTAAAGCAAAAGCCACATTCAAATCAAGCCAAGATCGAACATTCAATCCATTTTCTTTTAAGGAAAACGAATTTTAGCACATCTCTTCCAATGTCTATGACCAATATATTATTGTTTCCTCAAAGAAAAGAAGCAAGACCTTTTTCTCAACACTTGGGATTAATTCCCCCTTAGTAGTAATAAGATCCTACACATGAAATTAAAATTAAAAAAAAGTCATATTAAAATGATGACATAGTAAATATAACTAATTAGAAAATTATTGTCTAAATGTATAAAGTGTCACCTTCTTATTAGAAATGAGAAATTCTTACATGGACTATAAACTCATGGATTACATGCATTGAAGAATTATACCGTATAACTTTTACTGTATGAAAGTATAACTCTTCAATGCATGTGATCCACGTGAACCGGACCGAGTTTATGTCAGAATTTCTAATTAAAAATAAAAGTCCAAAGTTCTTGCTCATGGATTATTAGATCTTCAACCAGAAGATTGTAAGAACTATTTTCATGGTACCTTCTTTTCCAGTTAAACCACTACCTAAATCAAGAGAAACATTAAGTTGTTTTGGCTATATCCTAATAGCATATAGGACTCAAAGTTGTGGTCCTCTCAAAGGTCACTAATCCAAACATGCTATAGGCCAACATCTGGTAAAGAATCTATCCATCAATGACACTGAGCTTACATATAACCTCTGGAATTTTTCTCTAGCTTTTGATTCTCACAAGTTTCTACGATAACAGTGATATTCGGATTTGATCTTTTCAACTCCTCTATTTAGTCCCATAATTTGGTGCATTTGTGTTTGTACTTCTCCTCAATTATCTCTCTTATACCTACCTAGTCTAGTCATGTAGGCCCTGTCCTAAGAGAAACTTACTCCTATTAACTCCCTTTAAAGACTTAAAATCCTCCAAATAGTTTCTGGCCAACCAAGTTAAAAATAAATTACTTGACAAAAAGAATCATCCACATCTTGGAATTGATAGTTCAAACCAGAGATGTTCCATCCTTTCGACTTGCTACATACTTCATTCAACAACAATTTTTTCCAGAATGTACAACATTTACCCTTATATTCTCATTGCTTGTGAAATATATATTCTTAACTTCCTTTGATGGCTTCTAACTTCATCCTTGAATTCATCTATACTATTGAAGACTAAACTAAGTTGAAATTTTTATCCTCCATATTAATTGTAGTCCTAAATCTTTCTTACCTCAATCTATTATCTTTCTTAAAAATATTGTCATCATTAGAAGTGGAATGATCACCAAACTTAATTAACACTTTTCCAATCACTTAAATCTACACATATGATAATCTTTTCAGTCACAAATAGGTCAACATTTTTAGTAGAGCTAGAACCCGCATGTCTCATCTTTGTACCTATCTAAGACATGGCTTGGGATTTTCTTGAGTTACGCTAACCTACCTTGCACTACAAAGCACCCTTTTAGTCGTTAATGGTACTGCTTCATCTTGTGTAAGTGACATAGCTTCATTTCTTGGTTCTTCACACTAGTGTTCATGGACAAATATTTTGGCTAATGTCCATTCTTATTTTTCCCTATCAATGTAAAATTTTCATTGTTAATGTCATGCGATATCTTTTCATCATCAGCTTCTTCATCTTCATACTCTAAGTCAAGAAGATTATAGGAATATGAACCATCTTTAAAACCTGTGTTGAAATCATGTTCTTCAAGTGAGTCTCTCTCATCCTCTTTTTGTTGCCCATCGTCTTCCTCAGCAAGTCTGGCCTTGTTCACTAGATCCAAGCCCAGCCTTTGTTTGGAGCTTAGATCTTAGCCGATCCTTATTCTTTTTTGTTTCCTTTTGTGTTCCTACCCCCTATTTTGTCCACAAACCTCCCAATCTTCTTCATCTTGCTCTACACTATCTTAGCATGATGTCTATATTCCTCCTATTTCATGGAGATGGTTTTATACCCAAACATTATGTTGGGCCCTTTCCCACACTGTCCTCATTTTCCCAGGTAAATTACAAGACAACTAATATGTTCAGAGTCTTTTAGTTTGTAGTTCACGACATCGGATGGAAAGTTGGGACATTTTATGAATTTCTCTTGTCAAGGTTGTTTGTGGATTGGGCTCTAAAAGCTAGGAAAATGATTGTTGTGTGTTTGCTTTGTTTCTATTTCTTGTACTTTATCCATCTAGAGTTAGGGGTATGGTAATTTTCTATTGCTATGGACCATGTGCTCTCTCTATATAACTTATTTTATTTCTTATCAATGTGTTATCTTATTTAGGAAAAAAATAAAAAAATCATGTTCATCAAGACATTCTAATTCAGTACTATCCACTAAGCCATTTTCTTTTTTAGACTGCAACAAGATCCATTAAAGTATTTCTCACCTCATCACTACTGTGATCCTTAATATTTCAAGTTGGTAAGTCTTTTCTTTATGCAAATTCAACATTTTCATTTTCAAACTCTCCTCTCCATTTTTTTGTGTTCTCTTGCTAACTATGTTGTTCACTAGGTTCTACCAACCACTTTTATTGTGACAAGTTATATGTTTAAATTCTATACAATTTCCTACATTTATTTTTCCTCTTTGGTTCTTTCTCTTCTTATCCTCATCCCTAGAAAATCAATGAGGGCCTATTGTTCACCTGAGGCTGCCCTACCAACCTTTTATATGCACCCTTAATAGAAATTCTTGTCCTTTTAAGGTTGGGCTTCTTGGCCTTTCCCTTTTACTTTGTTCTATCAAACAACTTAACTATTGGGACTTTTTCCATCTTAACACTCATATGATGTTTTTTACTTGATATAGATGTGTTTCTCCTTTTAGGATCATTTCTCCTAACATTTGGTTGATGCTTTCCTTTACCAACTAACATTGATGAGGCAACCTTAGCTTTGTTTTTCATTTTTAGTGCCAATAGCCTTGATCCTTTCTCCTGGTGGCTCTTTCCCCTACTATGTCCTCACACCACCCTTGAAAGGAGTTCTAACAACTCCCTTGTTCCTCAACTTCCTCAACTACATCCCCACTTATTCCAGTTCCACTGATCGAGGTCCCTATGTCCGAACTGATTTCTACTTCTGACACAATAGAAGTTCATCTCTCACCTATGATTGATCGAAATGTTTCATTGCCAATTATCAGTCAGGCTTCATGCATGCCTTTGAGCAGTACATGTAAAAAATCAGGGTTTTTAGATCTCTCTTGGCCTCTCAAACATGAGTATGCATTAGCAGTAAAAGACATTCCTCTTCTAGTCTACCCATTCCTAAAAAAAGTAAACAGACCCCCCTATTAGTAGCATCTCAATTTCGGGTCCTAATCAAGAGTCTCCGTCGACATGCATTTCTAATCACCTTAGTCCAGATGAGCTTGGTATGGTCTCCTCATGCTCCCATCTTCAACTAACATTCCTCTATGGCACATACTTCATCTTCTTCGACTATTCCATATTCAGCTAACCTAGAACAAACTCCACCGAAGTCAAAAGAGAATGTAGTTCTTATTCGAAAGAGATTTATTCATGTTAAACGTCTTGCATGTAAGGGATTGGTCGGCTCAACTCTTAAGCGACAAAATGATAAAGGGGTACCTTTTTCTACTGTTGATCTCTCTATAGAGGCTGAGGAGGCGAGCTAATCTAGGCCCCCACAGTCCCTATGTTAGTCTCTGCTTGGAACTGCCGAGGACCTTCTCAGTCTAGGGTAGTGAGAACCCTGTGAGCATTTGTTAATTCGCATAGGCCTGATATTTTATTTCTATCCGAAATAAAATTTTCCTCCTTTGAAAGAATTTCACAGATTATGACTGTGGTTGGATTTTTGAATTTTCATTTTGTTCCTGCTATTAGTTATATAGGTGGTCTAGTAATGTGTTGGTAACCAAATATTGATCTTCAAATTATAGCTTCCAACAATACTTTGATTACTTGCCTGATATTTTCTGTTCAACTTGGCTCTCATTGGCAATTTATTGGTGTTTAAGGTCCTTGTATACTATTCTTAGAAACAAAGATTTTAGAAGGATCTTTTAGATATTGGTAGAGGATTTTCTGGACCTTGGTTGATCATTGATGACTTTAATAGTATAATACTCGCTACTGAAAAACATGGTGGATGCCCTTTTTGTTCTCCTGCATCTGGGGGTTTCTATTCTTTTGTGGATACTGTTGGGCTAATTGATTTAGGGTTTACTGGATTTCCATTTACTTGGAATAATAAAATATCTGGAAAAGCGAACATCCAGGTTCGTCTGGATAGGGGTCTTGTAAATGAAGCTTGGCATGTTTTGTTCCATTAGGCATCGGTCTCCCACCTTACTGCTCTTTCCTCAAACCATAAACCTCTCATTCTTGATACTTCCCTCTATCTGAACGGTTGCTTAAACCTTTTCGTTTTGAGACTATGTGGACACATGATAATTCTTCTCATGACATTGTTTTATCAGCATGGTTAATTCCTATTCGGGGGTCACCTCTTTTGGCAAGAGTTTCTAGTATTAAAAATGCTAAACATACTCTTAAATCTTGAAATAAATCAGTCTTTAGTATTATCTAGTAGAAAATATTTGAGCTCTATAGGGAAATTGATAACCTTTAGTCTCTTCCCCAATCATTTCTTATCTTGGAAAAGGAATAGTCTCTATAGATAGCCTTAGATGAGCAATTGAAAGAGAACAACTACTGTGGTGGAACAAAGTGAAGATGTCCTGGCTAGAAAATGGTGATGCTAATACTCGCTTCTTTCATCTTTCAACTATTGTACATAGAAGACATAACCACATTAATTCTTTGCTAATTGGGGATGATGAATGGCGGACAAATTGGGACGGTATTGGTCAAGCTTTTGAACAATACTATTGTAATCTATTCTTATCCACTACTCCACAATTCCCCTTAGACCTTAACAATCTCATTTCTCCAACTATCACAAACTGTGCAAAATAAGCTACTGTGTTCTATTCCTTCTGTTGAGTTTATTCGCCAAACAGTTTTTGATATACAAGTTGGAAAAAGTCCTGGTCCTGATGGTATGAGTCCTTGTTTCTTCAAAACCTATTGGTACATTGTTGAAGCAAGGGTAGTTGCTGCAGTTCAATATTTTTCATTCATGGAAAAATGTTAAAGCCTATCAATCATACTTTTATCTCTTTTATCTCGAAAAAGGATGCAGCTTATAGAGTTGATCATTTCCGGCCCATTGCTCTGTGTAATGTCATTTATAAGGTTATCTCTAAAATTTTGGCGAATCGTATAAAACCTTTGTTGGACTGTATTGTTGCCCCTTCCCAAGGTGCTTTTATTCCTTCTAGTGATATGAGCGACAATGTGATTATGTATCATGAGATAATGCATCATTTAAACATGAAGAGAGGAATATTGGGTCTTATGGCTCTTAAGATTGATATGGAGAACACCTATGATAAAGTGGAATTGACTCTCCTCATCTAGATTCTCCTGTGTCATGTCTTTAATGATCGATTTACCAACCTTATTTTGGAGTGTGTATCTTCTGCTTCCTTTTCAATACTGATTAATGGTTCTCCTTTTAGTTTCTTTCAAAGTTTCAGAGGTCTCCAATAAGGGGATCCGTTTTCTCCATAATTGTTTCTATTGTACTTTGATTTGCTATCTAGGATGCTTACTACTACTGAGTCCAACCACTTTTTCCATGGTGTAAAAATTGGACGTAACTGTCCTTACATTTCCCACATTATGTATGCGGATGATTTGATCCTTTTTTGTAGAGCATCTATAACGAGGCACAGGTGGTACAAGAGCTATTGGATACTTATTACAGATGGTCTAGTTTATCCATTAATTTTGCTAAATCTACAATTCACTTTAGCAAGAATATGGATCCCTCACTGAAATTTTCTATATGCTCTATTATTCACATGTCCAAATGTGATCATAATAGTACTTATCTGGGAACTCCATTCTGTAAGAAATCTTCAAAGGTTGTGGCATTTCAAGGTCTGGTGGAAAGACTCCGACAAAAGGTCAGTGGTTGGAAAATTAACACTCTATCACAAGCTGGTCATTCAATGTTAATTAAGAATATTGCTCAAGCATTTCCCATCCATGTTATGCAATGTTTTCTTCTCCCAACTTCCATCTGTAACAAATTGGATGCTATAATGCGGGACTTTTGGTGGGGTTATAAAGAGAACTCAGGCCGGCACTTATACCTCAAAACTTGGGATACTATTTGTGCCCTTAAAAATAATAGTGGTCTAGGATTTCAGAGAACATTGGATAATAATTTAACTTTGCTCTCAAAACTTTCCTAGCAATTATACACTGAACCTCATCATCCTTGAGTCAATCTAATCCGATCAAAATACCTCCGCGGGAGACGATTACTAGATATGGAACGATGTCCTAGTGAGTCATTTTGGATTTGGAAAGGTATTTGGAAAAGTAAAGAGGTATCGGAGGCAGGAATATGTTATCGTATTGGTCATGATTTATTAGTAAATATTTGGGAAGATCCATGGATCCCAGGCCTTCCTACTCATCGTCTTCCATCAGTTTCGGTAACTTAACAAAATCGAGTGTTGTTCGAGATCTCATTATTTCTCGATCAATATATATAGGACTATGATCTTATTTCTAATCTATTTCCACCATCTATCGCTTGAGAAATCATGAAAATTTATATTCCTTAGATTGGGGATCCCGACTTGCCGGTGTGAGCTCCCTCCAAGTTAAGGAGATTTTTTGTTAAGTCCGCTTACAGAATTATTCATCAGCTGATGCACAATCCTAACACCTCATTCTCCCATGTCACATCTTATCATCTACTCCTCTCCCCAACATAATGTGAAAAAATCTGTGGTATTCTAATCTACATAATCGACACAAGCATTTCTTATGGTGTGTGGTTTCTCATTTACTACCTACTAAGACTAGATTGGCCCGACTTATAGATTTGATAGATCAATCTTGTCATATGTGCCAATCTTCTACGAAAAGTTTGGAGCATCTTTTTCTACTCTGTCCCCTTTCAAAGTGTTTATAGTGGCATTCTAAATGGCAATTTCTAGTAGACAATTTTTCAGGCTAGAAAGTGGAAGACTGGGTTAAGGAACTGCTGAATTCGAAAAATTCTTTCCCTTTCCCAAGTGAGACTAAGAGAGAGTTTCTAAACTATGCTGTTATGTTGATGGAACAATGTGGAAATATAGAAATCAATTACGTTCAGGAGAGGATTCTCAACAGTGGACTGTGATCTCTACTGATATAGCTAGGACAACTAAGATCTACTGGGATACTGGTCTTAATCGACATTGGAGGACGAAAACCTTATATCTTCCCCGATTTTGGCAGGCTCCGCCACTCCCGTATATCAAAGTCAATTTTGACGCTGCTTTTCAAGATAGGATTGCAATTTCGACCTGTATCTTTAGGGATCATTTGGGTAAAATTTTTTGGGTTTGGACTGGGAAAGAATTTGATTGTGATGCTTTTGCTGCTGAAGCTCTTGCTGCCTATAATACTGCACTGATTACAAAGGTGGCCGACATCTCTAAAGTCATCTTTAAATGTGACTCTCTCAATGTCATTAGGGTAATAACTAGCATTCACTCAACAGAGGAATGGCTTGGTAAAGGATCAACAGATGTTGTGAAGTTTATGTTCAATGATAGAAATTGTTGGAAGTATGTTTATGTCCCTAAGTCCGGGAATGTATATGCTCATAAAATTGCTAAATGGGCAAAACTTCATAATTATTTTGGTTAGATACCCTTATCCCTCATTTCCCCTGCTGTATTATTGATAGGGCCTAAATTAGTCATATATTTCCTAGTTATTTAAGGCCATTTTGTGATACATTATGTTCAACAATTGGTCATATTCCTTCATATTTAAGATTTTAACATTGGAAAGGTATTTTGTGTATTATTTCAAATTTTAGGAATAAAATAAGACAAAAACATCGCTAGACAGATTAGAGGTAGCACTGGCCAAGACAGGAGAACCGGCGCTGGCCACGTGCTGCTATCACGCATTTCGAGATGATAAAAAATTGGTGAAACAAAGTTGAACAGAACACAACCGGTGCGGATTGGGAGTTTAGAGGCAGCACCAGCTACAGTCTGGAAGGGTTGGCGTGAAAATCAAGAAAAATTGACGAACGGACAGAGAAACAAACCACAACCGGTGTCGGCCCTAGATAGGATAGGCGGCGCCAGCTGTTCACTACTACTAAGGTAGTGCCTCGATTTTTGTGTGCATTTTTTGTCAATTTGTAGAGTTTTAGTATCTTCCTACTTCTAGTCGGCCAGAAACCCTAAAGGGACGAATTTAGACACTTCTAAAGCCTATAGATAGAGGGAAAACACAAGATTAAAGAGAGAATTCAGGGATCATAATAGAAAATTACTCAAATTCAAGGAGGAATTCATCAGATCAAGGAGGATTGTACAAGAGGGTCTACAAAGGAGGAAGAATGAGGCTTGTCTATGAGTGCTTTCTTTTAACTTTGTTTTATTTTCTTGAACAATGATGTATTAATTGTTTTATTGTAATTTGACATTGTTTTAGGTATTTATGATTTTTAGAGTTACTTTGATCTTTTGATTAATTGATTGTTATTCTTGGTATTTAATTACTTATGCTGATTATGAGATTACTTTGTTGTTCCTTTCTATTAAATTGCTTGAAAAAGGGGTTGATGGTGATTTCAATTCATTAATTTCATATTTGTTGTCTCTTAACTTGCTTGAAAAAAGAGGTTAATGGCTAAGAACCGGGGAATTAAAGGTTAATTGATGTTTGCCAGAATATGAATTCATTGGATAATTTCATATTTTAAGTTTACCAAAATATGAAAATTTAATCAAGGATTGTGTTTAATGCATATTTTGGGTGAATTAGTTGAGACAGAATATGTGATGCTAATTTTTTTAGAAGATAGTGATTTCATGGATTAAAAAAGAAGCGAATCTATCTTAATTCTTCATGATACCAAGAGAATGATTAGTTATGATAATGATTGGGTATTTTAAGATCATGTTTGTCAAAATAATAGTTTGAGTTACATAATTCTCCATCCTTGACATGTATATATTATACTATTTTATTTTATTTTCGTTTTTATTCTTTTTCACTTTATTAAGTCGGTTAAACAATGAAAGAAAAGTGATTAAGGCATTCTTGTTCCTTGAGGATTGACACTCGTTTTAAACTCTATGCTATACTTAATGATGAGTACGCTTGCTCATATGTGTAATTTAGAGTTAACGTTTTAATTTAACTTGATTGGAAATGTGTTTATTTTT
The DNA here is from genome assembly GCA_026120185.1 of Voacanga thouarsii. NCBI lineage: Eukaryota > Viridiplantae > Streptophyta > Magnoliopsida > Gentianales > Apocynaceae > Voacanga > Voacanga thouarsii. The sequence continues at coordinate 1,602,860 of JANUWF010001921.1, forward strand.
ATATGATTTTTATACCCAAATTCAAACACATCAATTATGTAATCATGGAGGAACATTTTCAGTCCCTCAATCGGGTCCTGTAGTGTCTGAGGAGACGGTTGCTTCCTCTTCTATTTCTTCTAAAATACAGGGCTAACACTTTATCTAGTAAAAAAAAAATAATATCTTTTAGTGCATTGCCTTTATCTCTCCCCCCCCCCCCCAATCTACCATACCCCTTATATTTTCAAGCTTATCTTGTTTGCTATTCCCAACAATTTCAAATTGTAGCACTAACTCGTCTTTGTCAAGTTGCAAAAAGAAACTTCCATTCCCCATCTTTCTTCCCACGGACAGCCATTTGTAAGACATTATTGTCGTTCCTCACTAATAGATACTCATCTCTTCTACAGGATTTTTATAAACAAAAATACACTTAGATTTATTATCTATATCCTTATGCACAACATTAAGCTCACATAATGACCATTTATCCGTACTAAAATAGTATAGTAGTTGACCTTCCCTCACACATATATCTTTTCGAAGGAATTTGTAAACAAATCCCCCTTCTTGAGTATACAACGTAATCTCTTAGTTCGGGGCTTGTTATTATAACATAAATTTATGAATTAGTACAATTTATGGTTTCATCAATTTTTGGGGATCGCATAAAAAGGAAAAAAAAAAGAAAAAAGAAACACTGACAAATAGCAAGACCGCTAAATAATCAACAAACAAGTGACAATCAACATCATTTAGGACTACAACTTTGACCATACCTACACAATATATTTAGAGACATAGACAAAACTTAGCAAAAGTAGTATGGCAGGGGGTTGGGAATGAATATGAATTTTGATAACGAACACTTGATTGCCAAGGGTTTGAGACTTCTAGGATGAAGAACAAGATGAATCCCTAGAAGATTTGATATAGATTCAAAACTTTTTTGAGAACTATAGGAGTTTGAATTTTGAAGCATAAATGTTAAAGAGTTGATACAAAAGCTTGAAATCTTAAAGCTTAAATATTGAAACCTTGAAATATATCTTAAAAGAATATTCCTATTTATAGGTTAAGGCTTTGTAACTTTTTGGTAATTACTCCATATGGAATAGTAGTAGCTAAGAGGTTTCTTATACTTAAACAACTACTTAAAAGTGTTTTAGGCTATATGATTTAAGATAGTAGCCAAAACGACTTAGCTAAGTTGTCTAAATAGTTACTTAAAATATTTTATGTAACTAGGTAATTTTCATCAATTAATCCATTTAAAAACTCTTTAAATTAGATTGATCCAATTACTCGATGTAGAGTGCCACAATAAATAATATGTTGATTTGAATTTGGCATTATCGTGGATGTGATTTAGTTTGGCTAAATTCATCATTTAACTCTTGACATATTAGATTCATTTCATAACTTGAATTCTATAGCATAAGAGCAATTGAATTTGTTCATTGATTTAACATAAATAACTGCGACTCAAATATTTATTTTTATTTAATCTTGATTAAATCAATAATATATTTCTTCAAAATTTATTTGTCTATAGTTAAGGTCCGCTATATAGTAGATAGGATAGGGAAAACACTTACTATTAGTCAAAACCCATCAAATAAAATATAATGTTAAATGATTCAAAACATCGACAAATATTTCAAAAATATTAAAAAGGAGAAATTCTCAAAGCAAAGAACTTTACAAGGAAACGGAAGACTAATTCATAGGTAATTCATGGAAAATAGGAGGACTAATGGAATCACTCAACTCACATAGAAGTTATATTTTTGAACTTTTATCATTCTGTTAAATATCCCATCAATTAACGAACGAATGTTCAATTTTACAAAAAGAGAATACTTCTCGGAAGGAGAATTTTTTTTAGAGGGGATAAACAAGTGGACTAGATTAATACAAAGACTGATATCTCTGAATCCATTTTTTCCTTAAATTACTCTTTTATTTTAGTTTTGAGGATTACTTTCTCTCAATTTAATGGCATATATGAGCCGATAGTGTACATGTATTTGGAGGGAACCTGTAACACTCCAAATACTTATGTAACCTAAAACAAGTAAGGAATGTCATCCCATCTTCAAGACATGTGTATATTGTACTAATAAAATAATATTTCTAAAATTTGAAAGTAAAGCTAAATTTAAATTACAAAGCTCAATATTATACAAACGTCTAAAAGTCTTAATATAAAGCATCCAAATACAAACTTTATTCAAGGTAAAATTCCTTAGCCTTTTTGGAACTCAAGTCTTCTTGAAAAAAATGATTAGAATAAATATGTGAGATAAAATCTCAGTAAATCTTGTATGTGCTCATGTTTAAGTTTTTAAAGCAACTTGTGATGCATGTAAGATAATGAGCTAGTAATAGTTTTCAATAGTAAAGCATGCATTCATACATTTCCTTACTCAAACTCTTTGAAAAATCTTACCAATACTTATGGGAACATATTTTTGGGGATAATATCACATTTCAAAATAATATCATAAAAATAAACTCGAGGACAAATGAAGCATTCAAATTAAGCCTTGAACTGATAACAATACCATATATTCATGATACTTCATAAAAATCATTAATAATACTGTGTCTTCATGATACGTCATATAATTGTGGTATAAGGGCAAAGGACTATGCAATTCCAAATCAACAGGTAGGTATACATTCTTACCATAAGGGATACTCCACCTTTTCTCACTCAAAATTAAATCGAATATCTCATGTCCGTCACTTTAGCTCTTATTGGAACCATACTGCTAGCTAAGGATTGGCTCAACTTTCAAGTACTTTCATCCCGTTTGGATAGTGGCAACCTTCAAGAGATAGCCCATCTATCATGAGATGTCTTCAATCTAACGTTAGATAATGTTAGGAATTGTGGCCTTTTAAGTACTAAAGTCTTCATAATCACAATTTAAAGTGGCTCAACACATTGGTATTACATCAAGGAATAGCTCAATATATTTTCAAATATTTAGTTTCCATTTCTGAAATATACATATATTATTCATTCTGACAATACTTTGAAAATTAATCATCCTCCCAAACTTCTAAAACATATAGATGATTAAATAGTTTTTCAAAATATACAGAAAACATAATAGTTGCATAATTGCAATTCAACATACAAAGAGTATCAATAATTGGTGCCAATAATTTTAGAAGTCATGCTATGGTTTTTGCATATTTATGCATGGATATAAACTTATAATTTGATGATCATAATCATTTCATAATATTCAATGCATGCCTCCTGATTCATATATATCAACTTTACGAAGTTTTCCAAAATAAATCATGCATAAAGCATTTAATGTATATAAGGACTTACAAATCTTTTATTGAAACATCATATTTAAACCAAAATCATTTGCATGAAATAGATTTTCATAAATAAGAGTACTTACATCTCCATACTAACTCAAGTGTATAAAGTGTGTTTAAGAAAGTTAGGATTTGCATCAAATATAAAATATTTTCATGAATGCAAGGGCATACTTTGATCCAAGCCAAAAGTAAGTAGTCTTAACTTAGTTACATGGTTCTCGACCTCTAATAGCCTCCACTTCTTTCACACAAAAATCATACAAATGTCAAATTCCTACATGAATTCTCGTTATAATATCTCAATCCCAATCATGTTTCTAGTTCAACTATATCAATAACTTATATTCTTAGGTTCACAGCCTCCAATTACATGTTCCCAATCACAAATCAACACAAATATCTAAATTAGAAGTTAAACAATAATTAAGAACATCAATTAAATAAACTCAGAAACTTATACAACCTAATTAATCAAATATTCAATTAAAATTTAAGTATTTCCTTCATGAAATCTCATTTTCATATGTAGGCTATTTTTGCAAATAAATTCCAAAAAAGATATGTTTCCATTCTTGCATTAAAATATCCATATAAACTTTCCAAGATATCTCCAAAACTTCACTGAATAGAGTTAAACATGCACACAATTGATTTTTAACAAAATTCTCAACAAACTATAGCTTAATCAAAATTAGAAAAATTCTATTTTGCATCACTAAACATAGTAGTAAGTAGAGTCATATTTTGTCCAAGAAAACAAGCTTAAAACTTCCCCAAACTTTCTAGTATTCAAGAACATAACATTTATTGTAGATACAAGTAAAATCACCTGTAAAAATGTGGACATAATCTATACAAAAGATAGCATAAAATTAGATTAGAGAGAAAAACAAAAAGAATGTAGGGGAAGGGAAAGTGTGTCAGCTACAGGAAGAGGAAGTAGAGAGGAAAATTTGTTTTAGGGTAATTTTGCTTAGGGAAATAGGGTGGCCAACTAGGAGCTTAGGCAAGGGCTTTGGAGTTTCTTGGGAAAGAAGTAAAATGAATGGCTAAGGTTAAATAAGATAGATGACTTTGATTAAATAGGATGGATAGTTAGGATTAAATTATTTGGAGAGCAACTACTGGGTCTTAGTGAGCTTGAGTGGTGGCTAAGTTAGGGGCAAAAATGGAATGTCATATGTTTTTCAGATGCTAGGGTTAGGGTTTTAAAAAGACTTGTGTTGTTGACCAAGACATTCAATAGGTCAATTGTTCAAATCCCATCTCTTACATTACAATATCTAATTTTCTAAAATAAATTCCAACTTTAATATTTTTTACCTTATTACATTATTGGGCCTAGTTTATATAGGAAATACTTATAAATTCTTTCAAAGTGATATTAGAATTTTTCCCCCATAAAAGTTATTTTCGGTCCAAGGTAATTGATATAATCATAGTTTCTAGTAAATAATACTTCAATCTTCCACATAAAATTAATCACTACTCATATTCACAAAGTGTTCATATAAAAATGCATAAATTATTCCAAAAAATCCTTAGGAATACTTTATGATCAATAGCACCCAAATATGCAAGACACATAATTATGCCCTCAATAATTATAACCATATGATATACTCAATATATGCATGTTCATCTCTTAATTCCAATCTGAAAATGGGTGGAGCATTATATGCTCTCCCTCTTAAAAAAAATTTATCCCCAAAATTACCTCGGAATTTTACACTTTATCTGCTTCTCGATTTCTCACGTGGCATTCTAAATACCATGGTGCTCCCAAAAAACTTTGATCATTAGGATTCCTTTATTTGTCAACTATTTGTTACTTTGTTCTAAAAACTTAATAGGTATTTTCACAAAACCTAAATTAGGGTGTAGTTCCAATAGCTCATCACTATGTACATGCTTAGGATCCAGGCGCTATTTCTTGAGTTGCGAGACATAAAATACATTGTAAATGCAAGTCAATCTATTAGGTAAATCCACTATGTAAGCCATTATTCCAATTTTCTTAGCAATGTCAAATGATTTAATATATCTTGGACTCAACTCTTCTCCTTTTAGATGTCTCAAAATTCCTTTACTCGACATCAATTTCAGAAGAAAAAAAAACTGCATCTCCAATTTGAAATTCCAATTGTCATCTCCTACTATCGACATAACTTTTTTGTCTAATTTGATCTGCCTTCAATCTATATTGCACCATTCCTGAATGCACACTTCTCCTCCCTTGTTGACTTTTCTTTCCTCATTCCAAATCCAATATAAAGGCGTTTGACACTTTCGCCCATATAATGCTTCAAACAGTGCTATGCTAATAGATACTTGGTAACTGGCTTTATAAGCCAATTCTACATAAGGAATGCTATTGTCACATCCTATGTCTACAGGTTCAAGAGTACAAGTATGGGCTTGACAACACCTATGGTTAATGACTTGGCCGCCGTCCTCGCTGGACCAAAATGAATAGCCTAAGTTGACAATGAATACTTTAGCCCATTTTTATATACGATTCAGACTTATTATCAGAATTTCATGTAGGATCGGAGTATCACATTCACCCCGCCTTTAGGCCCTATCATCTTCATTGGACCTAACCTTATAGACCAAATCTAAGACTAACTAGACAACACTGGATTCTAGAGATGGTTCCCACCATTCACGGTGTAGCCTTTAGCACCCATATTAGGGGCTGGTTATCTACTTTGATACTAAATATCACGTTTCATGCCTACAGGTTCAAGAGGGCAACTATGGGTTTGACAGCACCAATGGTCAACTACTTGGTCACCGTCCTCGCTGGGCTAAAATAGATATCCCAAATTGACAATAGGTATCTCTGCTTATTTTTATATACCATTCAGACTTATCATTAGAATTTCATGTAGGTTCAAGGTATCACAACTATCAATCTATTTTTTCCCAAAGTCTAGTATAGATGCTCTTAGCATGTCTTCAAGAATATTTATTAATTTTTCAGATTGTCTATTCATTTGAGAGTGAGAGAAGTACTAGATTTCAAAGTTATATGCAAAGTCTCTTAGAATTTCACTCAAAATCTCTACGTAGACTTGAGGATCTCAATCAGAGACAATGCTTGTTGGCACATCATGAAGTCATACAACCTCATGAATATAGGCTTGAGCTAACTTCTCTATAGAGCTCATATTCACAAGAATGAAATGTGTAGTTTTGGTCAATTAGTATACCATTACCCACACTACGTTCTTTTAAGTTTTGTTTATCGGTAACCTAGTGACAAAATCCATTGTTTCACATTCCTACATCTTTTTCGCATTCTGATACATTTTTATCCCACCTAGATGTATAGTATATTGCTCTTGTGGGTTTCTTTTAAACTCTTTTTCTTTAGTTCATCATCATTCGACACACAAAACCTTTTCCAAAAACACATTACTACTCAATCATCCACTCAAAAATCTTGATTTTCTCTTCCCATTTCCTTCTCCTTAAAAGCTTAAAATTCTTGATTATTCAGTTGTGCATCAATGATTTCCTACTTCAAATCAGGCACCACACTCAAAATTCCATCTCTTATATTAAGATATTTAATTTTCTAAAATAAATTCCAATGTTAATATTTTGCCCTTCTTATACTATTAAGCCTAGTTTTTATAGAAAATACTCATAAGTTCCTTCAAAACTATAATACAAAAATTTCCCCGTAAAAGTTATTTTCTCTCCACGGTAATTGAAATAATAATTTGTAATAAATAATTCTTCAATCTTCCACATAATATTAATCACTATTCATATAAATAATCATAGATAATTCATAAAATTTCTCAAGCATGCTTTATGATAAATAGCACCCAAATATGCAAGACATTATACCCTCAACAATTATAGTCATATAAAAATACTTAATAAATGCATGTTCATCTTTTAACTTTGATGTGAAAATGGGTGGGGCATTATAGAAGTAATTAAAATGATAACTTTTCCATTTGTAGCAAGGGTACATAAACAGCACGTATTTAAATATGGCGGAATCAATCATAGAAATAGTAGTTTGGTCCAAATGTTATGAAAAAAATATATATATTAATGGATGAATAAGGAAGAAAAAACTTAGTTTGTTCTAAGATAAACAAAACAATTATTAGAATAAATTTGCTAATTACTTAACTTCAGCTAGTCATAATAATTACCCCATTTCTAGGTAATAGATTCTGCACCTCCCAATCATCATAATGTATTATAGCAACAAAAAAAAAAATATGTGACTTTCAATTGAAAGGTGTGGAATATCTATTAGAGTAGTAATCAGGAATATAATGGGGCAACTGATGCATTCTTTTACCAAATAACTTAATCTAGGTACTTTTAAGTAATTGAAACAATAGAATTGGTAATAATTTTGAACAACTTTAAATACTTAGAAGAGGTGGGTTTTAGCTCCATTGAAGTTGAATTTGACTTATTTCGCATTTATCAAGAAGCTTAAAGTAATAAAGAAGACTTAAGACTTGTCTAGTGCAGGTCACTTGGTTGAAGGTAAAATGGCTTCCATTTATCTTTGCATGTATAATTTTTCCATTCATTAAAAGGATTGATTAGTGTTTTTGCCTATTTATTGGCTTTGTTAAGCCTTGATGGGAATGGGTTGAAATTATTGGAAACTTCTTCTTCCCACTATGTACTTGATACTATTTTAGCATATATGAAGTAAAAATTACTTTCTACTTCATTTAAAAAAAAAAAAGGAACAAAAAGAGGGAAAGAGACCAAATATTTATCATGTGAAAATTTTTATTTACTTTTTTTTTGTTATACAAAGATATATCAAACCAATAACCTTGTGTTTGCTAAGAGGAGCTTTTACTATTAATGGAAAAAGGTACACTTATATTCAGTCTCTCTTATGCAATGAATCGATAGTTAACGAAAATATTTACCTAAAATTATATTTGTGGACATGTATAAAAAAATTATATTTTTTTTAACATACACAATATACTATATTTACGATATTAGTTTTCAATACAATAATTTTTTTATAGCTTGGGTTAATGTATATATTTTTCACAATTTATCTTGTTAAGTTTGGTGTGCTTTTAGTGTAAGATTAAAAAATATATATTCGGATGTTAAATATCAATCACGGATGTTTGGAAATAATCATTCTACCCTACAACTATTTCATATTTGTATCTTAGTAGTAGGTCATGTAGGCTAAGGTATTAAAGTCCTAGCCCAGCTAGGATTAGCCTGAGTTGGCTCAAGGACTACTGGGCTATCTGGCCTTTGTAGTAAAGAATATTATCATTTGCTGACTGGAAACATCCATTTGAGGTCATCCAATGGCTATTTTTGGTCAAATCTCTGTAAATACTATCCAACCCACCTCAAACTTCATGAAATTCACTCACGTCTCTCCTTTTTACTTATTTCTTACTCTCATGTTCTCCTACTCTCCACTGTTGCTAGAAGGTGTTCTTATTTGATTTGTTTTGTCAACAAACACTTTAGTAAATTTACACTCTTCAACAAGTGGTAAATTGTTAAAAATATATATATATCATCTTATCTTGTCATATTCTTTGCCTTTCTTCACTCATGTTAGTGTTTCTTACTATTATATATATATATATATATATATATATATATCTTGATTTGTAACTAATTTTTTCCTTCTTATTTTGTCCATAGTTATATTAGAAAATGATTCCTCAGCCTAGCACTACAATTGAGCCATCCACACTTCTAATTTGGTGGACTTTTAGTAAAGATAGTGCTCAAAATACAACAATGTAACATTGAACATATTATAAATCATGGGTGGTATAGAAACACTATATATGCATAATAATAAATTGCATAGTGATTGGCTAGATGTGAGACATAAAGAAGAACAAAGGCAAGCAAAAAAAAAAAAAAAAAAAACTAATGGGTGCGTAGAAAGTGGAGGAGAGCCTATAAGTAAGTCACAATATAGATGGATTGATGAATGAATGAACAATCTCAAATCTCAATGATATTATATTTACCATATTAGTATTTTATAATTTTATAATTATTTTAGATTTTATATTTAATCATTATACCTTTTTTGAGAGTTATAAGCACCAAATTCCTCTTCTATATAATTATTATTTTGTTATTAAAAAATTTTGTCTAAAATGTTGAAATTGAGGCTTCAGATCATGCTTATAAATTCTTTTATAACAATAAAATAAATGAAATTAATTATAAAATATTAGTTTAATCACCTAAAACAAATGTTACTTTAATCTCGTGGGCCGAACCCTGAAGCTTAAGGCTACGCAATCCTTGAGGCCGGTTTATGCTGAACCTCCCTTAGTTAGCCCCATGAGCCGACTTTTGTCGCCTTTATGCTCAACTCGCATGGCCTAAAGACTAGTCCTCAAACTGGATGAGAATGATACAAAAACGTGCAGGTTGACCCAATAGCTATTGCTAAATCTCTCTCTCTCTCTCTCTATATATATATATAATTCATCATATGAAAAAGAAAAAAAAAATGGTGGCAAGATCTTCTCAAAATGGCAAAAGGTGAGTGCCATTTCATCTCAAATGTATTTTAGATCATTCACACAATTTTCTTATAACATAGTTGCCTAAAGAAGTTGTTCACCCCTATTAAAATCATAGCAACATTCCTAGGAAACATTCTAGAATATCAAGAGGAAACAATTCCAATATTATTATGTGATTGTCTTGACTTTTGTGATCTAATATGCTCATTTATTATAGATTTACATACTTTGAGACGTTAAAGACATAATCATATGGTACCTTCACATACTTTAAGATCTTACAAAATAAATACTTGTCATCTTTAGTCAAAGTATAACATGTAAGCTTTATGGTTGTTTTACCGTTCGTAATTCAAGAAGGCAACGGTGTTTGGCTCTAAAACCCTCTCGGATTTGGAATTTTGGCTTTAGGGTTGGCATTACCCCTTCATGGCTGCTTTGCTATCATCTAATTTGTCTTCACCTGGCTGGTGATAGAAATCATTTTCTCTCTTTTCTCCTTTTTTACACCTACTGCTATTCTATCTCTTTCCACCTACAAGGGCGAGCCTACTCTTATTTTCACTATTATGTGTTGCACATTTGGCTTATGTTATGTAAAGTGATAGGGCCTAATTATGTCTATGTTTTTTTAGTTATTTAAGGATGTTTTGTAATACGTTTAGTTTAATAACTAGTTATTTCTCTTCCTATTTGATGTTTTGCTTGTGAAAAGTGTTCTTGGTGAATTTGTACAGGAATTGGATGATTTTAAGTGAAACTATAGTTTTCCAGACTTAACCGGTGACTGCTTAGAGTGATTGACCCGGCTGTGGCTCAATTTTGAAAAAATAGAAGAAACAAAGCTCAAACTTGTAAGGTTTCAGTGCTGGACCGGTGCCGGAATAGATGAATTGACCCGATACCAGCCTTGCTCTGTTATGACAGTGTACAATCAATTTTCAAGTCAAATTGGAAATTCTAAAGAGGTTAACTTGATTCCAACTTTCACTTAGCCCACGGCTTTTGAGGGACAAGTTTTAGGAACCAAGAGGCCTATTTAACAAAAAACAAGTGAAGAAAATATATGAATTCAAGGAATTAAAGTTATATTCACTCAGTTGAAGGGGAATTTATCACTCGCAGGAACATTGAATCAAAAAAGTTTTCTAACAAGGAAGAAGAGGGCTTGTCTATAAGTTCTTTCTAAGACTTTTGTTTTCTTTTTATTTGAACAATGATTAGATTAATATTTTAATTGTATTTGGATATAATTTGTGAATTGATGATATTGTAATTTTTTTAGTCTTTGAATAATTAATTGTTGGTTTTAGTATTTGATTACTTATTTTTCTTTAGTGAGTTGATGAAGTTGAATTTCCTTTTTAATGGACTTGGGAAACGAACTTAGATGGAGTTCAATCTTAGTTAATTCTCTATTTTTCATCTTAATTAGATTGGAAAAGAAGGTTAAGAATTAAACCTAGGTAATCAAAGATTAGTTGATTTCGCCTAGAGTATAAGGTCATTGACTAATTTCAAATTTATATCACCTAGAGTATAGGGTTATTTATGAGGTATGAGTTTACTGCATCTTTTGGTTATATTAGTTTGATTAGAAAATCTACTAATTTAATCAAGAGATAATGACTCCATGGATTGGGAAAGAAGTGGTTTCAATATTTTATTCCTTCATGATGCCAAGATAATAATTGATTGTAAGAAGTGCTAAATGATTCATGTTATGTTTTCTGGATTTTCTATCTAAGTATATGCTTTTCTCTCTAAGAGTTGTGTACATTTTGTCTTTGTTTTAATTTTTATTTTGACTCTTTACCAATCTAATTCGTACGTTAAATATTGAATGAAATGTAATTAGTATGTACTTATTTCTTGAGGATCGATACTCGTTAACTCTCTATTCTATGCTAAATGATGAGTGCACTTGCTCATATATAAAATTTGGGATTAATGTTTTATTTAAACTTGATTGGGAATGGATACTAAATTGCATGATTTTTATACATCTAAATTCAATGGATCAAGTTTTTGACGCTGTTGTCGGGGAACAACATCATGAAAGTTTAGAATTCATTGATTTAACCATGTTTATATGTCTATATGTAAATATGTATATATGTTATTTGTTTAAATAGGTGCCATAATTTGTTGTTTTATGATGAAAGAAATGTATAAAATGTACTCTCTGTTTTTCTTTGAACAAAATGTACATTCTAAAAACTCCATCTAATTGGAAGATCATATGTAGATACCATGGCCAACTAGAGTTTGATCCAAACAAATAATGGGCAGGACTCGTAGATGAATATCACTTTGGAGAAGATGTTGGAAAGTTTTGAAAGAACTGTCATCACACGATTCCAAAAGATAGATGACACTTTTCGGGTTTTTGCAACAATGATTCAAAATATGGAAAGACAAAATTGGTATTTAACTAATTTGGTGATAGACCCACAAGGAAAATCACTTTTGATCCATAGAGGGGTAGATACACATGTGGAATTTGCAGCCATTACAATGAGAAGTGGAAAAGAGCCGATGGATAAAACAGAGGAAACCAGGCACCAATTTTCAATTGGACAAGAGATCTGAGAAACTAGAGATGAACTGGTGTTGGTCTAAGACTCTAATCAGGTGTTGGCTCAACTCTATACACAGGAGAAATCACTAGTTTTTAAACTATCAGTTCCTTACCCTACTAGGACACACAAGGCTAGAAAGGACGAGCAATTTGATAAGTTTTTAGAAATCTTTAAACAATTACAGTTCAACATCCTACTTAGTGAAGCTTTAATACACATGCCTAAATATGCAAAATTGCTCAAAAGTATGCTTGTGAACAAGCGAAGATTAGAAGAACTATCCACCGTGGTATTAAATGAAGAGTGTTCTACTATTCTGTAAGACCAAAGAGGATTATCACAAAACAAAAATGATCTAGGGAGTTTCTCTATTTCTTACCTTTTTGGTAGTCTTACATTTGGTAATACATTAGTTGACTTAGGGGCTAGCATAAATCTTTTGCCATGTAAAACTTTCAAAAAGCTAGGCCTAAGTGAACCTAAACTCACTAGGATGAGCATCCAATTAGCTAATAAATCCATTAAATATCCTAGGGGGATAGTGGAAGATGTACTTCTCAAGGTGGATATGTTTATATTTTCAGTAGTTTTTGTGATTCTTGATATGGATGAAGATTCTAAAGTTCCTTTAATTCTAGGAAGATCTTCCTAACTATTGCTAAAGCTTTGATTGATGTTCATGGGAGAAGGTTAACCCTTAGGGTTAGGGTAAGGAGGTTATTTTTCAAATTAATCAAAGCATTAAACATCCTATGCTTTTCGATTATTCTTGTTTTACAGTTGATATTTTTGATGGCCCAATTTTGGATTTTGTGCAAGAATCATGGGATAATACTTATCTAGAGTTGATGCATACACAATCATCCATGGACATGACAAGAGGGCTTGAGTTAGGAGAATTTGAGGTTATTGAGAAGCTAAGTTTGGGTAGATTAAAGTCCTCTATTGTTGAGCCACCAAAGTTAAAACTTAAGGACTTACCCAACCATTTGGAATATGCATTTCTAGCCAAGGAAAGAAAATTTCCCGCGATCATAGACAAAGATCTTACCAAAGAACAAAAGTCCAAATTTGGTAGACCTATTGGGGAAGTATAAGAGGGTCATTGCAGAGAAGATCACTGATATTAAAGGAATTAGCCATTCCTTTTGCACTAATAAAATATTGCTAGAAGAATGTGCAAAACCCGTAGTGCAATCCCAACGAAAGATGAATCTTAACATGAGGGATGTAGTGAAAGGTGAGGTAATTAAGCTTTTAGATTCAGGCATCATTTATTCCATCTCAAATAGCATAGGGGTAAGTCCAACACAAATAGTGCCCAAGAAGAGAGGAAAGACTGTAGCACCCAACGATAAAAATGAATTGATTCCCTCAAGATTAGTAACTAGTTGGAGGGTATGCATTAATTATAGGTAATTGAATGAAACAACTAGGAAAGTTTCAAGCTTGATTTATGATGCATAAATTTTGGGTGTATAAAAATCATTCAAATTTAAATCCATCCTTAGCCAAATTTTAATTAAAATAATAATCCTAAATTACATATACGAGCAAGTATATTCATCTCAAGCATAGTACAGGAAATTAACGAGTATTGATCCTCAAAGAAACAAGTACACACTAATCATTTTTCATTCATTATTTAACTAACCTAATAAAATGATAAAATGATAAAAAAAAATAAAAATATATATACAACTCAAGGATATAAAAATATGCAATTTAGACAAACACTCTTGAAAACATGCCAATGAATTGCTTAGCAAATATTCACAATTAATTATCATCTTGGTCTCATGAAAAAATTTAAAATAGACTCACTTCGTTTGCAATCCATGGAATCACTATCTTCTAGTTAAATTAGTGAACATATTCTATCTCAACTAATTTATCCAAAAGATGTATTAAAAATCAATCCTCACATAAATCCCTATATTCTAGGTGATTTAGAGTCTGAAATTAGTCAATAAATGCATATTCTAGCAATTATCAACTAACCTTTGATTACCCAAATTCTTAAAAATAAATCTCTTTTTCAAGCAAGTTAATAGACAAAAAATATGAAATTAATTAGATTGAAACCATTATCAATCCATTTTTCAAGGAAGTTAACAATAAGAATCAATCAATCAACTTCGTATTCAAAATAAGTAAACAAATCTCAAGATAAATAATTAATTGATCAAAAGACTAAATTAACTCAAGAAATCATGAATCTTAAAATAATGTTAAATTACAATGAAAATGTTAATTACATCATTATTTTAGAAAAAAAATAAAGGTAAAAGAAAGAACTCATAGACAAGCCATGCTCCTCTTTATTGAAAACCTTCTTGAATAATGCCCCTTGATTATGAATCTCCTCTTTGTGTGATTGATTGACAACTTTGATCCTTGGATTCACATGTTTTTCTTGTGTTTGTGTTGTTTAAATAGGCTCCTAAGAGGCCAAAATTTTTTCCCCAAGAGTTCTAGGCAGAATAGAAGTTAGAAAATACCAAAATTCTTAGAAAATTACCAAATCCATGCTTGATCAAAAAATTCATCGACATTGGGCAGAACGGAGCCGACGCCGGCCGTGCTCTGGTCGGCCCGATCGTGCTTTGTTTTTTTCTTCATGAAATCCCTATTTTTCCAGAATAGGTGATATGGGGTAAAATCACCATTGTTTTCCTAGTTATTTGAGGGTGTTTTGCGATATATTTGTTGTAATAACTAGACATATTTCTTCCATTTGACATTTTGCTTGTAAAAAGTTTTGTTGACAAAATTGTGCAGATTTAAGTTAAATTCGAGCAAAAAGTGAACAATTTCAGAATGTTCCTGGTGCCAAGCCCAACCAAAGGACCAGGCGCCGGGTCCATTCTATTCGGCCAGTGAAAACAGAGCAAAAAACAGAGGAAGAGTAGATTGCACCTGGCACCAGGTGGGCGAAGGTACCTGGTGCCAGGCTCGTTCTAGAAGGCAAAATTCTTGTGTATGGATTTGAGAATTTTCCAAAGATTTCGGTAGTTTCTAATTCCTACTCGGTCAAGATTCTCAAGCAACGAATTTAGCATAAAAGAAGATTATAAAAGGAAGAGAAAACACAAGAGAAAAAGAGAGAGAGGTGGATCAAAGAGCATAGATTCCAATCACTCATTGAAGGAGGAATTCACCTAATCAAGAAGGATTGTTTAAGAAAGTCTTCAAGGGTGAAGAAAGAGGCTTGTCTATGAGTGATTTCTTTTATCTTTGTTTTCTTATCATTTAACAATGATTTATTCAATGTTTTTATTGTAATTTGACATTATTTTGGATTCATGATTTTGCGTTGATTTAATTATTTGATCAATTCTTTATCATCTTTGGCATTTGATTACTTGTTATCATTGGTTATTGATGCGAGTTCTGTTAGTATTGTGCCCTTGAAGCAATAACTTGTACATTGTATATGACACATTTTATTTTAATAAAAGTCATTATTTATCTTTCAGTTTCTTTTGTTTTCTTTAAGTAATATAGTTGTTCGATAAAGTCCCTAGTACAACACTGTGTTAAGGAAATCATGATAGAGATAATGATATAAGATTGGCACTAATTCCGTATTCCAAACCGAATGAGATATTGCATGGTGAAAGGAGTTAATTACACTGAAGTTTGTTATTGAAGGGTTCATGCCAAGTCATTTGACTTCCTGGACTCTTAGGTGGTTATAATGTATTGCTAGACACCGCTCATGATATGGGAATATGGGTTTATTAATTGATGAATTAATAAACCAATCCTGATTAGAATTAATAAGATTAATTCTAATTAATTATGAATTATTAATCTCAAAGATGTTTGGATTAATTCATATTCTCTACCAATTGACTGGGAAACCTAATAGGTCACACACAATAGAGGATTATATACTCAAGATGTTATTTGATAATATAGTGGGGTTAATTGATAGAAAGAGAAGTTGTTGTGGATAAATTATAATTAGTTGTAATTTATAGTCCAAATTGTAATTGTGAGAACTTGATATTCCCAATTACAATTAGGGAATTCTAATAGGATTATAATTCTCAGTTTAGTAGGGTTTTAGGTATATATGTTTGATATAACCGAAAACCCTAGCTAGGGTTGAGACACACGAAAATCCTAGCAATACTTGATATTCTGTCTTCTTCTTTCTCCCTCTCATTTTGCTTAAAACAAGAGAGCCCTAGCTGCCATTATTGTTTCTGCTAGCACAGAAATTTTGGTGCTTGAGTATTCCTCTATGTGGATTACTGTTAGAGATAATCACACACTGTGATTATAGTGGTTAGACGTTCAACTCACGTGGAGGTTGATCACGAGGATTGCTGGATCGCGCCTCAACTTGAAGAAGAAAATTTTGTTCTTCGAACGATCACCTAAAGGTAAAAAGCTGTTACATTTACTCTCTTTATATCTTGTTTTCCACACATGGACGGGTCCTAGGATGGTATCTCGTTTTATTTCTCACTGCGCCGTATACGATACAAGCCTGAGATACCTAATAGTGGTATTAGAGCCATGCTATTTGTGGTCTACGGACATTGTTTTGGTATGAAAAACTGTTTTCATGTTTGTCTTTGTTTGTTGTGAAAATCGTTTTCACACGAGTGGAAATCATTTCGATCTTTATGGGTTGGGTCCGTAGCACAATATGATTATGTAAAAGTCACAGCGTATTTCGAAAAGATGCTTTCTTTTGGGTTGAAAATTTCTGCAGGAAAAAAATATTTTTCTGCAACATGGATGTTGTCCTCCGTTTCATCTTAATTTTTCGTTTTTATTTTGTTTAAACTAACAAATTGGTTGTTGTTTATAGCTTCAAAACAGAAAATACAGCTGAGAATTATTCTCACTGAAAATTTGCAGAAGAAGAAAGCACCAGAAATTGTTTCTGGAAGTTTTTGAAAAATCGCGGCTATTGTTGCAGAACACAGACGGCGCCGGTTCCATTCTTGTTCGCAATGTCCAAAAATCGTTTTGGAAGAGAAATTTTTTTTGGAAACCATAACAGAGCCGGTGCCGGCTCGACTTCAAAATCGGCGCCAGTTCTGCGCTATTTGCAGCCTCCCGGTATATTTAAAAAAAAATTCAGAACAGAATTTTGGAAGGGAAAATCTCATTTGATGAGAAACGGGACCCAAATGCATTTTTTCAAAATTAGTTTTGAGACAAACAATTTTGTTTTTCAAAATAATGATTTTGAAAATCTAAAATTAGTGTATCTTTCTAAAATGGTGATTTTAGAATTTGTTTTGTCTTTCCAAAATAGTGATTTTGGAATGATAAAAGTATATGTTTCTTTTGTTTAAGCATAGTCAATGGCATGGTGGATGGTTATGGACTAAAATCGATTATATCTATTCATGTATTTTACAGTTTTGGTTTTTATGAAATAGGGTTTGCGTATCCTGTCTTCTCTAGAATTCTTGTGTAATTCTCTTCTCATCTAACTCTACTCAAATGTAACTCGAGGTTTTCTCTCTTTAGGAAATTATGTAATTAGTTTACATAGGTTAGATAGGAGTAGAATTATTTTATTCTAGAGATGGCAATCAAAAAAAGGCGAGGAGGTAAGACTTTCTACTTAAATCATGCATGAACACATATGGTTAACTATATTAATTTCTTTTGTGGCTCAAAGAAATTAATTTAGGGTAAAGTCCATAACCATACCACGTAATCGCTTTATTACCATGGTTATCAATTATGTGATTTATTAATTTTTATGCATGTCATTCAAAGAAATCACTAAAAGGAACAAATCTCTCAATTAATATTAAACCTAATTCCTTCCGTTAATATAGTAAGAACGAGAGTCCTTTTTCGAGACTAGATTGTTGGACAAACCTAAACTTACTTGACATCGGGCATGTTCAAGCTATGGAATTAAATTTCTTTGGAATTAAATTCCTGATTAATGGGTCGGGTTTAACTAAATTCTTTATTTCGGTTGGGAAAACTCAAGTATCAAGAAATTTAGAGGAAAAGTTAGGGTAGCCCAAAAGGCTTGAAGATTAAAAGCTGTTAATCACCCATTGATCCGGTAGTTACATATGATGTAATTGATATTGGATACCTACCAATGATCTTAAGGGTGGCTTGTTAGGCAAACCCAATGTTATTCTTGAGGAATTTAGATACCGGTCTACTAGGAATGCTTCCAATGGGCTTTCCCAAATCAGTAGCGGGGGCTATTGGTTTGAGTAAAATAGTGGAGTAAAAATACGTTTAATTAAAGTCCTAATTATTTGCATATCATGTGCATATACAAGTAGCTAATGTTCTCTATCTTTACATCTAGGTCACTTGCATCATGTTAACGAACTTGAACTTACGTAGTATCTTGGAAACCAATAAGTTAACCGAATCAAACTATCTCGACTGGTATAAAAATTTGAGAATTGTTCTCAAATCGAAAAAGTTACTCTACGTGATAGATGCTCCTATTCCACTACCACCAGCCTAAGATGCTCATGCTAATGAGCATGTTGTTCACAAGAGGCACAAGGAGGATAGTGATACAACATCATGTATTATGTTAGCATCCATGACTCCTGAGTTGCAAAAATTGCACAAGCATATGGATGCTTAATTGATCATTTTACATCTTCGAGAGCTGTTTGATGCCTAAGCCAGAATTGAGAGATATGAGATCTCGAAGAAACTATTTCGTTACAAAATGGCAAAGGATTCTTATGTGGCCACTCATGGGTTGAAGATGTTGGGCTTGATCGAGAAGCTTGGATCTCTCGGGTTTGCAATGGATCATGACTTAAGTGTTGACTTAATTTTACAATCTTTGCCTAATAGTTTTTCACAATTTGTGATTAACTATCAGATGAATAAGATTGAGTCCACCATTCCTGAATTGATTAATCTTCTCAAAACTGCGGAGTCCTCCATGAAGAAGGATTCTAATGCTATTTTAATGGTAGAATCTTTATTTTCTAAGAAGAAAGTTCAAAAGAAGAAGAAGAAGGCTCCCATAAAGCCCAAAGGTGGTGTGAACAAGAAGAATGCAGCTACCAAGGGCCCATGCCATCATTGTGGGAAGATGGGCCACTAGAGGCGCAACTACAAAGCCTACTTGAAAACCATCAAGGACAAGACGTAGAAGGAGAAGCACACAAGCACTTCTACTTCTTCTCCAGATGTGTTTATGATTGAGATAAATACCACCTTTAGAAATAAGATATGGGTATTAGATACCAGATGTGCATCTCATTTGTACAATAACTTGCAGGGACTAAAGAGCAGTAGAAGGCTAGAGAAAGGCGATGTGGACCTACGTACTGTAAATGGGACAAAGGTTGCTGCACTTGCCGTGGGGACATACGAGATGAACCTGTCTTCGAGATTAATTCTAAAACTGCAAAACTGTTATTTTGTACCAGTTTTAATGAAAAACACTATCTCAGTTGCGTGTTTAGACTTATATGGATTTCATTTGATGTTTAAGAATAAATATTGTTCTTTTTCATTGAATGATATTCACTATGGTTCAACAACTTTGGTTAATGGTTTATATGTTCTAGACTGGGATAATCCAATTCTCAATATAAACAATAAGAAACCTAAGATAGATAACTCTAACACTTCTTACTTATGGCATTGTCATTTAGACCATATAAACGAAAATTGTGTTATTAAGTTGCACAAGCTTGGTGACTTAGGGTCATTTGATTATGAATCATATGGCACATGCGAGTCTTATTTACTAGGTAAAATGACTAAAACTCCTTTTCCAAGAAAAGAAGAACTGGTTAAAGAGTTATTATAACTCATGCATTCTGATGTATATGGCCCAATGTCAATATAAGCAAGAGGAGGTTACAACTATTTCATAACCTTTATGGATGACTTCTCACGATACGGGTATGTATATTTAATGAAATACAAATATGAGGCATTTGCAAGGTTCAAAGACTTCAAGAACGAAATAGACAAACAACTTGGCAAAAGTATTAAGACTTTAAGATCTGATCGAGGAGAGGAATACTTGAGCTAAGAGTTTATGAGTTATCTTAGAGATAATGTGATATTATCTCAATGGACTCCATTACATACACCTCAACATAACGGTGTATCTGAGAGAAGGAATCGAACCCTTCTAGACATGGTACAAACCATGATGGCTTCTGCAGACCTACCAAAACCATTTTGGGGGCATGCACTAGAAACTTCTGTTTATATACTTAACAGAGTTATGACAAAATCAGTTGATACTGCCCCATTTGAGATGTTCTTTGGTAAGAGACCAAAGTTATCTCACTTGCAAGTATAGGGTTGTCCTGCCTTTGTCAAAAGGCTACAGTCAGACAAACTTGATAGTAAGTCTGACAAGTATTTGTTTGTGGGATATCCGAAAGAATCTTTTGGATATTACTTCTATCTATCCTCCGAAAATAAATTGTTTATTTCGAAGCATGCTGTCTTCTTAGAGAAGGAGCACATGCTCAAAGGGGACAGTAGGAGTAAGATTGAACTTAGTGAAGTTCATGAAGATCAAACAAATGAGGATCAACTGTCTAACCCTATATCTATTGAGAGAATAGATGAACCTTTTGATACACAAGAACCTCGTAGATCTAGTAGGATACGTGTGGCACCTGAGAGATATGGATTTCTCATTAGTAACCGCAATGACGTATTGCTCATAGATGAAGATGAGCTTACTACCTACAAGGATGTTCTAAATAGTTCAGAATTTGACAAATGGCTTGAGGCCATGAAGTCAGAAATGGATTCCATGTACGACAACCAAGTATGAACTTTGGTTGATCCACCCAAAGGAATTAAACCTATTGGGTGCAAGTGGGTTTTCAAGAAGAAAACTGACATGGATGGTAACTTAGTTACCTATAAAGCACGACTAGTGGCGAATGATTATCATCAACAACATGGTATTGACTATGATGAAACCTTCTCACCGGTAGCCATGTTGAAATCCATCAAGATACTCCTAGCCATTGCTGCTCATTATGATTATAAGATTTGGCAAATGGATGTGAAAACAGCTTTCCTAAATGGAAATCTGACTGAGAAAGTGTATATGGCACAACCTGAGGGTTTCACATCCAGTGATAGCACAAATGTGTGCAAGCTGCAAAGGTCCATTTATGGACTTAAGCAGGCTTCTAGGAGTTGGAACCTCTGTTTTGATGAAACAATCAAAGAGTTTGGTTTCATTCAAAACATGGATGAGCCTTGTGTATACAAGAAGGTTAGTAGGAGTGCAATCGTTTTCTTATTACTTTATGTAGATGACATATTGCTAATAGGAAACGATATACCTATCTTGCAAACGGTGAAAATTTGGTTGTCCAAATAATTCTCCATGAAAGACCTTGGAGAAGTAACCTATATTCTTGCAATAAGGATCTATAGAGATAGATCCAAAAGGTTACTTGGACTTTCACAGTCTACATACATAGATAAAGTACTAAAGAGGTTTAGCATGGATCAATCTAAAAAGGGATTCTTACCCATGTCACACGGTGTAAGCCTTTCAAAGTTGATGTCTCCTAAGGCACAAGTTGAAAGGGATCACATGAGTAAGATTCCATATACTTCGGCAGTTGGATCTATCATGTATGCTATGATATGTACTAGGCCCGATGAATCTTGTGTTATTAGTTTGACGAGCAGATACCAATCTGACATTGGTGAGGGTCATTGGGCAGTTGTAAAGAATATTCTTAAGTACTTATGAAGGACTAAGGATATGTTCTTAGTATATGGAGAAGGTGATTTGAAAATAAACGAGTATACTGATGCCAGTTTTCAATCTGACAGAAATGATTTCAAATCATAATCCGACTACGTGTTTACGTTATGCGGAGGGGCAATAAGTTGGAAAAGTTCCAAACAAGAGACTATTGCCAACTCTACTAAATAAGCTGAGTACATAGCCGCTTCTAAAGCAGCTAAGTAAATAAAGATAGAGAGAGTTCCCACGGATGAAAACTTAGCTGACCTGCTTACGAAAGCACTCTCCCAAAAGAAACATGATTGTCATATTGAGTCATTCGGTATTCGATACATGAATGATTAGCTCTAGTGCAAGTAGGAGTTTATTAGTGTTGTGCCCTAGAGGCAATCACTTGTACATTGTATATAACACATATTATTTTAATAAAAGGCATTATTTATCTTACAGTTTCTTTTGTTTACTTTAAGTAATATAACTGTTTGATAAAGTCCCTAGTACAACACTGTTTTAAGGAAATCATGATAGAGATCATGATATGAGATTTCTACTACACTGCATGGTGTTAGTACTTAAATAGTCCCTAGTCATAGTATTAATGAGACATGACATCATTAATGCGTTAAGACTAGCTTATGTTAGACTTCCTGATTTGATCAGGGTGGTTCTCATAATCGTGAGTATTGAGATACTCAAAGTTAACACATGGATACTTTTTAATGGAACAAGTTCATCGGATGACCTAGCTTTGAGATAATCACATGGATTACTATTTAGTGCCAGTGATATAATCTCAATATAGCAAACGTGCAAGTATCTTTAGACTTGAGATTTCCAAGGTACTTTGTTTGCTGAGCTTTGTACTTTGATTCCAATCTCCGGAGCTCGATCGATGGCCGTTTATGGGATGGATATTAGGTACATTGTGAGGTAAACGAAAGTAGTTGATAGGGTTAATAAAGGATTCACCACTCCTAATAGTAGGGGCGAATATCTCACGGCCACTTGTAAGAATTACTACTTGGAAAGTCCTTGGCCAAGGTAATTGTGTATTGGAAATAGTTTCAATTGATACACATCTAGAGTAGTGGGTTCCTGGTACAAGTACTATTGTATTCGAGCTAGAATTATTTTTTGTGGGAGTTGGCACTGATTCCGTATTCTAAACCGAATGAGATATTATATGGTGAAAGGAGTTAATTGCACTGAAGTTTGTTATTAAAGGGTTCATGTCAAGCCACTTGACTTCCTGGACTATTGAGTGGTCATAATGTATTGCTAGACACCGCTCATGATCTGGGAATATGGATTTATTAATTGATGAATTAATAAACCAATCATGATTAGAATTAATAGGATTAATTCTAATTAATTATGAATTATTAATCTCAAAGATGTTTGGGTTAATTCATAATCTCTACCAATTAACTGGGAAACCTAATAGGTCACACACAATAGAGGATTATATACTCAAGATGTTATTTGATAACATAGTGAGGTTAATTGATAGAAAGAGAAGTTGTTGTGGATAAATTATAATTAGTTGTAATTTATAGTCCAAATTGTAATTATGAGAACTTGATATTCCCAATTACAATTAGGGAATTCTAATAGGATTATAATTCTCAGTTTAGCAGGGTTTTTGGTATATATGTTTGATATAACAGAAAACCCTAGCTGGGGTTGAGACACACGAAAATCCCAGCAATACTTGACATTCTATCTTCTTCTTTCTCCCTCTTATTTTGCTGAAAACAAGAGAGCCCTAGCTGCCATTATTATTTCTGCTAGCACATAAATTTTGGTGCTTGAGTATTCCTCTGTGTGGATTACTGTTAGAGATAATCACATACTGTGATTATAATGGTTAGACGTTCAACTCACGTGGAGGTTGATCACGAGGATTGCTGGATCGCGCCTCAACTTGAAGAAGAAAATTTTGTTCTTTGAACGATCACCTAAAGGTAAAAAGTTGTTACATTTACTCGCTTTATGTCTTGTTTTCCACACATGGATGGGTCCTAGGATGGTATCTCGTTTTATTTTCCACTGCGCTGTATACGATACAAGCCTGAGATACCCAACAAGTTCTTCTAATTAACTTGGGACGACGATGTTAAGAGTTTCATTTCATTGATTTTGTATTTGTTTAATCTTAATGGACTTGAGCGACAGAGTTAAGATTAAAGGACTAAGTGATTGAAGATTAGTTGATTCCACATCGAGCAAAAGGTTATTAGCTAATTTCATGCTTATAAGAAATTGAGCTTAATGCATGTTTTGGTTATGTTAGCTTGATTAACAAATCTGTTAATATTAATCAAAAGATAGTAACTCCATAAATTGAGAAACAAAATGGAATTTATCTAAGTAGATTCATGACTTGTAAAACGATTGAATTTTACTTTATATTCCTTCATGATGCCAAGATGATAATTAATTAAGAGAATTGCTAGTTGGTTCATTATCATATTTTCTAAGATAATTATCTAAATTGCATATTCTTACATCCTTAAGTTATATATATTTCTTTTTATTTTTATTTTTATTATTTTCTCACTTTATTTGGGTCGGTTAATCAATGAATGAAAAGTGATTAGTATGTACTTGTTCCTTTAAGGATCGATACTCGTTAATTCCCTATACTATACTTGCAAAGAGTATACTTGCTCGTATGTGTATTTTGAGATTAATGTTTTAATTAAAACTTAACTATGGGATGGATTGGAATTTGATGATTTTTATACACCCAAAATTTATGCATCAATGGGGCTCGGCACTGGCTCCGTGGGATACGACCGATGCCTGCTGTGCACTAATCGGCGATAGTTTTTTTCGTTGTTCTCTCATTTTTTTTTTTTTTTTGCAATAAAAAGTCATACACCTTTCTAAGGGTAAAATGTCAAATATGAAAGAATATGACTAGTTACTACACCAAATGTATTAGAAAATATCCACAAATAGCTAGAAAATTATTGATGTATTTAGCCTCTATCACATTCTCCCACACTTGAACCTTTGCCTGTCCTTAAGTAAAACACTTAAAAAAAAAAAAAAAAGACAATCTTTCAAAACGTTCTCCTATAACAAAGCCACAATTACTTTTCAACCTTTAGATATGACCTTGCCATTATTTACAACCCTTGAAAACATTTACAAATTGGAGTACTAGATAAGTTATATTAAGGCCATTGAAGTCAAATTAAGCAAGTTTATATTTTAGTTTAAGAAAATTATTTTACCCTTCAAGAAAAAATGTAGATACTATGAATCATACAAGTCAAGCTATTTATCAACTCAAGTATTATAAATTAAAAAATTGTACAACTTAAGTCATGATTCAAGGAAAACACTCTATTTTTTTCTCTCAAATTGTTTTTCGATGACTGAGGGAATTAATTGCCTCAAGTGAATGGATTTCTCTTTACGCACCGTATTGGCCCCCTTATAGTTATCACTCATCATTTTTACAACACTTTTCTTTCTTTCGTCTATTTTTAGGAATTAATAACCTCAAGAAAATGGATTTCTCTTCATTATCTATATTGGCCCCCATAACCAAGCAAAAAGTGTTTTCTTGTCTTGAAAGATGAAACAAAAAATTTTCAACTCACAATCATTTTTTCCTCACATTCCTTATCACAACTTAAATTCAAGCAAAGTTTAAACCTATAATATAAGAGTTAGCCAACAAATTTTTCCCATATTCATCACATTATCCACATTCAAACTAGATGAATCAAATAATACTCAAATACTAATGCATCAACAAGATTAACTTAAATTCTCAAGTCTTAACATATCCAATAAACCATTTCATTGCCAATAAAAATCTACCAAGTGAATGACAAAATTCATATCCAAGTAAGAAACATAACTACCACCTTGCTAAAGTAATGAAAACTACAAATATTCTGAAACATTGCAGAAAATTTTCAAAAATTTTTGCCAAAATGTGTATATGGAAAAATATCTTCAATGCTAAATTCTCTTCCCACACTCAAACTAGACATTGTCCTCAATAATAAAAAATATAACAATGAAAGCAAAGATAACAGAACCAAAATAAATAAAGGAAATGAATAGAGAAAAGAAAATACTATCATTACGGAGTAGCTCCAACATATGTGAATCCATCACAAGGAGTCATTGGGGAATAGTACCTAAATAAAACACAAGAGAAACATAAATAGAAAACATAAATCTAGAAAAGGAAAAGAAAATCAAAATAAAAAAAAAAGACAAGAAAAATCAACTAAAAACAAATCCTAAGAAAAGTCTTGAAAATATAAATAGGAAAGAAATTAAATAAAAGAAATACGGATCAGTGGAGGATTGCTCAATAATCATAATCATGGTCATCCTTATTATTACCATTCTCATCATCAGCCCTATGGCTACTATCCCTCCTTGAGGACCAGGAAATCGCTGCATCCATTGTGTCCATTGTTGTTCCAGAGCATCTTGCCTCCTAGTGAGGATAGTCATGGACTTACAAAGCTGAAGCAATATCACCGTTTATATCTCAATGTCCACTTTTAACTGTTGTAATTGACCTCTCACCTCAGCCTCAAAGTCAGTCCATGATTGGGACTATGAACTACTAGCATGAAATCGAGGTGGTGCAGGATGCTCCTCTTCCTTATATGGAAGCTCGACTTATCTCGGGTGCTGTATATCATAAGGCCACAATCATCGCCTTGTCTTAGTACTATATGGATAACCACAACTAACTAATATTTGCTCAATAACCAGATCATGCTCAGTTATGGTTTCAGTAAGATCCCCCTCCAAACTAATGCTAAAGGCATCTAGAATTTTCATGATCACGAGGGAAAAAATAAAGGCTTTGGTGGAAAAGCGAGAATGGACCACATCCTACATAGATTGAATAATCAAAGGAATAAGTAAGATAGGCTGAGTGTGCATCATCCTATGAAGAATAGGAAGGTCAATCACACAGGACTCATTGAACCCACTAGCCTTCAGAACAATATTGTAATCAAATATATAGACTAAGGCACGTGGGTAGCTTCAAGATCATTGTTAGAATAGAAACCTACTTACCCTACTGGACCTCTCCTGTGCATCCTCAAGGTAACTCTAGTATCACTTACTTTCCACTAAGGGTTAGATAGTATCTTTTGATTATTGTAATCTATAGCTAACCAAGGGCCTTCATTAGTAATATGGAGGATGGCAGCTAGTCTCTATCTACAAAGATAGGGGTGCCATTTACCCTAATCTTAATGGTCTCAAGATGGTTATTTCATTTTTGGACCATATTAGCATATAATTCTTTGATCAAAATAGGGCAATAGGGTCCCTTCAGTTGAACTATAGGTCCTTACCCTAATTGTCTAAACATTAGTCTTAACTTGAGGGTACGATCTAAAAAAGGTGCAAAGGTGCGTTCAACAATGATCTTATTGGTAGCCATCTTGGTGTACCACTCTTAGCAGGAAGGATCAATAAAATCAATAGGGTCTAGGAACAAGGGGTCTATGGATGTAGGGGTAAAGGAAGATGAGGCTCTAGCCCTTTTAGAAAATTGGCCTATTTCTCTAGGCATTATGAAGGAATTTGAAGTTGGGTATCACTAAAGAATGTGAAGGAGGCACCACCACAGTGTAACAACAACTTCTAATATGATCAAACTACCATAACCCAACACCACACACAATCCTCAAGAATCCACAATTTCTAATCAAACTATAACAACTTCAATCCTTATTATCAATTAATCACAATCTCCTTTCAAAACCTGTAAAAAGAAATAGAATGACACAATTCAAACCATAACATGATTTCCAACTAATACACAACTTGATCATAGCACGAGAAATATGTCCATATCCTAAGTTAAGAAAAACGCATCATGGCCATGAATTCATCATTATTATAATCACCATAACCCACAAAGAGCCAACCAATGATCAAAATATGGACATGTAGATGCAAAAATAATCCGTGAATTATACTCTCATACTGTTCTAGTTATAATAAAGCCATTAATCTAATAAAATATAATCAATAATTCTAAATTATGAAATTTTTGTCCAAAAATATGCCCAAAAATAGGAAAAATTCAATGGCAGGAATCTAACCGTAGGAATGCAAGAAAAATCAAACTTTTGTGTTCTCTAATGCATGGGCAAGCAAAATGTGCAATCTTTTTGAAGAAATCTTCACTTGAAAGGAGAAAGTGTGGATTATTGAGGAAAAAGTTGAGATTTTTGGAGTTTTAATCCGTTGATTCCACAAAAACGAGGAGATTTGGTGTTAGGTTGATGTTTTTGAAGGTAAAAATTGAACCGGTGATGTTTGGGGATGAAGAAACAATGCCGGGTGGAGAGAAAAATTGAGAAAAGTTGGAAACTTTGAAAACAAAATGGCCACAATTGGCCTTTTAGTGAGGAATCCAACAGGAGCCGGTGCTGGCTCCTAAGATAAATAATTAATTGATCAAAAGACTAAATTAACTCAAGAAATCATGAATCCAAAAATAATGTCAAATTATAAGAAAACAGTAATTACATCATTATTCTAGAAAAAGAAAACAAAGGTAAAAGAAAGAACTCATAGACAATCCCTTTTTCTCCTCCTTGAAAACCATCTTGAATTATGCCCCTTGATTGATGAATCTCCTCTTCTTGTGATTGATTGGCAAACTTGATCATTGGATTCATACGCTTCTTATGTTTGTGTTGTTTAAATAGGCTTCCAAGAGGCCCAAATTCATTTCATAAGAGTTTTAGGCCGAGTAGAAGTTGGAAAATACCAAAACTCTGGGAAAATTAACAAATCAGCACTTGATCAAAAAATTCATTGATATTAGACAAAACGGACTGGTTGGGCTCTATTTTTTTCTTCACAAAATCCCTATTCTAGAATGGGGCCGATGCCAACTCCGTGGGACACGACTAATGCTGGCAGTGCACTAGTCGGCAACGGGTTTTTTCGTCGTTTTTCCCTTTTTATGCAATAAAAAGCTAAAACACCATTTCAAGGGTAAAATATCAAATAGGAAGGAATATGGCTAGTTATTGCACCAAATTATAATTGAACATCCACAAATAACTAGGAAATTATTGATGAATTTAGCCCCTATCAATTTCCAACTCAAAAACCTTCATATAGCTTTAAAAAATCATGTTATGCAATTTCCAAACGTATGTTAATTAAAATAACTGAAATCTAAGTCAAGAAATTCACAAGTTATACACAGAAAACTTTTAGCAAATTCAACAAGTTTTCATATAGTATAAAGGTAGGGTCTTTACATAATTTCTTTGTAAAATCAACTTCATAACACTCAAAAACGTGATAGTAAATTAGTAAATCAAGCCCTCTCAAAACCCTTTGAATTCGTACTCAATTCAACCACAAATCTAGGAAAATAATTCTAGCAAGCACGCTTTGCTTTGCATGGTAAACAAGCAAACAACCCCAAATAATTATGAATTCAAAATATTAAAGCATATATTCATAGAAGAAATCCTTGTAATTGAAATCCCCATAAAAAAAAAAATCTAAATCATACTAAAAGATCATACTTTTTGAGCTACAGAAATTCCAGCCTTGGACGTAGGATTTGACCATTATGAAATGAGGAAGAAGATAAAGTTTTTGAACTTACATATTGAATAAATCTTTAAGGCCTTGAAGAAACAACGAGGAGAAGCTTTCTTCTACACAAACAAAGCTAGGGTTCTATGTAGATTAGAGAGAAAATCAAAAGAATGTAGAGGAAGGGAGTGTGTGCCGGCTACAAGAAGAGAAAGTAGAGAGAAAAAATTGTATTAGGGTAATTTTCTTAGGGAAATGGGGTGGCTAACTAGGAGCTTAGGCTAGGGCTTTAGAGTTTCTTGGGAAAGAAGTAAAATGAGTGACTAAGGTTAAATAAGTTAGATGACTTTGATTAAATAGGATGGATGGTTAGGATTAAATTATATGGAGACCAACTATTAAAGCTTTAGTGAGCTTGAGTGGTGGCCAAGTTAGGGGCAAAAATGGAATGTCATCTGTTTTTCAGATGCTAGTATTAGGGTTTTAAAAAGTCTTGAGTTGACCAAGACATTCTATAGGTCAAGGGTTCAAATCCCATCTCTTACATTACGATATCTAATTTTCTAAAATAAATTCCAACTTTAACAATTTTGACCTTATTACATTATTGGGCCTAGTTTATATAGAAAATACACATTAATTCCTTCAAAACAATATTACAATTTTTTCCCACATAAAAGTTATTTTCTGACAATGGTAATTGAAATAATCATAATTTCTAGTAAATAACACTTCAATCTTCCACATAAAATTAATCACTACTCATATTCAGAAAGTGTTCATATAAAAATGCATAAATTATTCCCAAAAATCCTTAGGCACACTTTAAGATCAATAGCACCCAAATATGCAAGACACATAATTATGCCCTTAATAATTATAACTGTTAGTCCTAAGGGCTTTCTCATATGTTTTGACTTATGACAAATATTGATGTGGACTAACTTGTGTGATCTATATGTGATAGGACATGTTTGACTTCAGTTCTTCTAAGGCATTCAAATAAGATTGCTAAGTAACTTTTGAGCAATAGAATTCAAGAATGGATGATCAAGATAAAATTTAAGCTTATGAGATTGCATACCAAGAAGTCCTTATAGAAGAACATTAGACTAAAAATTGTTATTAAGGTATTTTGTGTTAATTCCTATGTCTCTTTACCATATAATTTAATTTATTTCTACTTTGAAGCACACAAACAAAAAGATTTCAAAGTTTTAAATCTCAAAATTTTGGATAGAATAGTTTGGATGATTCTACACCTAAAAGATTCGTCCAAAATCCCGTAAACTATGTCAAATCATTTTTGCATGAAAAAGTGAAATTTTGGACTTACCTTTTTGATGCATCATCGTCCAAAACATGAGTCCAAAATGCGGGTAAATTTGACAATAAAATTATAGCCATTGTTACTTCACTTTATGTCTTTATATAAAGTCTTTAAACTTGATTTGACAGTAGATTTTTGTTGTATCCTTCTAAGAAACACTTTTACTCTATAGAAAACAAAAATCTAATTTATCAAATTACTTCAAAGTGAATTCAAATTATGTCTTAAAGGTAAAAGTGTTTGTACTTTTTCCTTGGTGCACATCTACTCAATCAAGTGAGCTATTACTGTTCCATTGATATTCAATATCTTTTATAAAACAAAGTTATGGTGTAAAACCCATTTGGGATGAACCTTGATTTGTTGGCTGATTGAGAGGTTTTAGAAAACCAAGTGTGGTGATCCTCTCTTATATTTGATGCATAATGATTCCATTAAGTTGGGTAAATAAAATCTTGTTGAAATGAGCTTAAGGTAGTGGATGTAGATCTTAGTAGATCGAACCACTATACATTCTGTGTCTCATTTCTCTGGATATAACATTAACTGCCTTGTATTTCTTACCTTAGTCAAAATTTGGATATTTCTCAAAGTTTCCTTGGATAGATTTCTCTGTTGCCATGAATTTGGTCCAAGAAACTTGAAGAACATTAATATTCAGTATAATAGATTTCTTAAAAATTTTAGTTTGCCAAAAATCTTATTCACCCCCTTCTAAGGTTTTTCATTTGGTATCAAAGCTTGGTCTATATATTCTCGATCTAACAACCTTATAGGAAAGATCTTCATGGAAAGCTCATCCTCTCTTCCATATGTTGAAGGATCTTCCACAAATCGACCTCATTTGTTCAATGGAAATAACTACACATTTTGAAAAAAATAAAATGAGATTCTATATATGCTCAATCAACTTTGAGTTGTGGAATTTGATAGAGAAAGGTCTTTTTATTCCGTTAAAAGTTATTGATGGTGCAAAAATGCCTAAACAAAATGATGAGTTTAATGTTGAAGACATTGCTAAGATGACGTTGAATTTTCAAGCTATGAACATCTTATGTTGTGCATTAGATGTGATTGAATAAAATCGAGTTAGTGGTTGTGATTCAGCACATGACATTTGGAAATTACTCGAGGTCACCCATGAGGGGACAAACCAAGTTAAGGAATCCAAATTGGGACTTCTAATTTATGATTATGAATTATTCACAATAAAACCGAATGAAAGCATTGCTGATATGTTCACTAGATTAAAAAATAGCACAAATGGTCTCAAAGCCTATGGGAAGGTTTATTCCCTTGGGGAACAAGATTGAAAAATTCTAGATGCATTGCCTAAAAGATGGTAGCCTAAAGGTTTTGCTACGGAAGAATCCAAAGATTTAAAATCCTTACCAACCGAAGAGCTAATCGGCTCTCTTCTAACATATGAAATGAAACTCAAGATATTTCAGAAATCCGATGATCATGATAATAGTAAAAAAGGAATTGCATTGAAAGCTGAAAAATGGAGAAACTAGTCAATATGACAGTAGTGATGAACATGAAGTAGACAATGAAGATCTAGCAATGATAGGAAAGAAATTCAGAAGGATGTTCAACAAAGATAACTTCAAAAGAGGAAAGAAGTTCACAAAAAGGAAAGGACAATCCTCAGCGTTCAAGCCTCAATATTATAAATGCAAAAGCACTGAACACTTTATTGTAGACTGTCTAGTTGCAAAAGAAAATGAAGGCAGAATGCTTAAAAGGAAGAAGGAGCTAAAGGCAAAGAAAGGCAAATGATTGATAGGGACTTGGGACCTAAATGGGTCTGAGTCTGAAGAAGAAGATTCTGAGATTGAAATTGCCAACATATGCTTCATGGCTATGGAAAATGAGGTAAACTCTATTACCACTAATTTCATGTTTAATTCGCTTATATCTATGACTGAAAAGTATGATGATCTAAATGAGTTATTAATTGATATATGCCATAAACTAAAAAAATTTTCCAGAAAAAGTAAAGAAATGAAAATGAAGATTAATTGTTTGTTAAATGAGAACGAAAGTTGTAAAGTGAGAACAAAATGTCTCTTGAGTCACACATAAGTGCTATTATGGAAAAAGATGTGATCGTGACTACTTTATAGTATGTATCTTTAGAAAATAGAAGTTTGTATGATAGAATTCAAACTATTGAAAACGTAGTTAGCACTTTTGATGACATGAAAAATAGAGTTAATGACCTTACCATAAGTATTGAAAAATTCATAAATGGGAAAAGCAATTTGGAAAAAATTACTTGGGACTCAACATCAAGCTGGAAATCGAAATGGCTTAGGATATAGACATGAGAATAAAGCTAAAATTCACAAGCCTCGATTTGCTAAAGCTGTCTCATGTTACACGACACACAAAGCATGCACATATTGTAAAAAATTAGGACACATAGCATCAAGATGTCTTATTAAAAGAAAAGTGGAATCCGATGGAATAACATTTTGGAAAATGAAAGGAAACGCTACTAACCCCCATGGATCCAAGAAAGTGTGGGTACTAAAAATAACTCTTCTTTCTCATGTATAGGCACATTCTTTGGAGAAAATGAGCTTCACCAAGTAGTTTTTGGACAGCGGTTGTTCTAGACACACGACTGAAGACCCAACCTTATTAGAAGATGTATAGACTACACATGAAGGATTCGTTACTTTTGGAGACAAGAAGAAAGGAAAGATTCTTAGCATTAGTAACATTGGTAAAGATTTCTCAACTATTATAAAATAAGTATTACTAATAGATTATCTGAAATATAATTTGCTTAGCATTAGCCAACTATGTGATAATGGCTGCAAAGTCATTTTTGAAAAGGATTCTTGTTCTATCATGGATAGCTCAAATCTTGAAACAATCTTTGTTGCCAACCGTGTTGGAAATGTATATGTATTTTATCTAAATGACTTTATAGCTCATGGAATTAGATGCCTCTCCGTTAATGACAATGATGGTTACTTTTGGCATAGAAGATTAGATCATGTATATTTTGATTTACTAAACAAACTATCTTCAAAAGAGCTTGTTAGGGGATTGCCTAAAATAAAATTTGATAAAAGCAAAAATTTTTATGCATGCCAACTTGGAAAACAAATCAAAACTTCCTTTAAACCCTAGAAAATGATTTCAGCCTCAAAATCTCTTGAATTAATTCTTATGGATTTGTTTAGACTAATAAGGATTGTTAGTCTTGGCAGTAAAAAGTATGCATATATGCTAGTTGATGATTTCTCTAGATTTACATGGACTTTATTTCTTGGATAAAAGAACAAAGCCTTTTCTAAATTTTTTAAACTGGTCAAATGCGTCAAAAACTCTATTGGATGCAAACTTATTTCTATTAGAAATGATAATAGTAAAGAACTCTGCAACAATGAATTTACACACTTTAGTGATGAAAATGGAGTATTTCACAAATTTTTAGTACCCAAAACACCTCAACAAAATGGTATTGTTGAGAGAAAAAAATAGAACTTTGCAAGAAATGGCTAGATCCATGCTTTGTGAAAATGCCCTTCCAAAATACTTTTCGGTTGAAACTATTAATAGAGCTTGCTATATTGTAAATTGATTTATGCTAAGACTATTTTTTAGAAAAACACCTTTTGAACATATGTTTGACAAATCTCCATCAATCTCTTATTTTAAAGTGTTTGGTTGCAAATGTTTTGTCCTTAATACTCGATACAATCTTGAAAATTTTGATAGCAAATCTGATGAGGCTATATTTCTTGGATACTCCACCAATAAAAAGGCATATGGTGTGTACAATAAAAGAACTCTATGTGTGGAAGAATCCGTACATGTTATGCTTGATGAATATAACATTTATGCTCTAATAAAAGATGATGATGATGTAGGAGGTTCAAAGGAAGTAAGAAAAGACCAACTCAAAGAGCTACCGCTAGATACTCATGCAAAAGAAGAAGAAATTGAAGAACAATAAGCCGAACAAGGAAAGGAAAAAACTAAAGATTCTACGAATCAACAATTACCTAAGGATTAGAAATACAAAACAGGTCATCCCAAAGAATAAATCATTAGTAATCCAAGCTATGGAGTTATAACTAGACGGTATTTCAAAGATGACTTTACTCTTCTCTCAAGTATAGAACCTAACTGTATTGATGTAGCACTGCATAATGAATTTTGGATTATTTCTATGCAAGAAGAATTAAACCAATTTGAAAGAAATCAAGTTTGGAAAGTTGTTCTTAGACCACTTGATTGTCCGGTTATTGGTATCAAGTGGGTATTTAGAAATAAACTTGATGAAAATGGAGCTTTGAATAGAAAGATCGCTATATTGGTCATCCAAGGATTCAATCAAGAAAATGGCATTGATTATGATGAGACATTTACTCCCGTTGCTAGACTAGAATCTATAAAAATGCTTCTTGCTTTTACTTCTTTCAAAAATTTCATGCTTTACCAAATGGATGTTAAGAGTGCATTCTTAAATGGTTTTATTGAGTAGGAAGTGTATGTTGAACAACCTCTTGGTTTTATTCATGAGTACTTTCCAAATCATGTTTTAAAACTTTCTAAGGCTCTTTATAGGTTAAAATAAGCTCCACAAGCTTGGTATAAGAAGCTTAGTGGATTCTTGATTTCAAAATATTTTTCAAAAGGCTTGATCGATACTACTTTGTTCAT
Organism: Voacanga thouarsii; assembly: GCA_026120185.1. Lineage (NCBI taxonomy): Eukaryota > Viridiplantae > Streptophyta > Magnoliopsida > Gentianales > Apocynaceae > Voacanga > Voacanga thouarsii. The sequence goes on from JANUWF010001921.1 coordinate 1,638,605, forward strand.
CAAATCTAAAAAATCCGGTGATCTACTTATTGTTCAAATTTATGTTGATGATATCATTTTTTGTGCTACTAATGACTCTTTGTGCAAGATGTTTACTAAGACAATGCAGCAAGAATTTGAAATAAGCATGATGGGAGAAATAACCTTCTTCTTCGGGCTGCAAATTAAGCAAACCAAAGATGGAATCTTCATAAATTAAGCTAAGTATGCCAAGGAGTTTCTCAAAAGGTTTGGCATGAATAAAGCTAAAGAAATCTGCACACCTATGAGTACTTCTATAAAACTTGACCAAGATGAAAAGGGTAATAAGATAGATGAATATAGGTATAGAGGTATGATTAGAAGCTTACTCTATCTTACTGCTATCCGGCCTGACATTATATTTTTAGTGTGTCTTTGTGCCCGGTTTCAATCATGTCCAAAGGAATCGCACCTATGTGCAGTAAAACGCATCCTTCGATATCTAATCGGCACATATGATTATGGCTTATAGTATTCTCACACTAACTCATTTGATCTTATAGGATACACTGATGCAGATTATGCGGGCTACAAAGTAGAACGAAAAAGCAAAAGTAGGCATTGTTAATTTCTTGGAAACTCTCTAGTGTCATGGCACAGCAAAAAGCAAGCATGTGTATTCGTATCCACAACCAAGGTTGAATATATAGTAGCTGGCAGTTGTTGTGCACAAATTTTGTGGATGAAATATACATTGCTTGATTTTGGTCTTAACTTTAATTGTGTATCTATATTATAGGACAATACAAGTGCTATCAATCTAACTAAAAATCCTATTCAACATTTTAGGACAAAGTATATAGAAGTGAAACATCATTTTATCCGTGATCATGTGCTTAAAGGTAATGTGTGTGTTGAATATATTTCAACTGATGAACAACTTACTGATATCTTTACCAAACCTGCGGCTAAAGAAGGATTCAACAATTTGAGAAGAGGTTTGGGAATTACAAAAATCACATAACTAACCTGGTTGCACAAGTTTTCTTAATTTTGTAAGATTAGTGAAGATAATGTTTTTGGACACAGTGTTTGTATCCAAAACGTACCAACAAAGTGTTTGGACGCAGTATTTGAGTCCAAAATCCACCTCCAAAACACATTCCTAAAAAAGTTATGTATGGATGTATATTTCGGTTTGGGTCGAAATCTAAAATGGAATTATCTTTGATGTTTCGTATTTTCCTTTTAAAATAACTGCTTCCATATATCCATATTTGAATTTCAAAAAGCTTGCACTTTTCTCCACATAGTTTCTTTTAATATCTGAGTTAAGTTATTTTTTCAATGTACTTTCTATCACAACTTTCTAGGCATTCAATGGACTTTTGTTTCTTCTTTCTTCCAATCTCTGTAACCAATGAATACTCACTTCATCTTCCAAAAACTCTTTGAGTTCTTCCTTTCCAAATATCCGATAGTTAAAGCCCTAATATTATTAATGGAAAAAATGAAATCAACCATACCAAAACCAAAGAAGGTACACAAAATGTCTCCAAAGACAAAGAAGGAGGGTTCAGCAATGAATAACGAAAAGAAGTTTCACCAGAACCAGATTTCTCAACCTCACATTATGATTCTTCAAAATCATCACCGAAACAAGAGAGTTCCAAAAATCAGGTACTTTGATTTATAGATTCAAAGAGTGAGTTTGATTATAATGAATGGGTTTCAAGAAATTGAACTGTTATTACTGGGTATCGTGTTAATCCATCGTCTCTTCTGAATTTCTCCAATGTGTTAGATATGTTTGAGTCAATTGGTTGAGGTAGTTTACTGTCTATTGATGAAAAATTGTTTACCCCACTCAATTGGGAATTTTATGGCAATCTAAGGAAAGGTCATCTTGAGGAATCTGGGGGAATATTTATGATTCGTTGGTATATTTCTAGAGTTGTAGGTAAGAGTATTGAGTTTGATCACTGTTTATTGAATAGAATATGTGAAGTAAGAGACGAATAAATTCAATACTTTGAATTAAATAAATTTTTGGAGGGAACTGACATGTTTGAGTTAAAGAAATTTGAAGAAATATTTGCTGGAGGAAGGAGTTTTGAGAATTTCAGTAACAGAAACACAAAATGGCTGAATGGAGTAGGGAGGATCTTACACAATATTGTCTCTACCATGGTGGTGCCAAGTTTCGATCATAAAACCTCCATTAATATTTTGCAGATGGTAATTATGTTAGCCTTGGCTAAGGGAAGGCAAATTAGTTTTGGGTTCTTAGCTTCTAAGTTGATGTTGCAAACAAGAAATACCACTAGCAAAGCCTTGCCATTTTGAAATCTATTAACAAAAGTTTTCAAATATTTTGATGTTGATTTAAGTTCAGTCCCTTGTGCCCCATCAAAAATGAATATTTATAACTTTAAATCCTTTGAGCGAATGGGATATGTGAGGATGGGAATTGAATAGAAGTTGCTCTTTGACACCAAAGGTGAGGAAAAGGAAAGATTGTTGAAAATAAAAGTAGAAGGAAAGAATGTTCCTTCTATTAGATTAAAAAGAAAAATTGAGGATGATCCTAAAGAAGAATCCTCTTCTAAAGGAAAAGAAAAGGCTTAGGACAAGGGGCTATCTGAAAGCATTTTGGATGCCATCAACTTTTTGGCTGTTAAATTAGATGGCCTCAATTCAAAACTTCAAAATCTTAGCAATAGACTGACTACAGTGGAGAAGAAAGCAAAAACAAATGATCCGGTGTCTGCTCTTGCAAAGGCAACAGAAGAAGAACTAGTCATTGAAGAAGAAACTGAACAAGAACAGCCTGTTGCGGAGGAAGTGACTATTACTGTCCAAGCCAAGGAAAAGTCCCTGCCTTAGAAAGATGTAGCATCCCCTGCCTCCTTTGAACCCCGTTTTTCATCTGGAAAGAGACAGAAGTATGTTTTGGTTAAGAGGAAATCAAGTAAGATTGCTAGTCAACACTCCCGAGAAGGTGCAGGATCAAAAACCGAAACAATTCACATCTCCTAAGTGACTAGACTGGCGGAATGCTCTCCTACTGCCCTCTAACTCAACTGCCCTCAATTCTCTTTGCTATAATGAACAAATCTAAATTTCTCTTTTTGCAATTGAACAATTTAATTTTCTGTCTTTACTTATGCACAAGCCTATCTACTTAAATTTTGAATACTTCAGATCTATATATATTCTTTTTCTTCTGATTCTTTTCTGTTATTCCTCTTTTTGATTGATGACAAAAGGGGAGAAAACATAAATCTGACAGGATATGATTGGGAAATGTTGGGATAGTGTGGTTTTCTGCGTAAGTTTTGCTATGAAATGTTGGAATAGTTTTCTGCATAAGTTTCTGCTTGGCAAATGTTGGGATAGTTTAGTTTTCTGCATAAGTTTCTGCTAGGAAATGTTGGAATTATTTTTTGCATAAGTTTCTGATCGGAAAATATTGGGACATTTTAGTTTTCTGCATAAGTTTCTACAGGGAAATGTTGGGATCATTTCTACATAAGATTCTATTTATAATTATGAGCGTTAGAATTGGCTCCATCGACTAGGCTATGATTATTCTACTGATTTAATTGATTATCTTTCTATGTGATAGTATGCTATGCTCTTTGTTCCAAATTGTTAATATGGCATAATTGATTAACAGTCTGCCTGACAATCCTTAAGTAGTAAACTTATATGTGGGAAAACTTTGTTCTTTAATTTGATATTTTGCACCACCATATTGGCTCTAAATATAGCTAAGGCTCTTTAATTCTTTCTATGAAATTCATAACAAGTTTCAGATGAATTGTTTGATATGAATATTGATCATCTGTGATCTCTATTTGTTGATATCCAAATTGGATACCAGTTTGGTATCTTGAATTTTATCCAAAAGTACTCTTTTCATAATAAAGGTATCTTTGAGACTAGAGTGATTGATAAGATGGTTTTTAAATTATTGACAAGATATTGTGACAATTTTATTGATAAAAATTTCAGTCAAATGGATTGCTTCCTTAATGATCAAAACTCTTTGAGAAAACCAAGACAAATCAAAATTCTGAAAAATCTATTGTCTCGTGTATTATGTCAGGGAGAGTTTTGGACTCATATTTCTTTGATTCAAAAATATTATCCAAAAATGCTTTCTTCAAAAACTTCATATTATTTTGGACACACACCTTTTGGACATCCAAAACTCACATTCAAAAAGGTTTCCTACTCACTTGCACCAATATTTTGGATGTACTGTTTGGACGTACAAAATTGACTCTAGTTTTTCTCTCTATCATTTACAAATATTCATATATACAAATATTAAGGGGAAGCATCTTATCTCTTGACTTATCTGCTATATCTCTTTTATAAAAATCATTGTATCAGTTATTTCTTTATGCAATAATCGTTTGATGGAAGGAAGGAAGATTGAGTTCTTTCTTTTACCTGTGTTTTCTTTTTAGAATAATGTACTTAATATTTTCATTGTAATGTGACAATATTTTGAGATTCATGGTTTTTCTATTAATTTAGCTATTTGATTAATTTTTTATCATTCTTGGTGTTTGATTACTTGTGATCATAGAAGAATTGATGAAGTTAGATTTGCATCTAATTGACATGGGAAACGACGTTAGGAGTTGATTTAATTTTAGTAGTTTCATATTTGTTATTTCTTAACAGACATGGGAAACAAAGTTAAGACCAAAGAACTTAATTAATCAAAGATTAGTTAATTATTCCTAGAGTATAGGGTTGTTGACTAATTTCATGTTTATGAGAAATTGAGTTTAAATACATCTTTTTGGTTATGTTGGTTGGATTGGGAAATCTGCTAATTTAATCAAGAGATAGTGATTTTATAGATTGGGAAAGAAGTGGAGTCTATATAAGTGGATTCATAACTTGGGAAATGATAGAATTTTACTTTATATTCCTTCATGATGCCAAGATGATGATTAATTGAGATAATTGCAAAATGGTTTATTGTCATATTTTCTAGGACAGTTGTCTAAATTGCATATTTCTACATCCTTGAATTGTACATATTTCTTTATTTTTTAAATTATCTTATCACTTTATTTGGTTGGTTAAATAATGAATGAAACGTGATTAGTATGTACTTGTTCCTTTGGGGATCGATACTCGTTAATTCCCTATACTATGTTTGCGATGAGGATGCTTGCTCTATGTGTATTTTGGGATTAATTTTTTAATAAAAACTTGACTAAGGGATGTATTTAAATTTATTAATTTTTATACACCCAAAATTTACAAAATCAAATTTTTGGCACCATCGTCGGGGAACAAGATTATGAAAGTTTGGATTTTGTTGATTTAACCATGTTTATATGCCTACATGTAAATATGTAAGTATGCATATATGTTCCTTGTATGAGTAGGTGCCACAATTTATTTTCATGTATACTTGTAATTTAATGTCCCTACATGTTGTACTTTTTCTAACTTAATTTGTGAATATGTACTTACTAATTAACTTGTAAATTCTATAATCTCACTATCTTCTATTCTCTATAGATCTTGCCCTTAGTATATGACCTAAAGATCTAAAGCCGACATAGTAGATCTTGATCCTGAGATTCGAAAGAACCCTCACAAAGGTCCGAAAGGTTGTAAGCGAAAGGGTAAGAAAAGACATGAGGGTTAACCAACCCAACAATGCAGTAATGATAGGTGGACTATGGCTGACTTTGTGAAACTCACAATCTCGGGTACAGGCTCAAGTATTATGAGATGTAGGATAGAGGCTAACAATTTTGAAATAAAACCCAACATAATCCAAATGATCCAAAACACAGTCCAATTTGATGGGTTACCTGAGGAAGATCCTAATGCCCACCTTGCGAGCTTTTTAGAAATCTGTGACACTTTTAAAATGAATGGTGTTTTTAAGGATGCTATCAAACTAAGACTTTTTCCTTTTTCTTTGAGAGATAAAGTAAAATCTTGGTTAAAATCTTTGCCAACTGGATCCATTACCACTTGCAATGTTTTAGCTAAAAAAATTTTGGCAAAATATTTTTCCCCAGCTAGAACATCCAAGCTTAGGACTGATGTTTTTGCCTTCTAATAGTTAGAATATGAGAATCTTTATGAGTGTTGGGAGAGGCTTAAGGAGATACTTATAAAGTGTCTTCATCATGGGTTTTAGTTGGGTATGCAAATGCAAATATTTCATAGTGGTTTGAGCTTTGCTACTAGATAATTAGTTGATGCATCTGCAAAAGGCTTTATTAATTCTAAAACCCCAGAGGAGGTATTTGATTTGATCAAAAATTTGGCAACAAACAACTATGCTTGGTGTAGCTCAATGTCAAGAGCTCGTGTCCATGGTGTACACAAGGCGGATGCAATGACGCCTTTGGAGGCTAACACTAGAAGAAAAAGGGCAAAATTGCGACCGCTATTGGCAACCAACAAATAGCCGGTTGCAAAATTGCGACCTAATTGCTACTACACATATTCGATTGCAAATTGCAACTTGTTGACGTCAACTTTGTCGAGCCGACACAACGGTTACTTTGAGCCGATGCCGATTCGATAAGTTTAGACGAGCCGATAAAGTCAACGTTTCAAGCAACCGACAGTCATGGTCAACATCGGCACCATTAAGCCGATAAGAAGAAAAATAAACCCCTGATCTTTCGATGCAAGAATCCTGCACGATCGTTGGGAGCACTCTTCGGCCGGAAGAAACTCCACAATCTGTTAGTGGTTCGATTGCAGCAAGTATAAAGTGGGAGCATCGCCTAGAACCAAAGGATCAACCATCAATCAACAACATTCAATTTCAATTTCTTCTACTTTGTCATCATTTACAGCTTTTTAGTCTAGGATTTCAATTTCTTACTGCTATCTTACCGCTTTGTTATAGTTTTCCTTTACAACTTTATTTATAATTTTTTTCTTACAGCTTGTTGTTCTTCTTTCAAGTATTAGACCTTTTTCTTTAGCAAGTTAATACAAGTATCAGTCTTTTGCCCCAGAAAAGTCCTTCCGTTGAGCATTTTCAACTAACTTTCTTGAACTCTTTCTATAGTAAGTTCTAAGAACCTGGTCCCTGATTCAAAAGAGATATGATATCATTTTATGTTTCACCATATCGGATCGTTTGTGTTTATCAGAAAAGAAGCCAATCCCCGTTTGCATCGGCTCCTTATTTTGACAACAACACAGATTGGCATGCCCAGTGGGACCAGAGGTCAGTGTTTGCATGCTATTGTGGTCAGGACGATCGATGGCAAACAATTCACAGCAGCCTACCGGCACCGGATTCATCCGAGCGACCCCCAGTCCGTGTTCTCCGAAGAGTTTTTGATTCTTCAGTTACTACTACCAGTTGTACTCAGGGTACTTCTGTAGAGCAAGGGTGTCAGTCCTCGCCCCCACCACCGGTGTCTCAGTCGACGTCCACCTCATTGACGGCCATTCGACATACTATGGAACATTGTACTGGCGAACTCTTACAGGGTCTTATCCCACAATTTGCTACTATTTTTCGACCTCTGCTTCAGAATGAGCTTCAACAATTTGCGTAGAGACAAAATATACAAACCTTCACTCCGCCATCGGGTTACCCCGCACAAGGGACAAACATAGCACCTGCATACCCCATGCCATCGGTTGATGGTGCACCTTCTTATGGTTCAATGCACCTCCTGCGAAGAGAAATGTCCTTCCCTGCTACTAGGGGGCATCACGTTCCAAGAATGGTGGCTTAAAACACGTTGCCAACAGAAATGTTTCTAGGCAGAAGTCCGGTCCCAACGACAGGATTCCCAACGACTTATGAAACAGCTCCAACCTTTGTTAGGGGAAACATGCCACCTTTTGGGGGACGGCCAAATTACTCTGTTCCTTACCCTTCTTTATATCCAGCAATCACAACGGCTAACCCAGGGCAGGGGATTGGAAGTACTGAGCCTTTCACGGGGCAAGGTCCCCAACTTGTCATGCAAAGTCCTTCACCTTAGTTTCAACAGTTGTACCAACCGGTTGATATGATAATGGAAACATTCAGTCGGCAGTCATGGGATCGGCTCGTATACCAAAAACCTTACCCTGAGTGGGTGGATTCCATGGCAGTACTTCTTCGAGGCTACAAACTGTCGGAGTTCTCAACATTTTCTGGTGAAGATAATAAGTCCACCATAGAGCACATTGGAAGATTCACAGCACAGTGCGGTAAGTTAGGAAACAATGAATAGCATAAATTACAACTATTTTCATTGTCTTTGACAGGAGCAGCATTCACATGGTATGCCAATCTAGTTCCTAATTTTGTATACTCATGGGTTAACATGGAAAGAATGTTTCACCAACATTTCTTTAAGCTGGTACCAGAAGTTTCCATCGCTGATCTTTTGGCAATAAAACAAAAGGGATTAGAAGATGTTGCGGATTTTATTGAACGTTTTCGGCAAGCTAAGTCCAAGTGTACAACCCAGTTTCCTGAAGCAGAGTGTGCGAGAATTGCTATTAGCAGGATGCATCCACAGCTCAAAGAACGACTCATACTCCAAGACTTCTCGAATTATCCTAGCTATTGTCTTATGTTGTCAAAATAGAAGAGATGATCAAGGAGAAAGAGAAGAGGCATTTCGTCAAGTTCTCTCATGGCCAGACAATGATATCCGTTATAGATTATACTAATGAGGAGGACGAGGAGCAAGCTATAGAGGTAATGGCAGCAGAACTAGTAAAGGGGGCGTCCTATACGTGTCCTCAGTTGAAACCCGGCAAGGGAAAGGAGGAAATTGCTGCATCAGGGCCTACCTATTCGTTTGACGTCTCAAAAGCTGAACAAATCTTTGACCAACTGGTGGCAGATAAGTAGATTCGTCTGGCTTATGGACACAGGATTCCAAGCCAGGAAGAGTTGAAAGGAAAATGGTACTGTAAATGGCATAATTCTTTTTCACATAGTACTAACAGTTGTAGTGTTTTCAGAAATATCATTCAGAAGGCCATCCAGGATGGAAGATTGAAGTTTGCAGATAAAAAGGAAGAGAATTTGGTAGACACAAATCCATTCTCGTTAGCCGATGCACATATACTGCAAACAATGATTGGGAAGTAAGAAGAACGTGCAGGAAACAACAAGCCTGGGGGGATAGGAAAAGCATTCCAGAGATTGGATGGTAAACCATCAGTTTTTACCCATTTATCTCCTCCCTCTTTTGCAGCACATTTTCATGGCAAAAAAGGGAACTTAACAGTGCAGGTACCCCAAGAGGGGACATTTCTACCTGGCCTCTGTTCCCGACCGTCAAAGTCTCAAAAAAGACGAGAATAGTGGAAGCAGGCACAAGGCGGTTATTTGATACCTGGGTTGAAGAACAGTTAGCCCCTGATCATGGCCAAAACATGCTCAGCATCTTACCATCAAGTTTCCGAGCCACCTCTCGTCGAGAGTCCATGGAAGAGGATTTTCATGCGGAAGAAAGCTACAGTGGAGTTGGTTGACGTCAAAATTCCCCCAGAGGGGATGCTCTTTCCCATTCCGACAGCCCAAAATGTTAACCACCTCAGGCCCCTGTACATCAAGGCATATATTAACGACAAGCCATTTACTCGGATTTTTGTTAATGGTCGAGCTATCTTAAACGTAATGCCTTTCTCTACCTTGAAACGGCTGGGAAAGGATAAGCTGGATTTGTCCCCTACCAATGTACAGATGGTTAACTTCACCGGAGAAGCAGCTGCATCAGAAGGCGTTATCACCTGTGAAGTCACAGTCGGGTCCAAAACCAGTAAAACGGTCTTTTTTATAATTGATGCGAAGCCAGCTTATTCCGTTTTATTGGGCAGAGATTGGATTCATGCAAACCGTTGCATACCATCCACTTTACACCAGATGATGTTGATCTAGGATGGAGAACGGGTAGAGCAAATCCCAGCCGATCCTAATCCATTTTCAATCGAAATCCACATGAACGAAGCTCTGTTTTATTATCTGACTTTTGATCCAAGCCAATATGCCAAGCTAACGATAGCCCATAACTTGATCACCACTGAGGAACCAAACGGCCTACAACCAGAAGATTCAGAGGTCCGACGAGCTCCTGGCTTCGTTGCTCAAGACCCGTTAACGGAAGTAAACATAGGAGAAGCGGGGGAGAACAGAACAGCCAAGGTAAGTTTACATTTGACTATTGAGCAAAGAGATAAGTTAACCTGTCTAATCCGCAAGTACAAGGATTGCTTTGCATGGGACTATCACGAGATGCCAGGCTTGGACCGAAGTATTGTGGAACATTGCCTACCTATCAAAGAAGGCTTTAAACCCCATAAACAACCGGTAAGATGTTTTAATCCTGCATTGCTACCTAGGATCAAGGAGGAGGCAGAAAGGTTACTTCAATGTGGGTTTATCCATACGTGCCGATATGCAAAATGGATATCTAACATCGTGTTGGTCATTAAGAAGAACGGTAAACTACGTGTCTGCATAGACTTCAGAAACGTGAACCTGGCCACTCCGAAGGATGAGTATGCTATGCCAATGGTAGATATGTTAGTGGATTCTGCTGCGGGTAACCAGTTTTTAAGCTTCATGGATAGTTAATCAGGATATAACCAGATATTCATAGCTGAAGAGGATACACACAAAACGGCGTTCCGTTGCCCGGGATCTATCGGCTTATTCGAATGGGTGGTCATGCCATTCGGTTTGAAGAACGCTGGGGCCACTTTTCAGCGGGCCATGAACCTCATCTTCCATGATCTTATCGGCAGCACCATGGAAGTCTATATAGACGATTTGGTTGTAAAATCCCTCGTGTTCCTACAACATTTAGTAGATTTGGAACAAACGTTCCTCCAGATGCGTCAGCACCATTTGAAGATCAATCCAGCTAAGTGTGCCTTTGGAGTTACGACCGGGAATTTCCTTGGGTTTCTAGTACATCAGAGGGGGATTGAGATAGATCAGAATAAGGCCCGAGATATTCTACAAGTAAGACAGCCCCAGACGAAAAAGAAGCTACAAAGTTTCTTGGGGAAGATCAATTTTTTACGGTGTTTTTTGGCAAACGCCGCAGGTAAACAGAAGGTATTTTCTTCTCTGTTATGATTAAAGTTATCTCAAGAATTTATCTAGCAGCCTGAGTAGCTTTATCGTATCCACTGGTATTAGCTCCTCCACATAACCAGTCTCCCATGAAATTATATATCTCAGCTGCAGAAGGATCTATCAGCAGTTTATTGGCTCAGGATGACCAACGAGGGATAGAAAAAGCAGTATACTACCTTAGTCGGAATCTATCGGATACAGAGACCAGGTACACCCCTATTGAAAAGCTATGATTATCTCTCCACTATGCATGCACAAAGTTGGAACATTACTTGTTATTTAGAGAAGCACATATCTAATGTAAGGTAGATTTAATCAAACTCTTGTTGAATCGCCCTTTACTGAATGGGCGGCTTATAAAATGGGCGGTCAAATTACATGCTTTTTCTCTAACTTATGTGCCACTGAGGGCTGTAAAAGGACAGGCTATTGTAGATTTTTTAACTGAACATCCTTCTCTAGAGATACAGCAAACGGATGGAAACAAGCCACAGAGGTACATTTCTTTCAAGCCATGGGTTTTACAATTTGATGGCTCAAGTACCCAACAGAAGGCTAGTATTGGTCTGGTTATTGAATCTCTGAATGGACAGTAAGGTAAGGTCCACTTTGAGTTAAAGAATGGGACAACTAATAATCAGGCGGAATATGACGCCCTTTTGTTAGGATTATGGATTCTGAAAGCACTGGAGGCTCGAGTAGTCAGAATTGTAAGAGATTTTCAAGTGGTTATCCGATAAGTATTAGGAAATTATAAATGTGCTAACCCGTTTCTGTCGGATAGGCTACAGGAGGTAAAGGGGCTACTTCAGCATTTTCAGGAGGTCATTCTAACTCATGTTCCCAGATTGGAAAATCAAAATGCTAATGATTTAGCTCAGTTAGCTTCAGGTTCTAGGAAAGTAGTAATGTGCCAACAGATAGCGGAGACAGAGTATCAGGAGGATTGGCGACAAGAGACTGTTACTTATTTAAGAAACCCGACTGGACAAGCGTCTCGCGATGTGAAACGAAAGGCCCTCAGCTTTATGTTGATAGGCAATGATTTGTTCCGGCAGAGTCACACCAGAGTTCTTTTAAAGTGTCTCTCCAAGGAAGAAGCCTTGCGGGCTATGGCAGAGGTGCACGAAGGCTTATGTGGAGCACATTAAGCGGGCCCGAAATTGAAATGGACGCTTCAACGTCATGGTTTCTTTTGGCCATCAATGACTATAGATTGTAATGCTTATGCGATTGGCTGTGAAGCTTGCCAAAAGCATGGCCCTTTGTTGCACACTCCTTCCACGGAATTGCATCTGATTATTAAACCATGGCCTTTCCATGGATGGGCCCTGGACATCATTGGAAAGATTTATCCACCTTCAGCAAAAATGCACATTCATATTGGTGGCAATAGATTACTTTACCAAGTGGGTAGAGGCGCAACCATTGACCAAAGTGACACAAACAGCAGTCATCAACTTTCTCCAACAAAATATTCTATTCCAATTTGGAATCCCAGAGACAATAACAACGGATCAAGGAACGGTGTTTACAGGGGACCAGGTACGTAAGTTCCTAACACAGTTTAAAGTTAAGTTGCTTCACTCTTCTCCTTATTATGCATAGGCAAACAGACAAGTAGAGGCAACGAACAAAACCTTAATCGGCATGATCCGTAAGGCAGTAGAAGGCAATCCAAGAAGATGGCACGAGACGTTACAGGAAGTTTTATGGGCCCATTGGAATGCTGCTAAAACTGCTACTGGCTTTACCCCGTTCAGACTAACTTATGGGTAGGATGCTGTGTTACCTGTTGAGATATCATTGCAATCAGCCCGGATAGCCTACCAGCATGGTCTAATGACTGAAGATTATCAGACAGCTTTGGCCCTGAACTTAGATCAAGTTGAGATGGACCGTTGGGTTGCCCTGGAGAATATAAAACAACACAAGGAGAAGGTAGCAAGGACTTACAATCGGAAAGTCCATGAAAGAAGTTTTCAAGAAGGAGACATGGTATGGAAGACGATTCTCCCCATTGCACCAAAAAATCTGTGGTACGGCAAGTGGTCTGCATCCTGGGAAGGCCCATTCTTAGTAACGCAAGTTTTTTATGGAGGAGCTTATCGCCTAATGACACCCGATGGAAAGGAAGCAGGTAAAGCAATTAACGGTAAGTTCTTAAAAAGGTATTATCCAGCATTCTGGGAGGGGACTAGAGAGTAAAAAAAAAATTAAGAAAGAAAGAAAATCTTATTGAGCAGAAAGTTTTGTTCTGATATATTGAACTGATCACAAGAGGCCGACCAGATAGCCATAAACGTCATTACAAAAGAAATCAGCTATCATCAGATGGGGCGTTGGGCAACAGCATTGGCCGATAAGGAACAATCGATAGCCGATTAGGGTCTTCTGATTCGGACTCTTGGCTAGCCATCATGGTAGTTTCCATTGGCTGCAGATCAGGAACTAGAAGCTCTGTTCCAGCCATCTCAGCCTCAGCTTCTGTTCCTCTCTCTGGGGGCAGGGCCAACTCGTCAGCGGATATATTTGGAACCCCTGTTTCGGCCGTCGAAATGGTAGTTTCTTCAGTTTGAGTTCCGAAAGGACCTGCTTCGTTAGTAGTCGAATAATGTAGAACCTTGTTCAGCTCGGGCATAAAGCGGTCCCATCCGGACTTCATCTCATTCAGTAGGGCGGTTGAGTTTGATAGTTCAGCTTCGAGCAATTCCTCTTCCGCCTCCAGCATTAGCCGTTCGTCATTATGCTTAAGAAGGGAGCCGTCAATGGCTTTGACTATTTCCTCGAGCCCTTTCTCTGATTCAAACCACTGCTCCAAGGCCTTTTTCTCAGAGGCAAGTTCTTCCTAAAGTTTTGATAACTGATGTTCCAGCCGTTCAATCTTCCCTATTCTCTCCGCAATGTCAGCTCGCAAAAGCGTAAGATGATCCATGGATTCCCGGCGGTCTTTTTCTGCAAACGCTGCATTTTCTCGATGTAGTTTTAGAAGCTCTAACTGGTCATGAGCTTCATCTCGACGACGCTGCGTGTCAAAGAGGAAGCGACCAGTGGAGCTCATTTGCCCCAGGCACCCAATTTCCAAGTTCTGGAGCATAGGGGGCATGTCCGGGTCGGCTGATTGCACAATCCGCAGAAGGGCGCGACTCACATTGTCGAGGGTGGATCTCTTAGCAGGCAAGGAAGCCCCAATGAGGCCATCAAGAAAGTCCAGCGCCGAGGCTAATGTCAGCATCGGCAGAGGAGTAGCAGCCTTTGCAGTTCCCTGGCTGGGAGGAGGTGGAGGTGTTTTGATGACAGCGGCCATTGGTTCTTTTTCAGGCCTTGGCGGGGCAGAGGATGGACTTTTTGGAGTCGGTATCTTAGCCAATGGGAGGTCTGTCACTGGGAGAACCGATATGTCAGCCATCGGAAGAGGAGTAGTAGCCTCCACTGACGGGGTGTCTGTCACTGGGAGAACTGTTCTACCAGTGGCCCTTTTCACTAGAGATCGGAGCGGAATGTCTTTCTCTGAATCAGAAGAAGTGTCGACGATAACAGGACGACCTACCTCTTATTTATGCTTTTGCAGAAAAGATTATGTTGATAGCTAGACAAAGATTAAGCATTAGGGAAGCTGAGCAAAACTAGAAGGGACAGAAGTAAACCTTGGAAACAGGAGGAGTCAGTGCTTCATGTTTCCTCTTTGATCGATGGAGCAAGGACGGGACCTCGACCTCTTCTTCCTCCTCCTCCGGGACAGTGGGAGCAGCAACAATAGTTTTCTACACCAAGGGAGTACATAAGGCTGACATTATTATAGGACTTACAGGATGTTTTACCTATTTTCCTTTCTTAGCAGATGATGGTTCAAGCAAAGAGGTGGTCGGCCCAGGATTTCGCAAAAGCCAGACGCCTATGGGAGCAGAGAACAGGGCCCCACTTAGTAGCCTCCACCATAAATTGAAGTTTAGAGAAGTCTCCAATACCACTTGGAAGGATTTAAATTCAAAAGACCTCAGGATGACCTAGGTGCTTTCGGCTAAGGTTTGTATGTCTTCAACCGATAGCACCGGCTTCACCAAGGAAGAAGAAATATGCCCCGGATCTACAGGGATGTCTTGTATCAGCCTAAGTTGGCGGGAGAAGTAGTGGGGGTTGTACCTCTCACAAAAGATCTTAGCACTCCGAGCTCCGGGCTTGGCCCCCAAAAGAATTTCTCGAGAACACAAAATTCGGGCCCATAGAGTTTCTTGTGTTACTTCGGGGCTTTCCGACAAGTCTTTCAACCAGAGGGGGCTTTCTTGGCGAGCAGCATATGGAAAGAAAATAGAAACATGGAAGTCTCGACATTGCTAAAGATACAAGATAATGGTTTCGGCAGAAGCAGTGTTTATGGGGACCCGAAGCAGCCGATAGACGGTCGCTTGATCAAAACGGTCTGCTTGGGCTCCTGTGATTCGAGTAACGCAAAGTTGGGCAGATACTGGTACAGCCAAAGTTGGGCAATCCAGAGCGGGCCCCCAAGGTTAGTCGGATCTTCCCCAGTGGCAAGGGCAGCCATCAGTCGATTAATGGTGCGATAGACCAAGGCGAGGACCAGCGAGGCCAGGTCACAGCGCTTTTTGTTCCGTAAGAGAGCCGATACATAATATCGGTACTCGTTGCTGACACCGGCAGAATGGGAGCAAATAATATACTTACATAACCAAAGCCATAAGAAGGCCGCTTGTTCTTGGTTTGAAGGAGTATCCTCCACCCCTTTTTGAGTGTTAATGAAATTTCCATATGAAGAAGAGGCCTTGTCCAGACGAGCCTCAATGGCTGGTAAGCTTTCTTTATCATGGAACCTTAGAATCTCATCACCATCACATCGGAAGCCGAGGATGGTGCAGATATCAAGAATGGTAGGGGAAAACATCCCGTGTGGAAAAATGAAGCCATTTATCACCAAGGACCAAAAGGGAAGAATGGCGGCAAACAGATTACGGTTAAACGTCATCTTGAAGTCGGTCATCATGACGGCGTCCGAAATTTCCCATTGTGCCCAGATGGCCCCAAATCGAGCATAGCAGCGGTCCCGCCATTCTCTGTAATTCTTGAGCTTGCAAGGCCAATGACGAAAAGATGAAGGAAGATTGGCGGTTGTAAAAGTATCCTGTTGCAGAGGAAAAGTAAAATCGGTAGGGAGAACAAACCGCAGGTGTTCAGTGGTAACTTCTGCAGGTAAGAGACGTGGGCCCAAGGCAAATAGGTTAGCATCGGCTTGGACCGGGGATAGAATGTTCTTATCGGTAGGGGTTGCCATTGCAATGTTGTCTTTTTACCGAAAGAGAATTTACAGTTCATAGAAAGTTATGGCAAAAAGATAAAGCATCAATGAATCACTCAAGAAGATAGAAGTCGTAGGAAGTGAGGAGTTCTAATTGGGGACCACTGTTATTTATAAGGAAATTTGAAATTGGGCCGTTCGAGGGTTCTAAGGTCGAGGCGTCACAAATACTCCGCAATGTTCGGGACTTTTCGATTTTGTCAGAAAAAGAATGGTTGCTATTAATAGTTGTACGATTCCCATCATTTCGCTGACTCGCGCCCGCTAAAATAACGGGACTCGGGGGGGCATGTGTTGACGTCAACTTTGCAGAGCCAACACAACGGTTACTTTGAGCCGATGCCGATTCGATAAGTTTGGATGAGTCGATAAAGTCAACATTTCAAGTAGCCGCAGTCATGGTCAATATCGGCACCACGAAGCTAATAAGAAGAAAAATAAACCCCTGATTTTTCGGCACAAGAATCCTGCACGACCGTTGGGAGCACTCTTCGTCCGGAAGAAACTCCACGATCTATTAGTGGTTCGATTGCAGCAAGTATAAAGTGGGAGCATCGCCCAGAACCAAAGGATCAACCATCAACCAACAACATTCAATTTCAATTTATTCTACTTTGTCATCATTTACAGTTTTTTAGTCTAGGATTTCAATTTCTTACTGCTTTCTTACCGCTTTGTTATAGTTTTCCTTTACAGCTTTATTTCTAATTTTTTCCTTACAGTTTGCTGTTCTTCTTTCAAGTGTTAGACATTTTTATTTAGCAAGTTAATACTAGTATCAGTCTTTTGCCCAGAAAAGTCCTTCCGTTGAGCATTTTCAGCTGCTTTCTTGAACCATTTCTATAGTAAGTTCTAGGAACCTAGTCCCTGATTCAAAAGAGATCTGATATCATTTTCTGTTTCACCATATCGGATCGTTTGTGTTTATCGAAAAAGAAGTCGATCCCCGTCTGCATCGGCTCCTTATTTTGACAACAACACAACCAAATTGCGACCGCATATATACGAACACAAATATACCGACATAATTGTGACCAATACCAAATCCTATCCAAAATTTTGTAGAAATTTGGTTGAAAATTTAAAGGTGATTGATTTGCTACTGATTAGCGACCAAATATTCTGACTGATGATGTTATGGTGGCTAATCGGTCGCAAAACTCTATGCACTATTTCGGATCAACCAAACCCTGAACCCTAAGCAATTATTTGTCCCTAATTAGTCATAAAGGTAGGCTCGATATAAGTTGCAAATCAGTCGCTATATAATTTTATAATCTATTATGTATTTTTTTCCTAATTTAAATGGTTGTGAAAAAAGAAGCTGTCCAAAATGCAATAGGGTCAAATAATCTCTAAACAAAATTTACAGTTTGAATGTGAATAGCTTGTGTTGTAAGGAATCGCAGTTGGTATATATTACCTAGAATGCTTGAAATATTATAATTCTCGAGTCGAACGTCTATTCGATATAAATGACCATATTTGCATATTTGAATTTTCCTAACTTTGTTGTTGTTGTCCATTAATTTGACCCAATGGTAAATAACAAATTAGTGTTACCAGAGATTATAACTTCCAATTAAATAAAACATTATTTTTTATATATATTAATTATTCTAATAATAAATAATTAATAAAAATTTGAATGGTTATTAACTATTTTTTTCTTTTAATGTGTATGCTCAATAGTTTTTTTTCTACCACATTGGATTTGCATGAAAAATCCCATTATATTCCTAACTATGATTATACCGGGACCAAAAAATTCAAAACATAAGGTAGATGTATATATGCAGCCATTAGTGGATGAACTAAATCACTTATGGGCATCCAATGTCGTGACATACGATATTTCAAAGAGATAAAATTTTCAAATACGGGCTGCCTTTTAGTGAATAATCAATGACTTCTCTACTTATGGAATGTTAAGTGAGTGGAGTACATCGGGGAGGTTGGCTTATCCATATTGCATGGAGCGTACAAAAGTATTTCAACTGCCTTCTGGAGGAAAGCAATTGTGGTTTGATTGATATTGTCAATTTTTATCTATTGACCACCCGTTTTGAAGGGACAAAAAATCCTTCAGAATAGACAAAGGTGAGGATTTAAGTCCATCACCACCTTGTCTTATTGGTGACCAATTATGGAATAGAGTTAAATTATTTTCAAAGATAATTGAAATTGGGAAACATGATGGCAGGGGTGATTACAATAATTGGGCAAAATAGAGCTTATTCTGGGATTTACCCTATTAGCGAGATAATCTTATCTGCCACAATATTGATGTAATGCACGAGAAAAATGTGTTTGATAATGTATTCCATGCAGTGATGGATATGAATGGTAAGACCAAGGACAATGTCAAGGCTAGACATGATTTGGTCGTGTTCTGTAATAGGCCAAATTAGAAATTCGTCAAGTAGATCGGAAGAAAGTTACCAAACCTAAAGCTTGCTACTCATTGACAAAACAACAAAGGAAGCTTGTACTGGATTAGGTTAAGGATCTTAGGCTTCTAGATGGGTATGCATCAAACTTAGGGAGGTGCATTGATTATAGAGATTTGAAAATGCCTGGCATGAAGAACCATTATTGCCATGTGTTCATGGAAGGATAACTTCCAATTGCCTTACGAGAACTACTTCCCCTAAAAAATGGAGTGTTCTCAAAAGTTGTCCAAGTCATACACGTACAAACTAAAGAAAGATATTGCTCCTCTGATTTGCAAGCCAGAGAGAATCTTTTCACCAGATTTTTTTTTATGTAATGGAACATCTTCTACTTCACTTGCCTTATGAGGTAAGGGTTGGTAGGTCTGTGTAATATAGGTGGATGTATCCATTTCAACGGTATGTCTCAATCACTTACAAAATTATTAAGTTAGTTTTGGCTAAATATTCTTTTTTGATAACATAAAAAATTTTTAATACTATGGTTATAGTAGGTTCTTGCATCATCTCAAGAAAAAGATAAAAAATAAGGCAAGGGTAAAAGGGTCAATCTACAATGTTTACCTTGTTGAGGAGGCATCATTCTTCTCCTACTACTTCGAACTTCACGTGGAAGCAAATAATAGAACATCATCTCGCAACAAAGAATATGCTCCCAATTCTACTAAAGATGTTTTGTCAATATGCAAGCCAGTGCGGCAAAAAATTGGTGGAGTAAAAAAGCGATATTTGAAGGATGAAGAGGTGATTGAAATTACAAATTATATATTACACAACTGCAAAAAGGTTGAACCATATGTTCAGTAAGTAATATACATATATTACATATCCTTGATAATGTATTATATGCAATTCAAAGATTCATTAGAAAGGTTCAGAGATCATAATACTATGATTACTTGTGATGTTTCTAGGAAATTCAAAGACTATTTGCAGTCTGTGGAACCGAATATCATAGATCTAAACATTAACCTAAGAATTGACAAAGAGTTTGCTCAATGGTTTAGGGAATTTGTAAGTGTAGAATCTTTTGCATCCTAAATCTTTCATTGTTCAATGTAATAGTTTGTTATTTATTCATGTCTGTCAATTGCGCCTACAGGTTAACATTAGCTTGAATCATGTGGATAACCAGTGCCTAAAGGCCATTTCTTAGGGACTATCTTGAATTGTGGAATCCTTTAAAAGATACTTTGTGAATGGATATAGGTTTCATACCTATTCACACACTGAAGGGAAAATGACATGCAACAGTGATATTTGCATAAGAGGAAGTGATAACAATTTAACTGCTTCTGATTACTATGGAGTCTTGCAAGAAATCATTGAGTTTGAACTCTCTCTTACTCTTGTTCAAAAAGTGGTAATGTTCAAATGTGATTGGTTTGATCTAACTAGCAATTAGGGTGTGAAAGTTCACCCACAATATAAACTTGTGGATATCGACTATAAAAGGAGATACCCCAGTTATGACAGATTCATCTTGGTCCATCAAGCTATTCATGTTTATTATAGCTCTTATCCTAGAGTTAAGAGACAAAAAAGTGATTGGCTAGCGGTGCAAAAATGTAAAGCTCACCATGCCATTGACACTCCTCAAGTTGAAAATGTATATCAAGAGGACGCAATTAATGTAGAATTGGCTATTATGACTCATGGGGTTGATGATGTAGGATCTTTGTCTCATGAATCCGGTGATAAAGAAGTGGTAGAATTGATTGTTGAGTTACCAGAACTTGAAGAACAAGGAAATTTGGAATTAGGTGAAAATGATGATGAAGAAAAGGAAGAAGAAGAATGGAATACAAGTGACAAGAGTTTAGAGAATGAGAAAAATGAATTCTTAGAAGAATTCGATGAATCCAATGAATAAAAATAGTAAGTCGAATGAAACAAGTTGTTAAGCATTAGTAAAACATGTTGTCAAGCATTCTCTTTTTTATATAGCCTCCAACAAGATGTCAAGTATTCATTTGCTGTTTCTATGTAAAACGTATTTAAATTGAATAGGATATTACGTTATCCATTCTTATGTTTTGATCATAACTTGTACTCTGTATTTATTTATTTATTTATTTATTTTTTGGTGCTACTTCTTTTGTAGAGATGGATAATCCAAATATCATACGTGCATCAACCAATAGGGTCAACAGTATAGACCACTCTTTCGAGGAGTACCATTCTCAGTCTTCTCCTAGTGCTACTTCTCAGTCTTCTCCGGCCTTAGGCAATCACCCTTTTGCCGTAATACGTACTCACACTTCTCTTGCGATAGGGTCACAGTCAGGGACGGAGGCTAATACTCCAACTAGCACAACTGTACCATCTGCCTCATTCGGTGTACTAGATGCAAGGACATTGATTGAGACATATGGTGATACGTAAGTATAGTACGGGAATTTTTGTTTGTCATTAGATTTATAATATTTTTTATTTTTTCATATGTTATTTGCCTAAGTTATTTTTATTCTGACCTTCAATGTTATAATACCATGTACATATAATAGGATAACTTTGCAATCAAAGTGTACATCATCCATCAGTGATATCATTCATAAGAGGTATTTTGGACCATATCTCAACTTTGCTAAGGTGCCTGGGACGTTAAAGAAGTATGGTGGGGCATGTTCATGGTACTTTTCACTTGCTCCTACTTCTTGGAATGTTATTTTATTAAAGAAACAATATTTTACCTATTTTACGTGCTCCTCTTTTTTTTTTTCCATGAATGCCATGTATGATTTCAGTAGTCCCTCGTATAATTTTGGAAAACAAATTACCTATTTCAATTCATTTGGACATGTTCTATTCAGCTAAAGATGTAACAAATGCCTTATTTTATGTTTATTCTTCTTTAGAATATACTTGCATCAAATTCCATTTTAACTTAATCATACTACTCCTTTTGCAAAAAATTATATAGATAGGATCCTCTACATAAGGGGAGTATCCGGAGGGCATAGGAGGCTCGTTGTGCAACTAGATTAAAAGATCACTTGCACAAAGTCACAAATCCTGACAAAAACGAACATCGGATCTCTGATACTATTTATCAGAATTTGTGTGAAAAGTGGGCTAAGGAAGATTATGTAAAGCAAGGCAAGCAAATGTCCTTGAATAGGACCACGTGCAATGCTGGCCTGGGTGCATCCAAACACTTTAGTGGATCTGTCTCTTTTCCGAAGATGAAGCTAGGATAGTATGATAATATTACATTTTTTTTTCTAGCTACCACTTCTGCCATCCCATTATTCTCACTCCTACTACATTACTCTGGTATTATGAATGTTTTTCACTTTTTTACATTTTTGTATAGAGAGAGAAGATGGGGGATCAATTCATATACCATAAATGCTGTGAACAACTCCACACTATTCAGATAGATTATCCTAAAAAAGGACAAATCGTAGACCTTAAACCTAAACAAACTTGGGTAGATATTATTTTTATTGATGTTTACATTTTCTTTTCCTTCATCAACATAAGATTGTATGTTCTAATTTATAATGTCTTATTTTTTAGGAAAAATTTGGTTCCCTTGTTGAGCACCAAAATCAACAAACTCAAAGCTCTTCATGTTCCTCACAATCCATGGATGAGAAAGAATTGTTTACAATTGCTGTAGGGGGACTAAATAAGGGTCATGTGTATGGGATAGGGTTCAAAAGTAAACGAATCAAAGCAAAAAAAAATTGCAAATTGGTGCATCTCAGTCCTAAGCTTCTTCTACAGATGACCAACAAAAGAAGATGGAGCAGAATTTAGATGAGCTACGAGGAAGCAATAGGATTATATGCATGAACAATGTTTCTGGTGTTGTTGGTGACTTAGGATTTGATGATGATGATTTGACTTGATATATTTTGTATTCTTTTCTATCCATCTATGAATGAATAGTTAAGTTTTATTACTCTTATCACATTTTTTGGAACTTTTAGATTTAATGTGAATGAATACTTAACTTTTATGTTCATTGGAACACTAATTTTCTATGTGAATCACTTGTTATATGCTATTCGAATTGCATGTGTTTTAAATGTTAAGTGGTTGTTGTTGAATGGGAACTGGAGATTTGAATGCTGAGTGGTTGTTGTTGAAAGGGAACTAGAGATTTGAATGTTGAGTTAGTTGTTGTTGAATGGGAAACAAGTACAGGAATATAGAAATGTATTTTTGTAACATGGCATTTTTAGGTTGTAATTGGATCACACTATATGGTTGCACGTTAGCTACCGAATTGCGACCATATAGCGACTAAATGGAGCAATTAATCAAATAAAATTGGACAACTTTAGTCGCACATTAGTGGTAGATTGCAACCGATTTGCGACCGAACAGGCATTTTTTTTAAAAAAAATGCAACATGCGGTCGCAATTCAGTAACAAGATTTAAAATGGTGACGCAACACGGCAATGAAATATGCGATTCTTCTACGACCATATTATGGTGGTAATTTGCGACCGAACATTGATCGGTCACAAACTTTATTTTTGCTACTATTGTAGCATGTCTGGGACCTATCGATCGCAATTTAGTTGCAATTTTTTGCAACTGAATTGCAACCGATGTCTGATCGCAATTTTGCCATTTTCTTGTAGTGCAAGGTGGAGGCACTAACACAAAAGATGGATTAATTGGTGATGTCTCCTTCCCAATGGCAGTTGATGAATGTGAGTTGTGATTTTTGTGGGGAAGAGCATCCAAATCATGAATGCTAAAGTATGGTCATCACAGTAGCTATTAGAACAAGCTACATTTGTGGGTAATGGACGGTAAGGTAATAATTCCTATGGCACCTCTTACAATCCTGGTTGGAAGAATCATCCTAACTTTGCATAGAACAATTAAAACCAAGCTAGGTAGGCTTCTTCTAATTTTGGAACTCAACTGCCCTTGCCTTATAATGCCTCACCAGCTAAGCCATCATTAGGAGTTGGTTAATTAATCAATTGGTATGTGGTACGAAAACACGATTTCAAGGAGTGGATACAACCAGAAGAAACTTGGAGGCATCCATGCACAACCTCGAGAATCAAATTGGTCAACTGATCAAACTCCTTGGAGATCCTCAAGTGGGATCCCTTTCGGGCAATATTGAGACCAATCTATGTGATCTCGACCGTGGAAAGAAATGATCCTTATTGATTTATTGTTTTTACTTTGGGACATTCATTTAATTCTTGTGTGCTTTCATTTAATTTTATGAATTTTTTTTTTGTTAATGTCATTTCCTTCATAATTTCGTAATTTCCATCTTTCTATTTCCACTATTTTATTTTTAAAAAAAAAAATTGGCCCAGACTAGGGTGCACAGGGTCGGCGCCAGCTCTTGTCAGGAAGCAGAATTTAAGTGGCAGATTTGGCCACTTTGTTTTCGAATCAATCAACTTCCCTTAGTTTTTCTCTCAACCCGATGCCGTTTCTACACCCTCAAACACCACCGGTTCTATTTTTACCCTCAAAAACATCAATCAAACATAAAATTCTCTTGTTTTTTGTTGAATCTACGGATCAAAATTTAAAAAATCTCAACTTTTTCTTCAAAAATCCACTTTCAAATCGCTCCTATTAAGTAAGGATTTCATCAAAAAGATTGCATCTTTTGCTTGCCGATGCATTGTAGAACATAAATATATGGTTTTTCTTGCATTCCTATTCTTAAATTCTTGCGATTGGAATTTTCCTATTTTTAGGCATATTTTTGGCCGAAAACTGCATATATTAGACTCGATAGTTGAATTGGATTCTCTTCATGGAATTATTATGACTAGAATAGTATGAGAGTATGATTCATAGCTTATTTTTACAACTACATGTTCATGGTATGATCCTAGGTGGTATATTCTTGGTTATGGCAATGGTTTTGTTGAGGCATTCATGATGATTAGACAATGTGCATAGCCTTTATTCTTTACTTAGGATATGGATATGTTTTTCATGCTATAATCAGGTTGTGAAGTCATTGGGAACCATGTTATGGTTTACATTGTGGCATTCTATTGTTGTTCTTGCAGGTTTTGAAAAGAGGTTAGGTTAATTGCTGTTGTGGAATGCGGTTGTTTTAGATTGATTAAATATTGTAGATTGTGGGATTGTGTGTGGAGTTATGTTGTGGTGGTTTGATTCTATTGAGTATTGTTGTGACATTGTGGTGATAACTTAGTCATCTTCTCGATTAGCCATCCTTGTATTTTTTCATCTTGCCTAAAGAGAGGGGTCAATCGTTTAAATGGGCTAGAGCTTCATCTTTCTCTACTCCTACTTCCATAGACCCATTGTTCCTACACCTACCTAATTTCATTGATCTATCATGCCACTGGTAGTACGCTAAGAGGGCTGCCAATAAGATTATAGTAGAATGCACCTTCGCACCCTCATTGGACCATACCCTCAAGTTGGGCATCATGTTTAGACACTTGGGGTAGGGACCAATTGTTCAGCTAAAAGGAACCAATTGCCCTATTCTGATAAAAGAGTTTTATACTAACATGGTCCAAAAATGCACTAACCATCTTGAGACCATTGAGACTAAAGTAAAGGGCACCTCCATTTTTTTTGATAGAGAGAGATTAGCTGTTGTCCTCCGTGTAAATGATAAAGGTTGTCAAAACCCCAGTCGAAACCAACCTTAGAGTAAGGGGGTTGGGATGCATATCATATTTTATTACATGTTTAAATATATTTTTATATGATTTTATGTGCTTTGGATTGGTGTTTTATAGTCTCGATGGCTTAATTATGTTTATTAAGTAAGAAGGGCAAAATGGTTATTTTTGCTGGAGGTGAAAATAGGGAGATAGCTTGAAGATTAAATAAGAAAAATATTTTAGAGAGAATTTAAGAATAAGAGTTGCTGTGGTTTAGTGGTTAGAGTTTTGGAATTAATTCTTGAGGTCCTGGGTTCAAATTCCATCATTGGAGTTTTAGCATGATTAAATTTTACTTTTGTTTGGGAAGGTTGTATTTTCGACCTTGAGTGCTCTAGAGAAGGGTAAAGGTGATGTCCTAGGAGAGACATGATAGGAGTACCCTAATCCAACTCTTGTACCCTACAAAAATTTCAAAGGGAATTCATACCCCTCTTGATCCTTAGTTTTCCCTACTTCTCAATTTCTTAAGTTGTTCAATTTATTCAAGCCAATTTCATTCTAGAAAAAAAATTCCAGCAAAGTGTTGTGGCTTTGAAGGTTTAAAATGTCTAAGTGTAAGACATCTTACAGACCAAAATTGTGTAGGAGTTGGGGAATGTTCCCAAGAGAATTAATCTCCATAGTGAACCTTCAAAACTCCATTCTAGCTATGTTCATTTTCCTTCATGAAGTAATCTGGAATTTTTCCAGCTTCTTGTGCATTCAAAGTGTCAAAATTTTCAGCCATCATTCCCTGCCAAATGCTACCAGAAAATGACCCTCTTGACCAGCTTGAAATCTGAAATTTTCTGGCCAAATTTGGACTGCACAAATGCTGTGCAAAACCAGAAAATTTTCTGGGCAAAATTGCAACATAGGTGAGCTTAAACCAAGCTGTTTTCTTCCAATTTTCTCCCAGCACCTTAGCCACATTTTTCCTCCATAAAGAAGGCTGGAAACCAGCCTTGAAAGACCTCTGAATGCCCTTCAAAGAATCTGCAAACTGACTGGAAAATGGCAGCAAAAACTAGCCCAGAAAATTCCAGCAGCTTGCGAAATTCTATACAGAATTTTCCAGCTTTGTTTCCTTTTCTAGCCCAGACCGAAACTCCCTTATCTTTCTGTTCAAACCTCTCTTGAACAGCCATGAACTGAACTTCATTGTCTTCCCTAACCTTCTGCTCGAAAAACCAGTCATGGCTGCCCCTAAAATATCTCAAACAATTACTCCAATCAAGCCTTAATTGAAGACCAAAATTCCAACAATCCTAATTTAGTAAACTTCCATAAAATATCCCTTAAACAACCAGACCTTCCTTCACCATTGTACCCCCTCTTTTCAGCCACCATTAAGCTTCTTCAACCAGCTTTCATCCAGCAAAAACACTGAACAACCGTCGGCCATTACAGCTTCCAAAAAGCTCTCAATTGATCAAAGATCTTCTTGCCATATTTTGTTTCCAAATTTGATTCCCAAAAATATTTTTTTAGGATTTCAACAACCAGCCTTTCCTTTTCCTTTCAAACCAGAAAAATCATCTACCAAAACCACTCAAACAATTTGGCCACTACAATTTCACAGAATTTCGGCAGCCTCAATCAAAATCTCTCCATTCTCTTCAACCTTCAAGCACACATAGAACACCAAGAACACCTACTAGTTCCATACGCCTAATACCACTCCAAACCACTTCAATCTTCTTCAAAAAAATTTTAGATTTCATCTACTCACTGCAGTGAATCCATCCATTCCACTTTTAACATCAAACTCCAAAATTCAACTCTCACTCTTGGATCAAAAACCAGTATTTTTGTGAAGGCTCAAGAACACCTTTAAGGTAAGCTTGTTTAATCAACTTCATCTCCACTAATCCTCAATCTCTAATGAATATATATCTGTATAAGCACACTAATGGACTCTCTTCTTCTCTTTTCCCTCTATGTCTCTCTCTCTGTCTCTCTCTCCCTCTCTCTTAGTTGAATACCCCTCCCTCTTGGCTGAATGATTTCTTCAACAATGGCCATGCTTTCTTCATCTCTCTTAGACGAATCTAGTCTCCTAGGAGTTGACATCCATTCGAAACTCCTCCAAGGTTCTCATCAATCAAGTAAGCCCCTTCAACTCTCTTTTTAAATTCTAGATTCATGTCTCTAAGGTGATATTAAAAGGACATGGATTATGTTTGAGGGGTGAGCATGTATTGTTGTGATGAGTTGAGATTGAAGCATGAATAAATGTGTGTATATGATGGAGATGGGATTGATGCATGAGTTGATTGTCTTGGTTGATTGTATGGTGTTTTTAGGGTTTAATGCATGTCTCTATATCGTGAATGGGTTGCGTGATCCAGCATGTTAGAGATTATGTTACCTATAGTGAATAGGATTTATATTCTTGTATGATTGTTAAAGCTATGATTATGTTTATGCTAGTAGAAGTTGGATCATGTCTTGGTAAATTTTGATCTATGCCTTTATTCATAATTTGAAAGATTTGATGAATTGAAGTGGAGTATATGTTCATGATTGTGGTTAGCAATAGAAATATGATCATGCTTTAGTTGTCCCCAAGCCAATTTTATTTCATCAATAAAATATTTAATATTATAATTTTTTTGCTAGTAAATTCGAAAACCCTAGGAAGGTGGACTTGGATTATTATACATAATAAGGATATTTTAGTCAAATAAATGATAGCTTTTATTTCAAGAAATAAAATATATAGATGTTATATATAATAATAATATCAAATAAAGCCTTTTATATAAATAATCATAATAAGTAAAATATTAATTTTGTAAGTCTTATATTCATAAATACCATTAAAATTTATTATCTTTTAATCAAAACCTATTAAAATTTATTTATTATCTTCCAATCAAGACCCATTAAAATTTATTTTCAACTAATTTTAGTTATCAATTATTTTCAAATGATTAATTATTAATAAATCATTATTTTACCTAATACCACCTAGGACTCTTCGTTAAATAAACTCTAATTTATTCTTAGCAAGATTTAAACCTTCAACTTAATAGTACCTATTTCCCAAAACCCTAATAACTTTAATATCAAACTAGACTTAGCTTATAAATCCTTTTTATTTATTATCTGGCCTTAAAGCTTGGGACACTAGGATTATGGTTATAGTGATTTAAGTTAGTTTTATTTGTGAAAGTGGATTTTGGCTTGAGTTTGATTATGGTTTATATTTACCCCAGGCGGGGTTAGGTCAGCTATTAAAGGCCTTTATTTTATCTCAAGCTAAGGATCAGGTAAGCTCCTACATAAAACCTGTTTGATGCAAAATGTTTATTATGGCAAGCCAAATGTAGAGTGCATGAACACTCATTTCTGTAACGGCAATTGAGGAGTGTCTCCTGTCTTATTTTCATCAAACAAATTATTTGAAAATCAATAAGCAGATTTACTCAAACACCAAACTCTTTCTAAAACTGATTTTGCAAAGATTTTGGAAACCCTTAATTGCCATTTTCAAGTAGAACTATGTTTTGTTCTTTTTTCCCCAAGTGGGGTAAGTTACGTTGAGTATTCTATAATGGTGGACTGCTAGGATTAGTCTTTGATGGGTTAGGGTGAGTCTCTCAGTAGGTGGCCACCTCTGAGGGGTAAGTCCTTCCCGGATAAGATGACAGTCCAGTAGGTCGTGCCGGTCTGAGCTAGCAGTTTTTCAGTCAAGTGGTTGTGTGTTGCTAGAATGGACAACCAATTGTTGTTTGGGTATAGAGAATGAGGAGTATCTTACCCGGTAG
This sequence comes from Voacanga thouarsii, assembly GCA_026120185.1. Lineage (NCBI taxonomy): Eukaryota > Viridiplantae > Streptophyta > Magnoliopsida > Gentianales > Apocynaceae > Voacanga > Voacanga thouarsii. The sequence goes on from JANUWF010001921.1 coordinate 1,667,843, forward strand.
GCCGATCACCTACATTTTGTCAGTCTGCACAAAGTGTGGCATTCTGACTGGTTATGGGGCCCAACATGTGGTAACCTATGAACACTTTTGAGTGGTTGATTTTATTATATCTGTATGGTTGGAAAAGCCAAAACACCACTCTTGATTTTGACTATTGTTTATTGCATTGCCAGTATTTCTCTTATGAAGATTTTATACTTTGCATTCACGAACTGTTTTCTCTGGACACTCAAAGCACACACGGACTTGCTGAGATTTTTATCTCATCACCCGTTTTACCATGATTTCAGGTCGATTTTTCTGTGGGGATGAGTAGCTAGTTATTGCCTGCCTTGGAAGAAATGTTATTATTTATTTTTGTGTAATGCTTCGGGAGTTGAAAATGAATACTTTTATTCTGGATTTATTTTTGAATTCTTGGGATGTAATAAGATTTAAGTTTAAATTATTGTTTTTATTCTATTATGTTGATTGTGCGTCCTAATTATAAAGACCCCCTGTCCTTTGGACGGGGCGACATCTCCGGCCCTGTTGGACCTAGGTAGTGGGGTGTTACAAGTGGTATTAGAGCATAGGTTATAAGCAAATATTGACGATATATGTTCTATTTATTTAAGATTAAATCTTTATCTAACCTATCTTGTTTATGTTGTAGGATAGTTAGAATGCTTAGGACCACAAGGAAAAGGCAGCAATGGTATCCGCCTATTCCTATTTACCCGGAAAACCTTCCAGCTCCCCAGCCTGCGCCTCAGCCAGTTATCCCTTTGGAGGATAGCAATAATGATGAGGTCCCGATCCATGAGCCACCCCCAATTCCAGTGATAGACATAAGCTCTGACAATGAAGATGAGGTGATAGCTGCGGAGCATGTACCCCACCCTCCTAGTCCCGTAGTGGACTTAGGAGCAGACAGTGATGACCTGGGAGAGATAGACTATGAGTCTCCACCTAGGCCTTCTTTCATTCCTCCTTTCAACAAGTTGAGCCCTGGGAGAGTTCTAGGTGCCCTAGGAAAGAGCTGATGCAGGGATTTAACTCTAGGGGTTGGTTGTATGAGGCTGATAATGAGGATTCTGATGAAGATTAGAGGACTAGGAGTTATTTTGAGTCAGATGTTTATTTATTTATTATTTTTCGAGAACTTTTATGTTAAGGATTTTTAATTCTGTTTTCTGTCAAAATTTCAAATTTATGCAAATCAATTTTTGAAGGAGAATTTATGAGCAAAGCTTTAGACAAAATTATATCTGACTATGAATGCATGCTCAACTAAAATTATTTAACCCTTGAATGAATATACTTAACATTTGGGGTATGGTTTAGAATGGCATCCAAGCACCATGTAGCCACATCAGGCAGAAAAGTTCCCGAGGTAGAACTTGTGACACCGGAGGTGGAGACGACCTAAATGTAGTCACCTAACCGGGGAAAGGAGAGTGAGCCAAGTTTGGAATTGGGGGAAGAAAAACCTGTTGGAGTGACAATTGAGCAAGCTTTTCACCAAGTTTAGCAAGTGTGAATTTTGGCTAGACAGTGTAGCATTCCTTGGCCATGTGGTGACCAAGGAGGGAATCAATGTAGATCCGGCAAAGGTTGAAGCAGTGTCAAACTGGAAGCAACCGGAGAACATCACCGAGATCTGAAGTTTCTTGGGATTGGCTGGTTACTACCGAAGATTTATCAACAAGGTTTCGACGCTCGCATCGCGATGACCCGACTGCTGAGAAAGGATGTTCTATTTGTGTGGAACGAGAAATGCGAGAAAAGTTTTCAAGAGCTAAAACGAAGATTGATGATAGCACCAGTATTGAGTCTGCCAGAGGAAAATAAATCGTATGCGCTGTATACCAACGCCTTGAAAGAAGGATTGGGAGCAGTGTTGATGCAAGACTGAAAGGTGATTGCTTACACTTCTCGAAAATTGAGACCTCGTGAATTCAACTATCATACTCATGATATGGAGTTGGTAGCTATCGTGTTCGCCCTAAAGAAATGGTGACACTATCTGTACGGAGCTGAATATGAGGTGTTCACCGACCACAAGAGTCTGAAGTATATCTTCACTCAAAAGGATCTGAATTTGAGGCAACGAAGATGGATGGAATTCTTGGAAGAATACCGTTGTCCGATCAATTACCATCCCAAGAAGGCCAATGATGTAGCTGACGCCCTGAGCAGAAAAGTTGGAATGGCCAGACTAAAAGTGCAGGAAATTCAAGTGGTTCAGGATATGTTGGACAGAAGGATGGAAGTGCAAGAGAAGAGGATTGTTACTAGCAATCTAAAGTTGGTACCGGATTTAAGATGAGAAATTGTGGAAGCTCAGCAAAGCAACGCCGAGTTTCAACTTTTCAAGGACAAGGAGCTCAAGCGGCCAGGCAGTGAATTTCGTTAATACGAGGTAGGATTTTTGCATTTCAGAGGTCGATTGTGTGTACTCGAAGAGCAGCAATTAAAGGGCAGAATTATGGAAGAGGCGCACAAGAGCAAGTACACCATTCATCCGGGGGAAGTCAAGATTTATCAAGACTTGAAGAGATCCTATTGGTGGCCCGGACTGAAGCGGGATGTGGTTAAGTATGTTTCGACCTGTCTCACCTGCCAAAAAGTCAAAGCGGAGCACAAGAAGTCAATGGGACTATTGCAGCCATTGCCAGTACCGGAATGGAAGTGGGAGGAGGTGACTATGGATTTTGTCACTAGACTTCCAATGTCAAAGACCTAGAAGGACACCATATGGGCAGTGGTGGATCGACTGACTAAGTCGGCCCATTTCATACTTGTAAATGTAAGAGACTCTATGGAGAAGCTGGCTCAGACTTATGTTCGAGAGATAGTCCGACTTCACGGAGTGCTTTCAAGCATAGTGTCTGACCGAGACAAGAGGTTTACATCTCGATTTTAGGGAAAGTTTCAGGAAGCAATGGGGTCGAGTCTGAAATTCAATACGACGGCGCATCCGCAGACCGATGGGCAGTCAAAAAGGGTTATACAGATATTGGAAGATATGCTGAGAGCCTATGTTTTGGACTTCAGGGATAAATGGATAGAATGTGTACCGTACGCGGAACTGTCATATAACAATAGTTATCAAGCTTCAATTGGGATGGCACCCTATGAGGCTTTGTATGGGCGCAAGTGTCAGGTACCGCTATATTGGAGTTGGTCAGAAGATGGTCACATAAGTAGAACCGGAGAAATTTATGTCCAAGAGATGTTGGATAAAGTAATATTGATCAGGGAAAGGTTGAAGGCGGCTCAAAGCCGACAGAAGAGCTACGCGGACAACCGGTGGAAAGAGTTGGAGTTTCAAGTCGGGGACAGCGTATTTCTAAGATTAACACTGAATAGGGGAATCTTGAAGTATCTGAAGGGTGGAAAGCTAAATTCGAGATATTTGGGGCCGTTCCCGATTAAGGAAAGGATTGTGCCGGTAGCATACCGATTGGACCTGCCATTTAGGTTGATGGGAATTCATGATGTGTTCCATATGTCACAATTGAAGAAGTACAATGCTAATCCCGATCATGTTCTGAATAGCAAGCCGTTAGTGTTGCAACCCGATCTGAACTATGTGGATAAACCCGTGCGAATATTAGATCGCATTATCAAGAGTCTTCAGAACAAGCAGATACCAATGGTCAAGGTTCAGTGGGAGCATCATGGTATGCAAGATGCCACATGGGAATCAGAAGAGTTGGTTAAACGGAAGTATCCTAATCTGAAATAGAGGTATGCTTAAATTTCGGGGCGAAATTCTTCTAAGGAGGGGAGGATGTGAAACCCAAGTCGAAACCAACCCTAGAGTAAGGGGGTTGGGATGCATATATCATATTTTATTGTATGTTTAAATATATTTTTATATGATATGTGCTTTGGATTGGTGTTTTATAGTCTCGAGGTCTTAATTTTGTTTATTGAGTAAGAAGGGCAAAATGGTAATTTTTTCTTGAGGCGAAAATAGGGAGATAGCTTGAGGATTAAATAGGAAAAATATTTTAGAGAGAAATTAAGAACAAGAGTTGTTGTGGTTTAGTGGTTAGAGCTTTAGAATTAATTCTTGAGGTCTTGAGTTCAAATTCCATCATTAGAGTTTTAGCATGATTAAATTTTACTTTTGTTTGGGAAGGATGTATTTTCGACCTTGAGTCTAGAGAATGGTAAAGGTGATGTCCTAGGGGATACATGATAGGAGTACCCTAATCCAACTCTTGTACCCTACAAAAATTTCTAAGGGAATTCATACCCTTCTTAATCCTTAGTTTTCCTTACTTCTCAATTTCTTAAGTTGTTCAATTTATTCAAGCCAATTTCATTCCAGAAAAAAAATTCCAGCAAAGTGCTGTGGCTTTGAAGGTTCAAAATGTCTAAGTGTAAGACATCTTATGGACCAAAATTGTGTAGGAGTTGGGGAAGGTTCCCAAGAGAATTAATCTCCATAGTGAACCTTCAAAACTCCATTCTAGCTATGTTCATTTTCCTTCATGAACTAATCTGGAATTTTTCCAGCTTCTTGTGCATTCAAAGTGTCAAAATTTTCAGCCATCATTCCCTCCCTAATGCTGCCAGAAAATGGCCCTCTTGACTAGCTTGAAATCTGAAATTTTCTGGCCAAATTCGGACTGCACAAATGCTGTGCAAAACTAGAAAATTTTCTGGGTAAAATCGTAGCATAGGTGAGCTTAAACCAAGCTGTTTTCTTCCAGTTTTCTCCAGCACCTTAGCCACGTTTTTCCTCCATAAAGAAGGCTGGAAACTAGCCTTTAAATACCATTAGATTCCCTTTAAATAATCTACAAACTGACTAGAAAATGGCAGCAAAAGCTGCCCAGAAAATTCCAGCAACTTGCGAAATTCTGTACAGAAATTTCTAGCTTTGTTTCCTTTTCCAGCCTTGATCGAAACTCCCTCATCTTTCTGTTCAAACCTCTCTTGAACAGCCATGAACTAAACTCCATTGTCTTCCCCAACCTTCTGCTCGAAAACTAGTCATGGCTGCCCCTAAAATATCTCCAACTATTACTCCAATCAAGCCTTGATTAAAGATCAAAATTCCAGCAATCTTAATTTAGTAAACTTCCATAAAATATTCCTTAAACAACCCGACCTTCCTTCACCATTGTACCCCCTCTTTTCGGCCACCATTAAGCTTCTTCAACCAGATTTCATCCAGCAAAAACACTGAACAACAGTCGGCCATTACAGTTTCCAAAAACCTCTCCATTGATTAAAGATCTTCTTGCCATATTTTGTTTCCAAATTTGATTCCCAAAAATATTTTTTTAGGATTTCAACAACCAGCCTTTCCTTTTCCTTTCAAACTAGAAAAATCATCTACCAAAACCACTCAAATAATTTGGCCACTACAATCCCACAGAATTTCGCCAGCCTCAATCAAAATCTCTCTATTCTCTTCAACCTTCAAGCACACATAGAACACCAAGAACACCTACTAGTTCCATATGCCTAATACCACTCCAAATCACTTCAATCTTCTTCAAAAAATTCTAGATTTCATCTACACACTACCGTGAATCCATCCATACCTCTTTTAACATCAAACTCCAAAATTCGACTCTCTCTCTTGGATCAAAAATCAGTATTTTGTGAAGGCTCAAGAACACCTTCAAGGTAAGCTTGTTTAATCAACTTCATCTCCACTAATCCTCAATCTCTAATGAATATATATGTTTATAAGCATGCTAATAGACTCTCTTCTTTTCTCTCTATCTCTCTCTCTCTTTTGGCCAAATGATTTCTTCAACAATGGCCATGCTTTCTTCATCTCTCTTTGACGAATCTAGTCTCCTAGGAGTTGAGATCAATTCGAAACTCCTCCAAGGTTCTCATCAATCAAGTAAGCCCCTTCAACTCTCTTTTTAAATTCTAGATTCATGTCTCTAAGGTGATATTGAAAGGACATGGATTATGTTTGAGGGTTGAGCATGTATTGTTGTGATGAGTTGAGATTGAAGCATGAATAAATGTGTGTATATGATGGAGATGAGATTGATGCATGAGTTGATTGTCTTGGTTGATTGTATGGTGTTTTTAGGGTTTCATGCATGTCTCCATATCGTAAATGGGTTGTGTGATCTAGCATGTTAGAGATTATGTCACCTATAGTGAATAGGATTTATATTCTTGTATGATTGTTAAAGCCATGATTATGTTTATGCTAGTAGAGGTTGGATCATGTCTTAGTAAATTTTGATCTATGCCTTTATTCATGATTTGAATGATTTGATGAATTGAAGTGGAGCATATGTTCATAATTGTGGTTAGCAATAGAAATATGATCATGCTCTAGTTGTCCCCAAGCCAATTTTATTTCATCAATAAAATATTTAATATTATAATTTTTTTGCTAGTAAATTCGAAAACCCTAGGAAGGTGGACTTAGATTGTTATACATAATAAGGATATTTTAGTCAAATAAATGATAGCTTTTATTTCAAGAAATAAAATATATAGATGTTATATATAATAATAATAATATCAAATAAAGCCTTTTATATAAATAATCATAATAAGTAAAATATTAATTTTATAAGTCTTATATTCATAAATACCATTAAAATTTATTATCTTTTAATCAAAACCTGTTAAAATTTATTTATTATCTTCTAATCAAGACCCATTAAAATTTATTTTCAACTAATTTTAGTTATCAATTATTTTCAAATGATTAATTATTAATAAATCATTATTTTACCTAATACCACCTAGGACTCTTCATCAAATAAACTCTAATTTATTCTTAGCAAGATTTAAACCTTCAACTTAATAGTACCTATTTCCCAAAACCCTAATCACTTTAATATCAAACTAGACTTAGCTTATACACTCTTTTTATTTATTATCTGGCCTTAAAGTTTGGGACACTAGGATCATGGTTATCGTGAGTTGAGCTAGTTTTATTTGTGAAAGTAGATTTTGGCTTGAGTTTGATTATGGTTTGTATTTACCCCAGGCGGGGTTAGGTAAGCTATTAAAGGCCTTTATTTTATCTCAAGCTAAGGATCAGGTAAGCTCCTGCATATAACCTGTTTGATGAAAAATGTTTATTATGGCAAGCCAAATGTAGAGTGCATGAACACTCATTTCTGTAAAGGCAATTGAGGAGTGTCTCCTGTCTTATTTTTATCAAACAAATTATTTGAAAATCAATAAGTAGATTTACTCAAACTCGAAACTCTTTCTAATACTGATTTTAACAAAGACTTTGGAAATCCTTAATTGCCATTTTCAAGTGGAACTATGTTTTGTTCCTTTTTCCCCAAGTGGGATAAGTTACGTTGAGTATTCAATAAGGTGGACTGCTAGGACTAGTCTTTGAAAGGTTAAGGTGAGTCTCTCAGTAGGTGGCCACCTCTAAGGGGTAAGTCCTTTTCGGATACGATGACAGTCCAGTAGGTCATACCGGTCTGAGCTAGCAATTTTTCAGTCAAGTGACTGTGTGTTGCCGGAATGGACAAGCGGATGTTGTTTGGATATAGAGAAAGAGGAGTATCTTACCCAGTAGGCCTATCACCTACATTTTGTCAGTCTGCCCAAAGTGTGGCATTCTAACTAGTTATAGGGCCCAACGTGTGGTAACCCATAAGCACTTTTGAGTTGATTTTATTGTATCTGTGTGGTTGCAAAAGCCAAAACGCCACTCTTGATTTTGACTATTGTTTATTCCTTACCAGTATTTCTCTTATGAAGATTTTATACTTTGCATTCACGAACTGTTTTCTCTGGACACTCAAAGCACACACGGACTTATTGAGATTTCTATCTCATCACCCGTTTTACCATGATTTCAGGTCATTCCTACTGTGGGGATGAGTAGCTAGTTATTGCCTACCTTGGAAGAAATGTTATTATTTATTTTTGTGCAATGCTTTGGGAGTTGAGAGTGAATAATTTTATTCTAGATTTGTTTTTGAATTATTGGGATGTAATAAGATTTAAGTTTAAATTATTTTTTTATTCTATTATGTTGATTGTGTGTCCTAGTTATAAAGACCCCTTGTCCTTTAGACGAGGCGACATCCCCGGCCTTGTTGGGCCTAGGTAGTGGGGTGTTACAAAGGTCATTGGTTAGCTGTAGATCACAACAACCAAAAGATATTGTCTGATCTTTAGTGGGAAGTAAGTGTTACTAGAGCTATCTTGAGACTATATCATAGAGGTCTCATAGGTCAAGTAAGTTTTTACTCTAACAATGACCTTGAAGCAAACCTACATGCCTTAGTCTATATCTTTACTTACAATGTTGTTGCAAAAGGTAGTTGGTTCAATGAGTCTCGTGTGATTGACTTGTATATTCTTCATAGGATGATGCACACTCAGCCCATCCATCTTACTTCTTTAATCATTCAATCCATGTGGGATGTGGTCTATTCTTGCATCTCTACCAAAGTCTTTGTCTTCCCTCTCATGATAATGAAAAATACTTGAAGCCTTTAGTATTAGCTTGGAGGGGGAATTTATTGAAACCACAACGGAGTGTGATACGGTTGCTGAGCAAACACTTACTGGATGTGGTTATCAGTATAGTACGGAGGTAAGGCGTTGGTTACGACCTTTTTATGTGCAGTACCCAAGACAAGTCGAATTTCCACCCGTAGAAAAAAAGCATCCTGCACCACCACATCGAGCTCGTGCCGGTAGTTCCCAAGCCCAATCTAAGGGTAATTTTTTGTTAGTGTTATGACCAAGAGCCAATCACTTATACGTTGTATATGACACATTTTATTTTAATAAAAGGCATTATTTATCTTATATTTTCTTTTGTTTACTTTTATGTAATATAACCGTTAGATAAAGTCCCTAGTACAACACTGTGTTAAGGAAATCATGATAGAGATCATGATATGAGATTCCTACTACACTGTATAGTGTTAGTACTTAAATAGTCCCTAGTTGTAGTATTAATAAGACAAGACATCATTAATGTGTTAAGACTAGCATGTGTTAGACTTCCTGATTTAATCAGGCGGTAGTTCTCATATCCTGAGTATTGAGATACTCAAAATTAACATGTAGATGCTTGTTAATAGAACAAGTTCATTAGATAACCTAGCTATGAGATAATCACATGGATAACTATTTAGTGCCAGTGATATAATCTCAATATAGCAAACGTGCAAGTATCCTTATACTTGAGATCTCCAAGATACTTTGTTTGCTGAGCATTGTGCTTTGATTCCAATCTTTGGAACCAGATCAAGGGCCGCCTATAAGATGGATATTGGGTACATTGTGATGTAAACGAAAGTAGTTGAAAGGGTCAATAAAGGATTCACCACTCCTAATAGTAGAAGTGAATATCTCACGGCCACTTATAGGAATTACTACTCAAGAAGTCCTTGGCCAAGGCGACTATGTATTAGAAACAATTTCAATTGATACATATCTAGAGTAGTAGGTTCCTAGTATAAGTACTATTATATTCGGTCCAAAATTAATATATATTTTGGAGGGAGTTGGCACTAATTCCGTACTCCAAACCGACTGAGATATTGTATGGTGAAATGATTAATTGCACTGTAGTTTGTTATTGAAGGGTTCATGTCAAGCTACTTAACTTCCTAGACTCTTGGATGGTCATGATGTGTTGCTAGATACTGCTCATGATTTGGAAATATGAGTTTATTAATTGATGAATTAATAAATCAATCTTGATTAGGATTAATAGGATTACTTCTAATTAATTATGGATTATTAATCTCAAAGACGTTTGGATTCATTCATGTTTGCAACCAATTGACTGGGAAATTTACACACAAGTTTTGTGGAATCTCTCGACTGAAGGAGTTGTACATAGTGAGAGAAGGTATGGCTATTTATAACCATCCTGACTTGACTCTTTGAAAAGCCAAAAGCTAAATGGCTCTTCGAAATAGCAAAGGCCAACTGACTCTTCGAAAAGCAAAAAAGTTAAATGGCTCTTCAAAATAGCAAAGGCCAACTGACTCTTCGAAAAGCAAAAAAGTTAAATGGCTCTTCGAAATACTAAAGGCTATATTGAAGTGGTAGAGACATAATTTTACTCACTTCACTAAAGAACGCATCCTATTAGTTTTTCTTTCCGGTTGGAAAGTAGTGAGTAAAGTGGGATGTTGGGTATCTCATGCTCGTATCCTATACGGTGCAGCAGAAAATAAACGAGATACCATCCCCGGACCCGCCTATGTGTGAAAAACAAGATATAAAGATAATAAATGTAGTAGCTTTTAACCTTTGTTTGATCGTCTGAAGAACAAAATTTCTTCTTCAAGTCGAAGCGCGATCCAGCAATCCTCGTGATCAACCTCCATGTGAGTTGAACGTCTAACCACTATAATCACAATGTGTGATTATCTCTAATAGTAATCCACACAGAGGAATACTCAAGCACCAAACTTTCCTGTACTAGCAGAAACAAGATGGCGGTTAGGGTTGTTTCTCAAGACAATCGAGAGAGATAGAGAGAAGAGAAGGTCGAGTGTTGCTAGTTTTTCATGTGTCACTTTTTCAGTTAGGGTTTTGTGTGTCTTGTTAATATCTCACACGAAATTTCCCTTCCCAAAACTGAGAATTCTAATCATATTAGAATTCCCTAATTATAATTGGAAACATCATGTTCTCACAATTACAACTTGGACCACAAATTATAACTAATTATAATTTGTCCACAATAACTTTTCTTTCTCCCAATTAACCCCACTATGTTATCAAATAACATCTTGAGTATATAATCCTCTATTGTGTGTGACCTATTAGGTTTTCCAGTCAATTGGTAGTGAACATGAATTAATCCAAACGTCTTTGAGATTAATAATCCATAATTAATTAGAATTAATCCTATTAATTCTAATTAGGATTGGTTTATTAATTCATCAATTAATAAACCCATATTCCCATATCATGAGCGGTATCTAGCAACACATCATGACCAACCAAGAGTCCAGGAAGTCAAGTGGCTTGACATGAACCCTTCAACAACAAACTTCGGTGCAAATAACTCCTTTCACCATATAATATCTCATTCGGTTTGGAGTACAAAATTAGTGCTAACTCCCTCCAGAATTAATTCCGGCCTGAATACAATAGTACTTGTACTAGGAACCCACTACTCTAGATGTGTATCAATTGGAATTGTTTCCAATACACAATCGCCTTGGCCAAGGACTTCTCGAGTAGTAATTCCTACAAGTGGCCGTGAGATATTCGCCCCTACTATTAGGAGTGGTGAATCCTTTATTGACCTTCTCAACTACTTTCGTTTACCTCACAATGTACTAAATATCCATCCCATAGGCAACCCTCGATCGAGCTCCAAATATTCGAATCAAAGTACAAAGCTCAGCAAACAAAATACCTTGGAGATCTCAAGTCTAAGGATACCTGCACGTTTGCTATATTGAGATTATATCACTGGTACTAAATAGTTATCCATGGGATTTTCTCAAAGTTAGGTCATCCAATGAACTTGTTCCATTAACAAGCATCCATGTGTTAACTTTGAGTATCTCAATACTCACGGTTATGAGAACCACTACCTGATCAAATTAGGAAGTCTAACACATACTACTCCAAACGCATTAATGATGTCCTGTCTCACTAATACTATGACTAGGGACTATTTAAGTACTAATACCATCCAGTGTAGTAGGAATCTTATATCATGATTTCCTTAACATAGTGTTGTACTATGGAATTTATCAAACAATTATATTACTTAAAGTAAATAAAAGAAACTGTAAGATAAATAATGCATTTTATTAAAATAAAATGTGTCATATACAATGTACAAGTAATTACCTCTAGGGCACAACACTAACATGGGATTCACAAAATATTAAACACTAAAGTTTCATTAAATTATCAAGATTACCATCTTCATCCTTAATTCTTTCTTCTCCGTCAAATGGCGGATCACATATAATAGAGGATTATATACTCAAGATGTTATTTGATAACATAGTGGAATTAATTGCGAGAAAGAGAAGTTGTTGTGGCCAAATTATAATTAGTTATAATTTATGGTTCAAATTGTAATTGTGAGAACTTAATATTTCCAATTACAATTAGGGAATTTTAACTGTTTTAGAATTCCCAATTTATCAATGATTTTTTGTGTTAGATGATGAGAGGCATGAAACCCTGATGTAAGGGTGATTCATGAAACAACAGCTTCCAATCTTCTCTTCTCTCTCTCTCATTTTTCTTCAACAAAGAGGAAACGAAAAACCCTAACCCTAGCAGCCACTTTTGTTTATGCTAGCACATAAACATCTTGGTGCTTGAGTGTGATCCTCCATGTGGATTTCTATTAGAGGTTATCATACACTGTGATTATATTGGTTGGATGTTTAACTCTCGTGGTGTTTGATCAAGAGGATTGCTGGATCGCGCCTCGACTTGAAGAAGAAAAACTTTTATTTTTTAAACACTCAAAGAAAGGTAAAGGTGTTACCTTTGTTCTCTTTATGTCTTGTTTTCCACATGTATACGAGTCCTAGGATGGTATCTTGTTCTTATATTTTTGTTGCGCCCATATATGATATGCATGAGAGATACACAACATTTTGAGGTTAAGATGTGAGGCTAATTAGAACATTCGAGAGTTGGCATGGAAACATAAACTGAGATATTGCTACAATTGCGTGAATCCATGACTGCCCTCACTAGAAGGCAAGATACTCAAAAACAACAATGGATGCAAAGATTTCCTAGCACTCAAGAAGGCAATGGTAGCTATGAGGCCAATGATGTGGAGGATGATGATGGGGTTGATCACGATGATGAGGATTAAGTATTTTCCTACTACTCTGTATTTCTTTTCTTTAGCTTTTTTTTTATCTTTATATTTTCACAACCTTTCTTAGGATTTCTTTTTAGTTGTTGTGCTTTTCTTTATTTTGATTTTCTTGTTCTTTTTCTAGATTTATGCTTCTATTTTTGTTTTAGTTTTTTTTTCCTTTCGATACAATTTCCCTTATACTTCCTTGTGATTAATTCAAACATATTGGAGTTAATTTGCAATGGGAGTATTTTCTATTCTTGATTCTTCCACTTTAATTATTTTGGTCCCTTGGCTTTATTTTCTTTGTCATATTTTTTGCCATTGAGGACAATGTCCAATTTAAGTATGAAGGAGAATTTAGTTTTGAAAGTATTTTCCATATATTTTTTGAAATTATTTTCATAGCCTTAGCAAGGTTGTCATTATCTTTCTTCTTTAGATATGAAATGTGTCATTCATTTGGTGGATTTTTATCATTAAAATAGTTTATTGGATAGGGTATGTTAAGACTTGAGAATTTGGGTTAATCTTGCATATGCATTAGTATTTGAGTATTATTTGACTCATCTAATTTAAATATAGATAATGTGAGGAATATGGGAAAAGTGGTTGGCTAACTCTTGTATTATGGGATTGAATTTTGCTTGATTTTAAGTTATGATGAGGAATGAGAAAATATTGTGGAAAAATTGTGGAACACAGTTTTGTGAGTTGACAATTGAGAAAAAAATGAGTTGATTATGAATGTTGAGAAACATGTTTTTGCTTAATTATTAGGGCCAATACGGATAGTGAAGAAAAATTCATTTTCTTGAGGCTATTAATTTCCAAAAGTAAAAGAAAAGTGAAAAAAAAAACATGTTGGAAAAAAATGATGAGCGATGACTATAAGAGGGCCAATATGGTATGTGAAGAGAAATCTATGCACTTGAGGCTATCAATTCCTTAAGTCATTGAAAAAAAGTGAGAGAAAAAAATTGGAGTATTTTCCTCAAATGACTTCAATTATGCAATTTTTAGACTTATAATGGTTGAGTTAATAGATAACTTGACTTGTATGATTCATGTTATCCATGTTTTTACTTGAAGGGTAAAATAATGTTCCTATACTAGTGTAAAAACTTGTTTAATTCAACTTCAAGGGCATTGATATGTCTTGTTTAGTACTGTGTTTTGTGAATGATTTCAAAGGGCTGAAAGAATGACAAGTACATATCTAAAGTTTAAAAAGTAATCATGATTTTGTTCTAAATGAACTTTTCGAAAGGATGTCTTCTTTTTCTTATTTAAGGGCTTTACTTGAGGACAAGCAAATGTTCAAGTTCGGGGGAATGTGATAAGGGCAAAATTCATTTATATTTTCCTAATTATTTGAGGGTGTTTTGTGATAAATTTGTTGTAATAACTAGGCATATTTCTTCATATTTGATGTTTTACCCTTGGAAAGATATTTTGGAATTTTATTGTAGAAATAACAAAAAAAAAATGACAAAACCGCCGCCATCAGAGCACGGCTGGCGCCAGCTGTGGCCACAAAACTAGCAACTACCCCGATTTAGACAAACAGGGGATTTTTCAGGGAAAAACAAAATAGAGCACGGCTGGCACTGGCCATGACTTAAGGAGCCAACACTGGCTCCACTCTGTCCAATGTCATTGAACTTTTCAATTTTGCATGGATTTGGTAATTTCTCAAGAGTTATGGTATTTTTCAATCTCTACTTGGCATAAAACTCTTAGGGGACAAATTTTAGCATCTTATAAGCCTATTTAAACAAGAAAAACACAAGATAAAAGTATGAATTCAATGATCAAATCAACAAATCACTCATTGAATAAGGAATTCATCATGTCAAGGAGGGAGAAGAAGGAGGTTTGTCTATGAGTTCTTTCTTTTACCTTTGCTTTCTTTTAAGAATAATGATTTACTTAATGTTTTCATTGTAATTTGACAATAATTTGAGATTTATGATTTTTGTATTAATTTAGCTATTTGATTAATTTTCTATCATTTTTTTGTGTTTGATTACTTGTGATCATATAAGAATTGATAAAGTTAGATTTGTTTCTAATTGACTTAGGAAATGACGTTAGGAATTGATTTAATTTTATTAGTTTCATATTTGTTATTTCTTAATGAACTTGGGAAATGAAGTTAAGACCAAAGAAAATAAGTAATCAAAGATTAGTTAATTTCGTCTAGAGTATAGGGCTATTGACTAATTTCATATTTATGAGGAATTGAGTTCAAATGCATCTTTTTTGTTATGTTAGTTTGATTGGGAAATATGCTAATTTAATCAAGAGATAGTGATTCCATTGATTGTAAAAGAATTGGAGTCTATATAAGTAGATTCATGACTTGGGAAACGATTGAATTTTACTTTATATTCCTTCATTATGCCGAGATGATGATGATGATGATGATGAATTAAGATAGTTGCTAAATGATTCATTGTCATGATTTCTAGGATAGTTGTCTAAATTATATATTTCTACATCCTTGAATTGTAAACATTTCTATATTTTTCTTTTCATTATCTTAATACTTTATTTGATTGGTTAAATAATGCAGTAAAAGTGATTAGTGTGTACTTGTTCCTTTGAGGATCGATACTCGTTAATTCCGTATACTATCCTTGCGATGAGTATACTTGCTCGTATATGTATTTTAAGATTAATGTTTTAATTAAAACTTGACTAAGTAATGGATTTAAATTTATTAACTTTTATACACCTAAAATTTACGCATCATTTGGCCCAAACTTACAGACCAAATCTAAGACCAACTAGACAGCATGTGAATCTAGAGATGGCTCCTATCGTTCATGGTGTAGCCCTTAGCACCCATACTAGTGGCTAGTTACTTATTCTACTACCAAATATCACGTCTCATGCCCACAGGTTCGAGAGTGCGACTATGGGCCTGACAGCACCAACGGTCAATACTTGGTCACTGTCCTCGCTATGCCAAAATGGATATCACAAATTGATAATGGATACTTATTCTCATTTTTATATACCATTCAAACTTATCATCAGAATTTAATGTAAGATCAAGGTATCACAGCTATCAGTCTATTTTTTCCCAAAGTCTAGTACACATGCTCTTAGCATGTCTTCAAGAATATTTATTACTTTTTTTGATTGTCTATTCATTTGAGAGTGAGTAGAAGTACTACATTTCAAAGTTATATGCGAAGACTCTTAGAATTTCGTTCAAAATCTCTACGTAAATTGAGGATCTCAATTAGAGACAATACACATTGGTACATTGTAAAGTCTTACAACCTCATATATATATATATATATATATATATATATATATATATATATATATATACTTGAGCCAACTTCTCTATAGACCTCATATTCACAAGAATGAAATGTGCAGTTTTGGTCAATCTGTCTACCATTACCCACATTACATTCTTTTAAATTTTGTTTATCGGTAACCTAGTGACAAAGTTCATTGTTACACATTCCTATTTTTATTGAGGAATAGGAAGAGCTATATTAATCCATTTGACTTCTTATATTTAACTTTTTCTTTCTGACAAGTGAGATATACTAACACATACTGAACGATCTATTTCTTCATTTTGGGCTATCATAATATCTTTTTCGTATTCTGATACATTTTTGTCTCACCGAGATGTATAGTATATTGCTCTTGTGGGCTTCTTTCAAACTCTTTTTCTTTAGTTCCTTATCATTCGGCACATAAAATCTTTTCCACAAACACATTACTCCTCAATAATCCACTCCAAAATCTTGATTTTCTCTTCCCATTTCCTTTTCCTTAAAAGCTTAAAATTCTTGATTATTCAGTTGTGCATCAATGATTTCCTACTTCAAATCAAGCACCACACTTAAAATCCCATCTCTTATATTAAGATATTTAATATTCTAAAATAAATTCAGAAGTTAATATTTTCCCTTCTTATATTATTAAGCCTAGTTTTATAGAAAATACTCATAAGTTCATTCAAAGCTATAATATAAAATTTTCCCCATAAAAGTTATTTTCTCTCTACAGTAATTGAAATAATAATTTATAATAAATAATTATTCAATCTTCCACATAAAATTAATCACTATTCATATTTACAAAGTGTTCATATAAATAAGCATAAATAATTAAAAAAACTATCAAACATGCTTTATGATAGATAGCACTCAAATATACAAGACATTATGCCCTCAACAATTATAGTCATATAAAAATACTTAATGAATGCATGTTCATCTTTTAACTCTGATGTGAAAATGGGTGGGGCATTACAGAAGCAATTAAAATGATAACTTTGCCATTCGTAGCAAGGGTATATAACCAGCACGTATTTTAATATGTTGTAATCAATAATAGAAATAGTAGTTTGGTCCAAACGTTATGAAAAAAATATATTAATGGATGAATAAGGAAGTAAAAAATTAGTTCGTTCTAAGACAAACAAAACAATTATTAGATTAAATTTGCTAATTACTTAACTTCAGTTAGTCATAATAATTACCCTATCATCGTAATTTTGAAACTATAGAATTGTTAACAATTTTAAACAACTTTAAATACTTAGAAGAGGTGGGATTTAACTCCATTGAAGTTGAATCTGACTTATTGGGCATTTATCAATAAGCTTAAAGTAATGAAGAAGACTTAAGACTTGTCTAGTGTAGGTCACTTGGTCGAAGGTAAAATGGCTTCCCTTTATCTTTGCCTCTATAATTTTTCCATTCATTAAAAGGATTGATTAGTGTTTTTACCTATCTATTGGCTTCATTAAGCCTTGATGGAAATGGGTAGAAATTATCAAAAACTTCTCCTCCCCACTATGTACTTGATGCTATTTTAGCATATATGAAGTAAAATTTATTTTCTACTTCAAGTAAAAAAAAAAAAAGAACGAAAAGAGGGAAAGTGACCAAATACTTATCATGTGAAAATTTGTATTCACTTTTTTTTTTTTTTGTTATACAAAGATATATCAAACCAATAGCCTTGTGTTTGATATGAAGAGCTTTTACTATTAACAGAAAAAGGTAGACTTATATTCAATCTCTCTTATGCAATGAATCAATAGTTTATCGAAAATATTTGCATAAAATGATATTTGTGGACATGTATAAAAAATTTATATTCTTTTAACAAACAAAATATACTATATTTATGATATTAGTTTTCAATACAATAGTTTTTATATAGCTTAGGTTAAGGTATATGTTTTTCACAATTTATCTTGTTAAGTTTGGTATGCTTTTAGTGTAAGATAAAAAATATATATATTTGGATGTTAAATCTCAATCACGGATGTTTGGAAATAATTATTCTACCCTACAAATATTTCATATGTTGTATCTTAGTAGTAGGTCGTGCAGGCTAAGGTATTAAAGTACTAGCCCCGCTAGGATCAGCCTGAGTTGGCTCATGGAGTACTACGCCAGCTTGCCTTTGTAGTAAAGAATATTGTCATTTGCTGACAAGAAACATCCATTTTAGGTCAACCAATGGCTATTTTTGCTCAAATCTCTATAAATATTGTCCAACCCACTTCAAACTTCATGAAATTCATTAATGTCTCTCATTTTTACTTATTTCTTGTTCTAATGTTCTCATGTTCTTCATTGCCATTTACTTATTTTTACTTATTTCTTACTCATTTGATTTGTTTTGTCAACAAACACTTCAGCAAATTTACATTCTTCAACAAGTGGTAAATTTATATATATATATATATATATATATATATATATATATATATATATCATCTTATCTTGTCATATTCTTTGCCTTTCATCACTCATGTTAGTGTTCCTTACTATTACACACACACACACACACACACATATCTCTTGATTTGTAACTAATTTTTTCTTCTTATTTTGTACATAGTTATAGAAAATGACTCCTCAGCCTAGCACTACAATTGAGCCATCCACACTTCTAATTAGGTGGACATTTAGTAAATATAGTGCTCAAAAAAGAACAATGTAACACTAAACATATTATAAACCATGGAGTGGCATAGAAACACTATATATGCACAATAAGAAATTGCATTGTGATTGGCTAGATATGAGACATAAAGAACAACAAAGGCAAGCCTAAAAAAATAAAAAACTAATGGGTGCGTAGAAAGTGGAGGAGAGCCTATAAGTAAGTCACAATATAGATGGATTGATGAATGAATAAACATTCTCAAATCTTAATGATATTATATTTACCATATTAGTATTTTAGAATTTTATAATTATTTCAGATTTTATATTTAATCATTATACATTTTTTAAGAGGTATAGGCACCAAATTCCTCTCCTATATAATTATTATTTTGTTATTAAAAAATTTTGTCTAAAATGTTGAAATTGAAACTTCAAATCATGATTTTAAATTCTGTTATAACAACAAAATAAATAAAATTAATTATAAAATATTACTTTAATCACCTAAGACAAATGTTACTTTAATCTCATGGGCCGACCCCCAAAGCTTATGAGCTACACAATCCTTAAGGCCGATTTATGCTGAACCTCCCTTAGCTAGCCCCATGAGCCAACTTTTGTTGGTTATATGCTCAACTCGCATGTCCTAAAGGCCAGTCCTCAAACTGGATTAGCATGATACAAAAACGTTTTGGTTGGCCCAATAGCCATTGCTAAATGTATAGATACATATATGATTCATCATATGAAAAAGAAAAAAAAATGATGGAATGATCTTCTCAAAATGGCAAAAGGTGAGTGTAATTTCATCTCTAATGTATTTTAGATCATTCATACAATTTTCTTAGAACATGGTTGCCTAAAGAAGTTGTTCACCCCTATTAAAATCATAGCAACATTCTTAGGAAACACTCTAGAATATTCATGTATTATTATGTGATTGTATTGACTTTTGTGATCCAATATGCTCCTTTATTATAGATTTACATACTTTGAGATGTTAAAGACATAATCATACGATACCTTCACATCCTTTAAGATCTTACAAAATAAATACTTGTCATCTTTACTCGTAGTATAACATGTAAGCTTTATGGATGTTTTACCGTTTGTAATTCAAGAATGCAACAGTGTTTGGCTCTAAAACCCTTTCGACTCTAGGGCTTTATGGTTGGCATTACCCCTTCATGGCAGACTTCATCTTCATCTAATCCGTCTTGACCTGGCTGGTGATTGATGCTTATTTTTTAGTGTAGAAAATATTATCAACTCCACAATCAATCAAGCTTTAATTAAAATGCTAATCACTAAAACCACGCATACGGGCAAGTATACCCATCATATAGTCTAGGGAATAGCAAGTATTGAATCTACGAAAACTTACATTCCCACCTTACTTTACCAAAATCTTTACTGTTTAGCTAATAAAATAAAGGAATAAAAGTAAATAACCTACTAACCTAATATACTAGAGAAAATTAAGTTACATAAGAAAAATCACAAGAATAATCAAGGAGTGAGAATAAGGAGAAAAGATATTAAATAGATAGAAATCCCTGAATATACAATAATGATGGACTAGCTATTCTTTCAATTAATTATTATCTTGCCATCATGAAAAATTAAAGTAGACCCACTTCATTTGCAATCTTTGGAATTACTATCTTCTAGTTAAATTAGTGAACATATTCCGTCTCAACCAATTTATCCAAAAGATGCATTAAAATCAATCCTCACATGAATCCCTATATTCTAGGTGATTTAAAGTATGAAATTAGCCAATGAATCTACATTCTAGCAATCATCAACCAATCTTCGATTACTTAGTCTTTACTCTTAACCTCTTTTTCAAGTAAGTCAAGACTAATTAGTATTGAATTAATTAGTTGGTCATGCTCTTCTAACATCGTTTTGCAAGTTAATTAGAAGAGAACTAATCAATCTAATAAGATATTATGCTCAAGTAATCAAATACCAAGAATAGCAATAAATTGATCAAAGAACTAAAATCAATATAAAATCATGAATCTAAAAGAATATCCTCTAACGACAATTAAAACATTAATCTCAAATTGTCAATAAATTACAAAGAAGAGAAAAAAAAACCACTTATAGATAAGTAATCCTTCTTCTTCTTCTTCCTCTTCCTTGAAACCTTCTTGAGCAACCTCCTCTTCTTCTCCAAGAATTCTCCTTGATCCTCCTAAATCTTGGTGTTTCTCTAGGAGTTTTTTAAAGATATTACATTGAAGAATTGAAAACTATGAAAACTAGTTTGTACAATATTATTCTCTTGTATTTATAAGAGTTCTAATTGTCAAAATGTGTGCACAAGAGTTCTTTTCCGTGGTTGAAAGAATTCCCAAAAGAATCGAACTGAAATTGCCAAAATCTGATTTGAAAAGAAAAATTCGCCACCTCTGCAGAGAATGGACCTGGCGCTGGGTCACTTCGACCCACCTGGCGCCAAGTACAATCTGGAATTTTTCACTTTGCTTGAAATCTACTCAATTCTGTACAAATTCGTCAAAAACACTTTTCACAAGTAAAATGTCAAATAGGAAGGAATATACCTAGTTATTAAATCAAAAGTATCATAAAATAGCCCCAAATAACTAGGAAAATAGTAATGAATTTAACTCCTATCAGTGATAAAAATCATTTTTCTCTTTTTTTTCCCTTTTCTACACCTACTGTTATTCCATCTCTTTCCACCTACAAGGGCGAGCCTACTCTTATTTTCACTATTATGCATTGCACATGTGGCTTATTTTGTATAAAATGATAGAGCCTAATCATATTTATATTTTTCTAGTTATTTGAGGATGTTTTGTGATACTTTTGGTTTAATAACTATTCATTTATCTTCCTATTTGATGTTTTTCCTGTGGAAAGTGTTCTTGGTGAATTTATATAAGAATTGGATGATTTTAAATGAAATTATAGTTTTCCAAACTTGAACTAACACATGCTCAGACTGATTGAATCGGTTGTGGCTCGATTTTGAAAAAATAGAGGAAACAGAGCTCAAACAAGTGAAGTTCTAGTGTTAGACCCATGCCAGCCCTGCTCTGTTATGACGAGTGTACAGTCATTTTTCAAATCAAATTAGAAATTGCCAAAGAGGCTAAATTGTTCCCAACTTGTAATCGGCTTAGGGCATTTGAAGGATGAATTTTAGCAATCAAGAGACCTATTTAACCAATCACAAATGAAGAAGAACATATGAATTCAAGGAATTAAAGTTACATTCACTCATTGAAGGGGAATTTATCACTCGAATGAGCCTTGATTCAAGAAGGTTTTCAAAGGAAGAATAGGGCATGTCTGTGAGTTTTTTCTAAGACCATTTTTTTCTTTTTCTTTGAAAAATGATGAGATTAATGTTTTAATTGTATTTAAATATTATTTACGGATTCATAATATTGTAATTTATTTAGTCTTTGATCAATTAATTCTTATTCTTGGTATTTGATTACTTGTTTTTCTTTGGTGAGTTGATGAAGTTGAATTTCTGTTCTAATGGACTTGGGAAACGAAGTTAGATGGAGTTCAATTGAAGTTAATTTTATATTTTTTTATTTTAATTGAATAAGGAAAAAAAGGTTAAGAATTGAACCAAGTAATAAAAAATTAGTTGATTTCGCCTAGAGCATATGGTTATTAACTAATTTCATGTTTACATCACCTATAGTATAGAGATATTTATGAGTTATGAGTTTAATTTATCTTTTGATTATGTTGGTTTGATTGAGAAATCTACTAATTTAATCATGACATAGTGATTCCATAGATTGGGAAAGAAGTGGTTTCTATATTTTATTCCTTCATTATACCTAGATAATAATTGATTGTGAGAAGTGCTAAATGATTCATGTTATACTTTCTGGATTTTCTATCTAAGTATATGTTTTTCTCTTCGAGATTTGTGTATATATTTGTTTTTGTTTTTATTTTTTATTATACTCTTTATCAATCTAATTGGTAGGTTAAACATTGAATGAAAAATAATTAGTATGTACTTATTCCTTGAGGATCGATACTCATTAATTTTCTATATTATGCTTAATGATGAGTGAACTTGCTCATATGTATAATTTGGGATTAATTTTCTATTTAAATTTGCTTGGGAATGGATACTAAATTTCATGATTTTTATATACCCAAATTCAACGCATCATAAAGAAGTATACTCAAGGCCCACTTAAGTTTTAAATTATAATATCAATTTAACACACATATACGCATACACAATTGGGCAAGTATACCTATTATTTAGTATGGAGTGTAGTTGGCAAGTATCAATATCTTCGGGAAAGAACATCAACTACCCCTACTTCCAACTTTGTTTTATTGTTCAATAAACTAAATTTGGGAAATTAATTACTAACTACTACCAATTATAACTAACTACTAATGAAGAGCACAACAAAAATACAACAATCCAATTCATAAGACAGAGTCTAAAAGATCACAATAACAATATACAAGCAAGAAAAAAGGACATTATGCATATAACTAAAGTGAATTTCCCGAGATAGTGATCATGTATCAAATACCACTCTATTAATTGAATCCAAATTCAAGCATTGGCAAGGGTCCCCCAATATTATAAAACTCACATTTTCTCAAATAATGAATTCTCTATCATTGAGCCCAACTAATAAATATCTCTATCATACAAATCAAACCTAAAGGTATATATAAAACAAAGATCCCCAAATCTTAAGCCAAAAGGTGCCAAATCTCTATCTCTAGGTGACCCAACAACCCCATTTATCACAAAATTCTAATTCCCCAAATCCTTTCTCAAGTTTATTAAGGGAAAACAAATCTATTAAATCAATATAACCTATCTCATACCTCCATTCTCAAGTTTGATATAAGAGAATAGCCTACTCAGTCAATCTAATCAATCAAACCCAAGTGATAGAATATTCAAATAATATTCAATAAACTAAAATAATAATCAAATTGGGGACAACCATTTAATTATAATTAAATCCAAGTAATATTAGAATCTCCAAATTAAATATACAAAATAGAAGAAAAAGAAGACTCATGGACAAGTGCCATTCTTCTACTTTAAATGTTCTTTGAGGTGCTCCTCTTCTTCTCCAATCTTCCCTTAATCTTCTCTCCTAGCTCTTTTTGATGTGTCCAAGGGGTTCTCTCTGTTGTATTTCATGTGGCTCTCTCTGAAAATGACCAAGATAGGAGGTATTTATAGGTTGTACTTGAAAAGCCCTAAAAATTGCAAAACAGGGGCTAATCTGTGATATTACATGATGCTATCGGAGATTAGCCCCTGTTCTTTAGCATAGTGATTGGCTCCTAGAACAATTCTTCCATTATTAATTCACCTAATAAGCCCATATAGTAAATAAATTTATTAAGGTTATTTGAGGTACTCTGAGGACCAAACGACACATTATTCTTGACTACTAAAATGACTAAAATGCCCTTGCTAACATATAGTCATATTTTATCATTTTAAATATTTTATTTATCACCATATGAAAATATTAACCCCAAAAGTAATATTATAAGCGTGATGTCCTCGACCTATAAATGTAATGACAAAAATACCCCTCTACATAACACCCGTTAATGAGATAGGAAAAAATATACTCACACATTCCTCAATGGTATTTACCATCCTTTGATAACTAATTAGATCCCTACTTGTTTCAATGTTGTGTGGATTAGATCATTCGATGATGTGTGGATTCCGTGGAAAGTGCAAACATCTTAAAATATTATCATAAAGGACTCGCGGGAGGCCACTACCAAGCTAACAATACTACAAGAAAGGTGCTTGAGTTCAGATTTTATTAGCCAGTACTCTTCTAAGATTCTCATAGGTTTTTTAAAAATTGTGATAGATGCCAACATATAGGTAACATTTCTAAATCCAATAAGCTGCCACTACAAACTTTTCAAGCTCTGTGAAATTTTTTATTGTTGGGTAATTGATTTTATGGGCCCTTTTCCTAATTCTTTGGGTAATAAATACATATTGGTCACAGTTGAGTTTATATCTAAATGGGTCAAGGCGTAAGCCTTGCCTACTAATGATACTTGTGTTGTGGTTAAATTTCTTCAAAACCTTTTCACCCGGTTTGGCATAACTAAGGTACTCAATAGTAATAGGGGCACATATTTTTGTAATACCCAATTGGACAAAGTTCTTAAACATTTAGGAGTTACTCATAAGTTTGCTACTTCCTATCACCCCCAAACACATGGCGAAGTTGAGGTGGTAAATAGAGAATTGAAAATTTTTTTGGAAAATGTGGTAAATCATAGAAGGAAGGATTGGAGTTTGAAATTAGATTATTTTCTTTGGGCTTATAGAATTGCTTTCAAAACTCCTATTGGTATAACCCCTTATAGATTAGTGTATAGGAAGTCAAGTCATCTACTAGTGGAAGTTAAATATAGGGCACATTAGTCGATTAAAGCTTGTCAATTTTGATCTTCAAATTATAGGTAAATGGAGATTGCTTCAAGTCAATGAATTGGATGAGTGGTGTAATGATACTTACCTTAACTCTTGACTCTACAAAGATAAGATGAAACAGTGGCATGATAGACATGTTCATTCTCCTCAAGAGTTCAAAGAAGGGGATAAGGTGTTATTTTTTAACTCTATGCTTAGACACTTTCTAGATAAGTTGAAGTTTAGATGGTCGGGGCCATATAAGATACATTGCATGTGTCTGTTTGGAGTTATTGGGTCGTCTCAACCAACCAATGGGATTTTTAATGTTATTGGAAGTCGAGTTAAACCATATTTAGGTAAAGAACTTAGCACTTTAGAACACCTTGATGTCACCCTCTATGATTCATGATTTTCCTTTAGTCCTCTTTCCTTTATTTTGATTTTCTTGTTCTTTTTCTAGCTTTATGCTTTTGTTTTATTTCTTTTGTTTTCTTTTAGGTACAATTTCCTTTCTACTTCCTTGTGATGAATTCGAATATGTTGAAGTTTAAATGGGAGTCTTTTCTTTTCTCTATTCTTCCTCTATAATTATTTTTGGTCCCTTGGCTTTGCTTGTATTGTTATATTTTTTGTGATTGAGGACAATGTCCACTTTAAGTGTGGGGGAGAGTTTTGGTATTGAAAATATTTTTCATATCTATCGACATTCATATAGAAAATTTCAAAAAATTCAATTTAATTATGGTTTCAATACCTTAGCAAGGTTGTGATTATATTTCTTCTTTAGATATGAGATGTGACATTCATTTGGTGGATTTTTATTGATACAAAAATGGTTTATTGGATATGATGTATTAAGATTTGAGAATTTGGGTTAATCTTATTTATGTATTTGTGTATGAGTATTATTTGACTCATCTAGTTTAAATATGGATAATGTGAGAAATATGAAAAAGGTTGTTGGTTAACTCTTATATTATGGGATTGAATTTTGATTAACTTTGAGTTATGATGAAGAATGTGAGGAGATAAAATATCTTTGAGAGGAAAGATTGTGGGAAAATTGTGAAAATTTTTGTAAAACTTTTTGTAAAAGTGAATTCATTGTTGTTCATGAGAAATTTGTTTTTGCTTGATTATGGGGGCCAATACGAATAGTGAAGAGAAATCAACTTTCTTAAGGCTATGAATTCCTAAAAGAAAAAGGAAAAAAACAAGAGATTGTTGAAAAAATGATGAGTGACAACTAAAAATGGGCCAATACGGTGTGTGAAGAGAAATTCATGCACTTAAGGCTATCAAATCCCTAAGTCATTGGAAAAAAAATTGAGAGAAAAAATAATTGGATTGTTTTCCTCAAAATATAACTTAAGTTATACTATTTTTGGACTTATAATGCCTGAGGTAGAAGATAGTTTGACTTGTATGATTTATGTTATCCATGCTTTTACTTGAAGGGTCAAATAATGTTCCAATACTAGTGTATAAGTTTGTTTAATTAGACTTTAAGTGCCTTGATATGTCTTGTTTAGTATTGTGTTTTGTGAATGATTTCAAATGGTTGAAAGAATGACATGAACATATTTAAAGTTTGAAAGGTAATTATGATATTTTCTAGGTGAACTTTTTGAAAGAATGTCTTGTTTTTCTTTGTTTAAGGGCTTTGCTTGAGGACAAGCAAGTGTTCAAGTGTGAGGAATGTGATAGGTGCAAAATTCATCTATATTTTCTTAGTTATTTGAGGGTGTTTTGTGATACATTTGTTGTAATAACTTGACATTCCTTCATGTTTAATATTTTACACTTGGAAAAGCCTTTTAGAATGTTATTGCAGAAAGTGACGAAAAAATGACAAAATCGTCACTTGGCCAGTGCCAGCCGTGACCCTCTAAGCCGGCATTGGCTGCAGTCTGTGTAACGTCAATGAGCTTTCGAATTTTTGCATGGATTTGGTAATTTTCATGAGTTTTGGTATTTTCCAATCTATACTCGGCCCAGAACTCTTAGGAGACGAATTTTAGCATCTTAGAAGCTTATTTAAACAAGAAAAACACATAACAAGAGTATGAATTAAAGAAATAAATCAGCAAATCACTCATTGAATGAGGAGTTCATCAAATCAAGGAATATTGTTTAAGGGAGGAAAAGAAGGCTTATCTCTGAGTTCTTTCTTTGACCTTTGTTTTCTTTTTCTAGAATAATGATGTATTCAATGTTTCTATTATAATTTGACAAATAGTTTGCGATTCATGATTTTTGTATTAATTTAACTATTTAATCAATTTTCTATCATTATTGGCGTTTGATTGCTTGTGATTATTGAATAATTGATGAAGTTAGATTTGCTATTAATTGACTTGGAAAACGACGTTCAGAGTTAATTTAATTTTGTTAAGTTCATATTTGTTTTCTATTAACGGACTTGGGAAATGAAGTTAAGACCAAAGAACCTAAGTAATTAAAGACTATTTAATTGCATCTAGAGTATAGGGTTGTTGACAAATTTTATATTTATAAGGAATAATGTTTAATGCCTCTTTTTGATATGTTGGTTTGATTGAAAAATCTATTAATTTAATGAAGAGATAGTGATTCCATGGATTGGAAAAGAAGTAGAGTCTATATAAGTGAATTCATAACTTGGGAAACGATTGAACTTTACTTTATATTCTTTCATGATGCTTAATTGAGATAGTTACTAAATGGTTCATTGTCATATTT
Source organism: Voacanga thouarsii (assembly GCA_026120185.1). Lineage (NCBI taxonomy): Eukaryota > Viridiplantae > Streptophyta > Magnoliopsida > Gentianales > Apocynaceae > Voacanga > Voacanga thouarsii. The sequence goes on from JANUWF010001921.1 coordinate 1,695,733, forward strand.
TCTAGGATTGATGTCTAAATTGCATATTTCTACATCCTTGAGTTGTACATATTTCTTTGTTTTTCTTTTTTATTATCTTATCACTTTATTTAGTCAGTTAAACAATGAATAAAAGTAATTAGTGTGTACTTGTTCCTTTGAGGATCGATACTTGTTAATTTCCTATGCTATGTTTGCGATAAGTATACTTGCTCGTATGTGTATTTCAGGATTAATATTTTAATTAAAACTTGACTAAGGAATGGATTTAAATTTGATGATTTTATATACCAAAAATTTATGAATCAAGTTTTTTGCGCTATTGCCGGGGAACAATACCATGAAAGGTTGGATTTTGTTGATTTAACCATATTTATATATTTATATGTCTCTATGTGAATATGTAATTATGTATATATGTTCCTTGTATGAATAGGTGTCATATTTTGTTTTCTTGTATATTTGTAATTTAATGTCCCTACAGGTTGCATTTGCTTCTAACTTAATGTGTGCATATGTACTAACTGTCTAACTTGTAAATTCTATAATCTCACCATCTTCTATATTATGTAGACCTTAACCTTAGTTTATGACCCGACGATCCAAAGCCGACATAATAGATCTCGATCCTGAGATCAAGAGAACCCTCACAAATGTCTGAAAGGTTATAAGCGAAAGGGTAAGAAAAGACATGGAGGTTAACCAACGCAACAATGACGGTAATGGTGGTAATGGTAGGGACTATGGATGACTTTGTGAAACCTGCAATATCTTGTACAAGCTCGAGTATCACAAGACCTTGGATAGAGGCTAACAATTTTGAAGTAAAGCCCAACATAATTCAAATGATGCAAAACATGGTCCAATTTGATGGGTTACCTGAGGAAGATCCTAACGCCCATCTTGCGAGTTTTGTAGAAATTTGTGACACTTTTTGAATGAATGGAGTTTCTAAGGATGCTATTAAACTAATGCTTTTTCCTTTTCTCTCAAGAGATAGAGAGAAATCATGATTAAAATCTTTGCCAATTGGATCCATTACTATTTGGAATGTTTTAGCTGAAAAATGTTTTACCAAATATTTCCCTCCAACTAGAACATCCAAACTGAGGACTGATATTTTTACCTTATAACAATTAGAGTCTGAAAACCTTTATGAGTGTTAGGAGAGGTTTAAGGAAATGCTTAGAAAGTGTCCTCATTATGGGTTTGAGTTGAGTATACAAATGCAAATCTTTCATAGTGGTCTGATCTTTGCAACTAGACAACTAGTTGATGCATCTGCAGGAGGCTCCATCAATTCTAAAACCCCCGGAAGAGGTATTTGATTTGATTGAAAATTTGGCCACAAACAACTATACCTGGGGTAGCTCACAATCAAGAGCTTGTGTCCATGGAGTACACAAGGTGGATGCAATATCAGCATTAGAGGCAAAGGTGGAAGCACTCGCACAAATAATCAATTGATAACATCTTCTCCCCAAGGGCAGGTAATGAGTGTAAATTGTTACTTTTGTGGGGAAGGATATCCAAACCATGAGTGCCAACATATGGGGTCGTCACAAGAATCTTTACAATAAGTTGCAATTGTGGGTAATTGTCGATAAGGTAATAATCCCTATAGCACAACTTATAATCCTGGTTGGAGGAATCTCCCTAACATTGCATGGAACAGTCAAAACTAGCCTAGACAGTCTTCTTCTAATTTTGGGAACCAAATGACTCAACCCCCTTTACCTTACAAAGCACTATACCTAAGCCATCATTGGAAGAGTTGGTAAATCAATTGGTAAGCAATATAGAGGCATCACAAAAAACTTGGAGGCATCCATGCGCAACCTCAAGAATCAAATTGGTCAACTGGCCAAACTCCTTGGAGATCATCAAGTAGGATCCTTTCCAGGTAGCACGGAGACCAATCCACGTGATCTCGATTGTGGAAAGAAATGATTTTGATTGATTTATTATTTTTACTTTGGGACATCTATTTAATTTTTGTGTGCTTTTATTCATCCTTATGTAATTTTTATTTATGATTTTTTTGTAATATTTTCTTCATAATTTTGTAGTTTCCATTTTTGAATTTTCTCATACATACATACATACATACATACACACACACACACACACACACACACACACACACACACACACACACACACACACACACACACACACACACATACATACATACATACATACATACATACATACATACATACATACATACATACATACATACATACATACATACATACGTTGTAGCAGTAGGCTCCGGTGCTGGCCCGGCCGCACGGAGCTAGTGCCGACTCCTATAGGGGACAGCTATAAAATGTTGGGAAATATGCCCTCTTAGACTAGGTTTTTGATGTAAAAATCGAATATTTTAATAAAAAATTTATTTTCATAAATTATTTGTGAATTTATAGTTTATTTGTGCACAATTATATTTGAAAAAGATCTATTGTGCTTACGTAAGTAGTCCATGTGAATGGAGGTCTTTCACAATAAGGTATGGATCACGTGTTACTTAACACATAAACATTCGTTCTTAACTGATTGATGAGAATGAGAATCTTATCTTGTTTTAGTTATTATGTTGTGAATTCCAAATGGAAAATGGCTTACCTTTAGCCAGTGAGTAGTCCACTCACTTCATGACATAAGCGTATTTGGAATACGTAGAACAAGACCTATAGTAGTGGTTTCTGAAAGTTCTATATGGTAGAAACCTAGACTACTACTGCTACAGCGTGGACTAGTACTCTACGACTTGAGTATGAGTTGGTGGTCTGATGAAGCTGGAAGCATATACTTTGATATGCTATAGTTGAGGTTCTATCGTAGGGCCAATATACTTGCATGTTGGGTATGTATGACTAGTTAGTTAAGACAGACTTGTACAAGATAGTTTCTATACTATGTCGCCCCTTGTGGTTGTCTGAATGATCTAATATCCAAGGCCCTAGGAAACATGACTTAGATGTTTGCTTTAGGGTAGCTCCCTTGACAAGTGGAAACAATCTAGGAAGTCGTGGATTATTGGACTAGAAGCCTAAGGATGGTAGATGTCATTTAGAGAGGTGTTAGTACACTTCTTCCTCTCTAAATGTACAGCGATGCATAGAGGGATATTTCAGTCATTACACCTATAGATTGGAGACTTTACTAACGTAGCATTGTCCTTGGGGTTAATATTTCCTTATGGTGATATTAGGAAATATTTAAAATGTAAAATACAGCTATTTATATGGCAATGATATTTTGGTCATTTTAGTAGCTAAGGCAGTGTATCTTTTAGTCCCCTATGTAGACCGTGAGTCCTAATTAAATACGGGCTAAGGAATTAATCTTAAATTAAATGGAATTTATTTTATTTAAGTAGCCTGATTTAATTATTGGGCTAGAATAAAATAAAGGTTCATGGAGAGAGAGAATTAATTAAATTAGTTTGGTGGGTTAATTAATTATTCAGGGTTTTGGCCCAATTTGAATAATTAGGGATTAACCTGAAACTAAACTAATATAGGCTTGTTAATTGGACTAGTTTGTTTGGGCTGGGAAAATTAATTATTTGTAGGGCCATTAAGTAGGTTCTAATTAGAATAATTAATTTAGTCCAAAAGATTAAACTAAGAGTCCAATGACCCAGTCCAGTTTAACCTAGGGTTTTATTTAGGTTAAACAGGAGAATTGGAAATCATCGTTGTTTTGACATACTCTTCTCTATGGAAAAAAAAAGAAATAAACACACGTCTCTCTTTCTCTCTCTCTCCAGAAAATATTCCTTAGTTCTGTTAGTTTTTTAGCAAACGGAATTAGGCAGGCCATATACTGGAAGATCGGGAGTTTGGCATTCACCTACATGCAAAGATGGAGTAGGAGGCTTGCAGGCATCGTACCCGAGATTTCTACCAGCGCACCTACCCCGATTCCACACATTCCGGTTCAGCTAATTCTTAGAACAAGGAAAAGAAGTAAAAAAATTTTAACCTCGTAGTCCCGCCAAAGCCTAACCGGCGCCGGCCCTAGATAGGAATTCCTCTGTTCTTAGTTTTTCCATTTTTTTTTCTTTCACTTTCGCTGCGTGCTCTATGTTTTTTCTTTTTTTCATGCCTTCAATTGGTATCAGAGCATAAAGGTTTTGTGAAAATATAGGGAGCATACATCTAGTTGAATAAAACTAGACACATATGTGTGATTAAACCGTGATCCTTCACTCGTTTTGGTATAGATAGATTCTCCTATTAAACCTCTTTGATGGAGGTATAGGAGATTTGTCATTTACTATTTTTCTTATCAAATCATGTAAGCTCGATATTAAAGGGTATTGGCGATTGTTGGTTTTGGTTGATTTCATTGTATTGAGATTAAAATCGAAGATCCAATGGTACTAAAAGTTTCACAGAAAAATAGAGAAAATTCATATAAGAAAATCGCAAAAAAAAAAAAACTGTAGGAAAAACCCGTCAGAGCCCAACTAGCGCCAGCTGGGGTTGCCGAATCAGCGCCAGCTCGGGTCTAGAATCCGATCCGCATGCTAGTTGCCCATGGGTCCTAGTTCTGTGAGACGGGTGCAGTGGATCACAATGCAGATGGGTACTCAATCTAGTGTGGCGGGTGCAGTAGATCAAGGAGAAATTTTTTATTTTTTCCTTGTAATTTTTCTTGCATTTTCCTTTTCGTTTTGGGGTCCATACCAAGCAAAGTTAATATTTTGCAATAATTAATATTCAAGGAATATTTTTGCATGAAAAATATTAGTAAAGGATTTTATGATTAAACAAGACAATTAATTAATATGTTTAATTCTATTATCTGGGCACTTAGGTTTAAAAAATAGAAAAGCATGAAAACGTCTATTGTTTTCTAGCATGCTATTTTTTTTGAATACCTATGTGCACGATTTCTCAAAACCCAAAGTCTTGGGAATATTTTTGACAAGGAAAATATTTTTCTACAAATTAGATGGTTATTTTAACTTGAACAAAAATTAATCCTTAGATATTTTCTCAAAAGATTTAATCCTTGACATAGAAAATATATTAGATTTAGATATTTTTGTAAGTTAAAATAGAAAACCATTTTGTTTTATTTTAGCACAAATAAAAATTATTTTGTCAAATAAACTTGAGACCAAAGTCTCTAGAAAGTTTTAATTGAAAAAATTTTGAAATCATTAAGTTTTTTAACTTGAATAAAATTAATCCATGAAAAAATCTCTCAAAGGATATATACCTTGACATAGAGATTTTAATGGATTTAGACATTGTATTTTTGAGTTAAAGGAAAACTTAATGGAAATTTTCAAAAGGATATTTTTCATAAAATCCTTGTTTTAAAAGACTAAGTGGGAGAGGGGTTCCAACAACCCCATGGCTTCCATCACAATCCTCATTAGAGATCGTGGGTCCCCTCGCGTCACCTTGGGAGTGAACCCGTAAAAGATGGGGATACCACAAGGATCTAGATCTAATGGAGGGATATAATTAATAACCTGGGGCACGTACTATGATCGGCCAACCCCTTGTTGGAGGTCATAGTGCGAGGTATGTCCATAGGAAATGAGAGGAAACAGCCATCTCCTCGATGGAGTTATCTTCTAGATCATTACCTAGAAGGGAAATTAATTTGTGGTGGTTAACACACTTAGCTTAGAGAACTGTTAATCTTCCCAAGAAGCTATGTTAGTTTTCCTAAGAGCCAAATTAATTATTATCAGTTTTGATAATAAGGAAAAAATACACAAATTTGTTTTGTTTTCATAAACTAAATTCTTTTCTTTTATTTTCAATTTTTCAAAAATGGAGGGAGGTTCTTTTAGTTCATTGTCCATTATTCTCAGAGAGAATAAGCTAATAGGACCAAACTATGTGAACTGGAAGAGGAACCTGGACATAATACTCACAGCGGAAGAGTATAAGTATGTCCTTTACGAAACTTGCCCTATTATCGGGGAGGATTCCACTGCCGAGGAGTGTGAGGCTGAGAAGGCATCGAAGAAGGCCGACGAGATGGCTCGTTGTTACATGTTGGCCTCTATGTCTAATGTGCTCCAATCCAAACATGAGCACATGGCCACTGCATATGATATAACTCAATCATTAGCCACGATGTTAGCGGATAAGAGCCAGCCCACAAGGTAGGAGGCTCTTCAAACTATTATAAACACTATGATGGCTGAGGGAGCATCAGTCAAAGAGTATATACTCAAGATGATTGCTTGCTTTCAAGGAGGCAGAAATCTTAGGGGCTGTCATTGACCCCGAGAGCCAAGTGGATATGGTTCTCGAATCTCTACCGAATTCCTTTACTCAGTTTAAGTTGAATTACAACATGAACAAGTTAAACATGAGTTTAACTGAGTTGATAAAAGAGCTCCAGATGGCAGAGAAGGTCATGAAGCCACAATCTAAGGCTATGATTTCTAAGGCTTCATCTTCTAGAATTGGGCCCAAGCCTAGGAAGTTCAAGAAGAAGAAGGGGAATGCAGCGGCTCAGCCCAAAGATAAACCTAAGGGCAAGTTCTTCAAATGTAGACTAAAGGGACACTGGAAAAAGGAGTGTCCAGATCTTCAAGCCAAGAAAAACCCCATAGGTAGTGTTTTCTATCTAGAGTCTATATTAATGGTTGGATCTACTTCCACTTGGATTGTTGATTCAAGAGCCACTGATCATATCTGTAACTCCTTGCGCAGGGGTTTAGAAAGATTAGAAGACTCCAGAAGGGTGAACATAGACTACATGTGGGAAATAGAGCACAAGTTTGGGCCCTTGTAGTGGGAGTGCTAGATCTTTTTTATTATTATTATTGTAATAGAATAGTGGCTTTGAAAGATATTTTATATATACTTGGATTTTGATAGAATTTGATTTCGGTTGTGAAACTAATAAATCAAGGATATTCTGTATCTTTCTATTCTGGTATTTCTATCAGTAGAGATAGAGAAATTTTATGTATTGGGCACATGTATGAAATCTATTTTTCTTAAACCCTATTAACAATCAATTAAATGACGCTCAATCTAAACCTTTAATAAGGAAGAGAAAAACCAATGTCAATAACTCTTATCTTTGGCATCTAAGGTTAGGTCATATAAACTCAACCAAAATTCAGAGATTAATCCATGATAGGCCTTTGGGCTCATTAAGATTGGAAAATTAACCTTAGTGTGAGTCCTGCCTGATGAGAAAGATGATCAAAAGGTTATTTACCCCTAAGGCGGATAGAGCCAATGATGTATTGAGTTTTGTTCACACTGATGTGTGTGGTCCCTTGTCTACACCAGCTAGAGGGGGTTTTTAGTACTTCATCACTTTCACAGATGATTGTACAAGATTTGGTTACATTTACCTGATAAGACACAAGTCTGACTCTTATGACAAGTTTAAGAAGTTTAAGGCTAAGGTAGAGCGTCGGACAGGTAAATTGATCAAGACCTTACAATTGGATCATGGTGGAGAGTATCTCCTTAGTGAATTCAAGGATTACATGGTACATCATAGGATAGTATCCCAGCTTTCTGCGCCAAGGACGCCCTAGCATAACAGAGTAGCTGAGAGATGGAACAGGATATTAATGGAAATGGTCTGAAGCATGATGTCTCATTCTACTCTTCCAGTATCTTTTGGGAGATATGCCCTAGAAATAGTGGCATACATTCTGAACTTAGTGCCTTTCAAGTCAGTACCTAGGACTCCTTATGAGATGTGGACTGGGTGTAAGCCAAGTCTGAATCATCTCAGGATATGGGGTTGTTCAGCTTATGTACTGGTCAAGGGAGACAAGTTGGAACCAATATCAAAATTATACTATTTTGTTGGGTATCCAAAAGGGACAAAGAGTGGTTACTTTTATCATCCTAAGGAGCAGAAAGTACTGGTTAGTACCAATGCTAGATACTTAGAGGATGATCAGAGTACCTCCACTAAAGGTTCAACTAGGTTGGAACTGGAGGAGAAGTTATCTTCGAAATCAACTTCTTCTCGATTGTGGAACGAGAAGAGGCACAGCCTCAAAAGCCTATATAATTGGTGCCTCGTCGTAGTGGAAGAGTGTCTAGGGTTCCAGAGAGATTGACTGGAGAAGCTTTCAAGCTAGTCTCCGACCATCAGGAACAAGACCCCACTAAATACGAGAAGGCTACTGCTGATGCAGATACAAATCTATGGCATGAAGCAATGAAAACCGAGATTGAGTCTATGTACCTCAATCAAGTTTGGGATCTAGCTTTACCTAAAAGGATAAAACCCATTGGGTGTAAGTGGGTATACAAGAGAAAGAGGGGAGTAGATGGGAAGGTGGAAACTTTCAAAGCTAGTCTTGTGATGAAAGGGTATACTCAGAAAGAGGGAATCGATTATGAGGAAACCCTTTCCCCAGTGGCCATGCTTAAGTCCATCCGTATCCTCCTTGCCATCGCATGTCATTATGACTACGAGATATGACAAATGGATGTCAAGACGGCATTTTTAAATAGCCATCTTAGCGAAGACATCTATATGTCCCGACTAGAAGGCTTTATTACTGAAGGCTAAAAACATATGGTTTGCAAGCTTAAGAAGTCTATTTATGAACTTAAGCAGGTATCAAAAGCATGGAATATTCATTTTGATGAGATTGTAAAGTCTTATAGATTTATTCAAAACGAGGATGAACTATACGTGTACAAGAAACTTGAAGGCATTAATGTGATTTTTCTTGTCTTGTATGTGGATGACATTCTACATATTGGAAATGATGTTTTCTTATTTTGATGTTTTCCAATCTATACTCAGCCCAGAACTCTTAGGAGACGAATTTTAGCATCTTAGAAGCTTATTTAAACAAGAAAAATACAAAACAAGAGTATGAATTAAAGAAATAAATCAACAAATCACTCATTGAATGAGGAGTTCATCAAATCAAGGAGCATTGTTTAAGGGAGGAAAAGAAGGCTTATCTCTGAGTTCATTCTTTGACCTTTGTTTTCTTTTTCTAGAATAATGATGTATTCAATGTTTCCATTATAATTTGACAATATTTTGGGATTCATGATTTTTGTATTAATTTAACTATTTAATCAATTTTCTATCCTTCTTGGCGTTTGATTGTTTGTGATTATTGAATAATTGATGAAATTAGATTTGCTATTAATTGACTTGGGAAATGACGTTCAGAGTTAATTTAATTTTGTTAAGTTCATATCTGTTATCTCTTAACAGACTTGGGAAATGAAGTTAAGACCAGAGAACCTAAGTAATTAAAGACTATTTAATTTCATCTAGAGTATAGGGTTGTTGACAAATTTCATATTTATGAGGAATTGTGTTTAATGCCGCTTTTTTGTTATGTTGGTTTGATTGAAAAATCTATTAATTTAATCAAGAAAAAGTGATTCCATGGATTGGGAAAGAAGTGGAGTCTATATAAGTGAATTCATGACTTGGGAAATGATTGAACTTTTAATTGAGATAGTTACTAAAGGGTTCGTTGTCATATTTTCTAGGATTGTTGTCTAAATTGCATATTTCTACATCCTTGAATTGTACATATTTCTTTATTTTTATTTTTTATTATCTTATCACTTTATTTAGTCAGTTAAACAATGAATAAAAGTAATTAGCGTGTACTTGTTCCTTTGAGGAACGATACTTGTTAATTTCCTATGCTATGCTTGCGATAAGTATACTTGCTCGTATGTGTATTTCGGGATTAATATTTTAATTAAAACTTGACTAAGGAATGGATTTAAATTTGATGATTTTATACACCAAAAATTTATGAATAAAGTTTTTTGCGCAATTGCCGGGGAATAATACCATGAAAGGTTGGATTTTGTTGATTTAGCCATGTTTATATATTTATATGTCTCTATGTGAATATGAAATTATGTATAAATGTTCCTTGTATGAATAGGTGCCATATTTTGTTTTCTTGTATATTTGTAATTTAATGTCCCTACACGTTGCATTTGCTTCTAACTTAATATGTGCATATGTACTAGCTGTCTAACTTGTAAATTCTATAATCTCACCATCTTCTATATTATGTAGACCTTACCCTTAGTTTATGACCCGACGATCCAAATCCGACATAATAGATCTCGATCCTGATATTAAGAGAACCCTCACAAATGTCTGAAAGGTTATAAACAAAAGGGTAAGAAAAGACATAGAGGTTAACCAACGCAACAATGACGGTAATGGTGGTAATGGTAAGCGGACTATGGATGACATTGTGAAACTTGCAATATCTGGTATAAGCTCGAGTATCACAAGACCTTGGATAGAGGCTAACAATTTTGAAGTAAAGCCCAACATAATTCAAATGATGCAAAACATGGTCCAATTTGATGGGTTACCTGAGGAAGATCCTAGCGCCCACCTTACAAGTTTTTTAGAAATTTGTGACACTTTTAGAATTAATGGATTTTCTGAGGATGCTATTAAACTAATGATTTTTTCCTTTTTTTCTCAAGAGATAGAGCGAAATCATAGTTAAAATCTTTGCCAACTAGATCCATTACTACTTGGAATGTTTTAGCTGAAAAATGTTTTACCAAATATTTCCCTCCATCTAGAACATCCAAACTGAGGACTGATATTTTGGCCTTCTAACAATTAGAGTCTAAAAACCTTTATGAGTGTTGGGAGAGGTTTAAGAAAATGCTTAGAAAGTGTCCTCATCATAGGTTTGAGTTGGGTATACAAATGCAAATCTTTCATAGTGGTCTCATCTTTGCAACTATACAACTAGTTGATGCATCTGCAGGAGGCTCCATCAATTCTAAAACCCCCAGAAGAGGTATTTGATTTGATTGAAAATTTGGCCACAAACAACTATACCTGGGGTAGCTCACAATCAAGAACTCGTGTCCATAGAGTACACAAGGTGGATGCAATATCAGCATTAGAGGCAAAGGTGGAAGCACTCGCACAAACGATCAATTGATAACATCTCCTCCCCAAGGGTAGGTAATAAGTGTAAGTTTTTACTTTTGTGGATGAAGGACATCCAAACCATGAATGCCAACATATGGGGTCATCACATGAATCATTACAACAAGCTGCAATTGTGGGTAATGGTCGATAAGGTAATAATCCCTATAGCACAACTTATAATCCTAGTTGGAGGAATCACCCTTACTTTGCCTGGAACAGTCAAAACCAACCTAGACAGGCTTCTTCTAATTTTGGGAACCGAATGACTCAACCCCCTTTGCCTTACAAAGCACCATACCTTAGCCATCATTGGAAGAGTTGGTAAATCAATTGGTAAGCAGTACAGAGGCATCACAAGAAACTTGCAGGCATCCATGCGCAACCTTGAGAATCAAATTGGTCAACTGGCCAAACTCTTTGGAGATCATCAAGTAGGATCCTTTCCAGGCAACACGGAGACCAATCCACGTGTTCTCGATCATAGAAAGAAATGATTTTGATTGATTTATTATTTTTACTTTGGGGCATCTATTTAACTCTTATGTGGTTTTATTCATCCTCATGTATTTTTTATTTATGATTTTTTTTAAATATTTTCATCATAATTTTGTAGTTTCCATTTTCCAATTTTCTCATCTATTTATAAATATATATATATATATATATATAATGTTAGAAAATATGTCTTCTTAGACTGGGTTTCTGATGTAAAAATTGAATGTTTTAATAAAAGAATTCATTTTTAGAAATTGTTTGTGAATTTATATTTTATTTGTGCACAATTACGTTTGGAAAAGACCCATTGTGCTTAAGTAAGTGGTCTATGTGAATGGAGGTCTTTCACAGTAAGGTATGGATCACAGGTTGCTTAACACATAAACATTCGTTCTTAACCGATTGATGAGAATGGGAATTTCATCATGTTTAGGCTATTATGTTGTGAATTCCAAATGGGGAATAGCTTACCTTTAGGCAGTGAGTAGTCCACTCACTTCATGACATAAACGTATTTGGAATGCATAGAATAGGACCTGTAGTAATGGTTTCTGAAAGTACTATATTGTAGAAACCTATACTACTACTGCTATAGCGTGGACTAGTATTCTACGACTTGAGTATGAGTTGGTGGTCTGACAAAGCTGGAAGCATGTACTTTGATATGTTATAGTTGAGGTTCTATCGTAGGGCTAATATACTTTCACGTTGGGTATGTGTGACTAGTTAATTAAGACAGACTTGTATAAGATAGTTTCTAAACTATGTCTCCTTTTGTGGTTATCTGAATGATTTAAATATCCAAGGCCCTAGGAAACATGACTTAGATGTTTGCTTTAGGGTAGCTCCTTTGAAAAGAGGAAACAATCCAGGAAGTTGTGAATCATTGGACTAGAAGCCTAAGGATGGTAGATATCATTTAGAGAGGTGTTAGTACACTTTTTCCTCTCTAAATGTACGACGATGTATAAAGGGGCATTTCAGTCATTACACCTGTAGTCGGAGACTTTGCTAACGTAGCATTGTCCTTGGGGTCAATATTTCCTTATGGTGATATTAGAAAATATTTAAAATACAAAATATAGCTATTTATATGGCAAGGGTATTTTGGTTATTTTTGTAGCCAAGGTGTTGTGTTTTTTGGTCCCCAGGATAGACCGTGAGTCCTAATTAAATACAGGCTAAGGAATTGATCTTAAATTAAATGAAATTTTATTTAAGTAGAATAAAATAAATGTCTATAGAAAGAGAATTAATTAAATTAGTTTGGTGGGTTAATTAATTATTCAGGGCTTTGCCCAGTTTGAATTAATTAGAGATTGACCTGGGATTAAACTAATATAGGCTTGTTAATTAGACTAGTTTATTTGGGCTGGGAAAATTAATTATTTGTAGGGTCATTAAGTTGGTTCTAATTAGAATAATTAATTTAGTCTGAAAGGTTAAACTAAGAGTCCAATGGCCCAATCCAGTTTAACCTAAGGTTTTATTTAGGTTAAACATGAGGATTGGAAATCATCATTGTTTTGACAGACTCTTCTCTGTGGGAAAAAAAAAGAAACACACATCTCTCTCTCTCCAGAAAATATTCCTTTGTTCTGTTAGTTGTTCACCAAACGGAATTATGCAGGCCATATACTGGAAGATCGAGAGTTTAGCGTTCACCTACATGCAAAGATGGAGTAGGAAGCTTGCAAGCATCGCACCAAAGGTTTCTACCGGTGCACCTACCCCGGTTGCACACATTCCGGTCCAGCCAATTCTTAGAACGAGGAAAAGAGGTAAGAAATTTTTAACCTCGGAGTCCCGCCAGAGCCTAACCGACACCGGCTAGGACTGCTAGAGCCGGCGCCGGCCTTGGACGGGAATTCCTCTGTTGTTGGTTTTTTTTTTTTTTTTGCTTCCGCTGCGTGCTCTGTGTTTTTCCTTTTTTTTCATGCCTTCATAAAAGTGGCCAAATTTTCCACTTTGTTTTCAAAATAACTCACTTACCTCAATTTTTCTCTCAACCCGGCATCATTTCTACACCCCAAACACCATCGGTTCCATTTTTTCCTTAAAAACATCAATCTAACACAAATTTCTCTTGTTTTTGTTAAATCTACGAATCTAAAATTGGAAAAATCTCATCTTTTTCTTCAAAAACCCACTCTCAAATCCCTCCTATCAAGTAAGGATTTCATAAAAAATATTGCATCTTTTGCTTGTCCATGCATTGTAGAACACAAATGTATGATTTTTCTTACATTCCTATGGTTAAATTCTTGCGATTGGAATTTTCCTATTTTGGGGCCTATTTTTTGCTAAAAATTGCATTCCTAGGAATTGATGGTTGAATTGGCTTATCTTTCTTGTGTTATTATGAATAGAATAGCTTGAGAGTATGATTCTTGGGTTATTTTTACACCAACATGTCCATAGTATGATCATAGATGTTATATTTTTTGTTATGACAATTGTTTTGTTGATTAATTCATGTGCTATGCTTAGACATTACTTTTATCTAGGAATATGGATATGTTTTTCATGCTATAATCGGGTTGTGAAGTAATTGGGAACTATGTTATTGTTTACATTGTGGTATTCTATTGTTGTTCTTGCAAGTTTTGAAAGGAGGTTGGGTTAATTGTTGTTGTGGATTGTGGTTGTGTTGGATTGATTAAAGATTGTGGAGTGTGGGATTATGTGTGAAGTTGTGTTGTGGTAATTTGAGTATATTAAGTGTTGTTGTGACATTGGGGTGATAACTTAGTCATCCTCTTGCTTAGCCATCTTCATATCCTTTCACCATGCCTAGAAATAGGGATCAATCATCTAAATAGGTTAGAGCTTCATCTTCCTCTATTCCTACTTCCATAGACCCATTGTTCTTACACCCTATTGATTTTATTGATCCATCCTACCAAGAGTGGTACACTAAGAAGGCAGCCAGTAAGATTATAGTTGAATGCACTTTTGCACCCTCACTAGACCGTGCCCTCAAATTAGGCATCATATTTAGATGATTGGGGTGGGGACCAATTATTCAGCTTAAAGGACCCTATTGCCTTGTGCTAACTAAAGAGTTTTATGCTAATATGGTCCACAAATGCACTAACTATCTTGAGACCATTGAGACTAGAGTAAAGGGCACCCCTATTTTTCTAGATAGAGAGAGATTAGTTGCTATCCTCTATGTAAATGATGAAGGTCCTTGGTTAGCTGTAGATCACAACAACCAAAAGATATTGTTTGATCCTGAGTGGAAAGTGAGTGATACTAGAGCTGCTTTAAGACTGTATAGGAGAGGTCCTATAGGTCAATTAAGTTTTTACTCTAACAATAATCTTGAAGCAAACCTACGCGCCCTAGTCTATATCTTTGCCTACAATATTGTTCCAAAAGCTAGTGGATTCAATGAGTCCCGTGTTATTAACTTGTACATTCTTCATAGGATGATGCACACTCTACCCATCCTGCTTACTCCTTTAATTATTGAATCCATGCGGGATGTGGTCTATTCTCACCTCTCTACAAAAGCTTTTGTCTTCCCCCTTATGATAATGAAAATTCTTGAAACCTTTAGCATTAGCTTAAAGGGGGAATTTACTGAAACCACAATAGAGTGAGGTATGTTTACTGAGCAGACACTTATTAGCTGTGGTTATCAGTACAGTACGGAGGTAAGGCATTGGTTACGACCTTTTGATGTGCAGTATCCGAGACGAGTTGAACTTCCACCCGAAAAAGAAGAGCATCTAGTACCACCACCTCGAGCTCGTGCTAGTAGTTCCTAAACCCAATATAGGGGTCACTTTGAGACTGAGATACGAGGTTAATTAGAATATTTGAGAGTTGGCATGGAAACCCAAGCGGAGATATTACTACAGCTGCATGAATCTATAAGTTCCCTCACTAGACACCAAACAACTCAAGAACGACAATGGGCGCAATGGATGCAAAGATTTTCGGGCACTCAAGGAGGCGATGGTAGCCATAGGGCCAATGCTGAAGATGATGATGATGAGGATGATCATGATGATGAGGATTGAGTATTTTCCCACTCCTGTGTATTTCTTTTCTTTAGATTTTTTTTTCTCTTTATATTTTCATGACCTTTTTTAGGATTTCTCTTTAGTTACTTTCTTTCCCTCCTTTCTTTATTTTGATTTTATTGTCCTTTTTCTAGATATATGGTTTTGTTTTTGTTTCTTTTGTTTTCCTTTAGGTAAATTTCCCTTCTGCCTCATTGTGATGAATTCAAATATGTTGAAGTTTAAGGGCAATGGGAGTATTTTCTTTTCTCTATTCGTTCTCTTTAATTATTTTTAGTCCCTTGGTTTTGCTTATATTGTCATATTTTTTGCCATTGAGGACAATGTCCAATTTAAGTGTAGGGGAGAGTTTAGTTTTGAAAGTATTTTCCATATCTTTTTCTGATATTTAAAAAAATTAATTGTGGTTTCAATGCCTTAGCAAGGTTGTGATTATCTTTCTTCTTTGGATATTGGATATGTCATTCTTTTGGTAGATATTGACATTAAAATGGTTTATTGGGTTAGGATGTGTTAGGACTTGAGAATTTGAATTGATCTTGTTTATGCATTACTATTTAAGTATTATTTGACTCATCTAGTTTAAATATAGAAAATGTAAGGAATATGGGAAATGTTGTTGGTTAACTCTTGTATTATGGGAATGAATTTTGCTTGACTTTAAGTTATGATAAAGAATGAGAAAATATTGTGAGAAAATTGTGGATAATTGTTGTTACTGTTGTTTTTGAGAAAAAAAATGAGATGATTATTGTTGATGAGGAAAAAAAAATTTTACTTGATTATAGGGGCCAATGCGGATAGTAAAGAGAAATCCACTTTCTTGAGGCTATGAATTCCCAAAAGCAAAGCAAAAGAAAATGGAAGATTGTTGAAAAAATGATGAGTGATGACTATAAGAGGGCTAATATAGTGTGTGATGAGAAATCCATGCACTTGAGGCTATCAATTCCCTAAGTCATTGAAAAATTGAGAGAAAAATATTTTGAGTGTTTTCCTTAAAACGTGACTTAAGTTATGCAATTTTTGAACTTACAATGCTTGAGTTGGTAGATAGCTTGACTTCTATGATTCCGGTTATCTATGCTTTTACTTGAAGGGTGAAATACGTTCTTATACTAGGGTATAAACTTGTTTAATTCAATTTCAAAGGCTTTGATATGTCTTGTTTGGCATTGTGTTTTGTAAATGATTTCAAAAGGTTGAAAGAAAGACAAGGACATATCTAAAGTTTGAAAGGTAATTATGATTTTGTCTAAGTGAACTTTTTGAAAGAATGTCATGTTTTTCTTTGTTTAAGGGCATTGCTTGAGAACAAGCTTAAGGTTCAACAGTGGGGAAATGCGATAAGGACAAAATTCATCTATATTTTCCTAGTTATTTGAGAGTATTTTGTGATACATTTGTTGTAATAATTAGACATATTCCTTCATATTTGATATTTTATCCTTGGAAAGGCATTTTGGGATTTTATTGCAGAAAATGACGAAAAATGACAAAACCATTGTTGTCCGAGCACTATCGACATTGGCCCCGATCTAGACAATAAGGGGTCTTTTCGAGGGAAAAAAAAGAGCACGATCGGGCCGACCAAAGCACGACCGGCACCAGTTATGACCCTCCGAGCCAATGCTGGCTCCGTTCTGTGCAATGTCGGCGAGCTTTTCAATTTTTGCGGGGATTTGGTAATTTCCATGAGTTTGGGTATTTTCCAATATATACTCAGCCTAGAACTCTTAGGGGACAAATTTTAGCATCTTAGAAGTTTATTTAAACAAGAAAAACATAAAACAAGAGTATGAATTAAACAAGCAAATTAGCAAATCACTCATTGAAGGAGGAGTTCATCAAATCAAGGAGTATTATTCAAGTGAGTCTTCAAGGGAGAAGAAGAAGGCTTATCTATGAGTTCTATCTTTGACCTTTGTTTTTTTTTTTCCTAAAATAATGATGTATTCAATGTTTCCATTATAATTTGACAATATTTTGGGATTCATGATTTTTGTATTAATTTAGCTATTTAATCAATTTTCTATCATTCTTGGCATTTGATTGCTTGTGATTATTGAAGAATTGATGAAGTTAGATTTGCTATTAATTGACTTGGGAAACGATGTTCGGAGTTAATTTAATTTTATTAAATTCATATTTGTTATCTCTTAACGGACTTGGGAAATGAAATTAAGACCAAAGAACCTAAGTAATCAAAGACTTGTTAATTTTGTCTAGAGTATAGGGTTGTTGACTAATTTCATGTTTATGAGGAATTATATTTAATGAATCTTTTGGTTATGTTGGTTTGATTGGAAAATCTGCTAATTTAATCAAGAGATAGTGATTCCATGGATTGGGAAAGAAGTGGAGTCTATATAAGTAAATTCATGACTTGGGAAATGATTGAACTTTACTTTAAATTCCTTCATAATGCCAAGATGATGATTAATTGAGATAGTTGCTAAACGGTTCATTGTCATGTTTTCTAGGATTGTTGTCTAAATTGCATATTTCTACATTCTTGAATTGTACATATTTTTTTGTTTTTTTATTATCTTATCACTTTATTTAGTTGGTTAAACAATGGATAAAAAGTTATTAGTTTGTACTTATTCCTTTGAGAATTGATACTCATTAATTCCCTATGCTATGCTTGCGATAAGTATACTTGCTCATATGTGTATTTTGGGATTAATGTTTTAATTAAAACTTGACTAAGAGATGGATTTAAATTTGATTATTTTTATACATCCAAAATTTACGCATCAATGGCCATCTCTACAAACAAGCATGGTGTGAAAACCATGAAGAAAATTGGCTGACCATCTTTTCTATTTAGCTGAGCAATTCTTTTTCCATTCTACTGAATATATATATATATATATATATATATTTATATTTTTTACTCTACTGCACCTATTTAATTTTTATGCTCTACTCTATTATGCTATATTATGCTACTTTGCTTTATAGTGCTACTTTTGTTTATCTATCTCACTCATCCATTTGCTCTTGTTTTTTTTTTTTAATTCTTTTACTAATACCAAAAGGGGGAGAAATAAATCAGATAGATTGTGATTGTGATGACTAGGATGACTAGATTGGGGATATTGGGGATGCATGTGTGTTACAAAATTTTAGACGACTTGTGTGTGTTGGGTGTGCTAGGAAAAATTGAGAACTGGATTTTGATGTTGATGACTTTTTGAAAGCATATTGTATAGAATGCCATGGGATGTGATTGGATATGCATGATTTGAACTGAAGTTGGGATTAATCTACGATACAAAATTCTTTTGGATTGTTTTGAGACTCTATTTAGATCTTGCACAGATACAAAGGGAGTAATCCTAAATCTAAATGCCCAGTCTGAAACATATATATATTATATATTTTATGCTCCTTTTGGAAGTCCAAAATCACAAAATCAATTTGTATCTAATAGTACATAATGTTATCTATTTATCTACTAGTCATAAGCATATAGAAAGGGGGAGCAAAAATAACTTTTGACTATCCACGACATTTCCATTTGCACATATGTATATATCTGTGTGTTAAATTTTCTTGTGGCAACTTGTTTATTGAATGACCAATTCTCGGCTATTTTTTATATAATAGTCTTTCTCATTTGGAATGAATGAGAATATGGAGGTTGGTTAGGCCATAGGCTCATTAAGCCCGATTTATGAGAATTTGCTTAAACTCTTTTATATTATCTTATAATCACTCCTTGAGCTCCATGATTAAGAGATTGCATAAAAAATATAAATTCTTATATCTCTCAATTTAAAATGATTCATATGATTCTTTTTATCACAATCCATCAAGTTTGTCATTATTCAAAAAGGGGGAGATTGTTAGCCTAAAGGGTGTTCTCATGTGTTTTGATAAATGACAAACATTGATATGGACTAGCATGCATGATTTGTACGTGAAAGGCTCTTAGGATTATGGCATACTTGACCATGGTTATTCAAGTCTTACAAAAAGGATTGCTAAGCAACTTGTCGATAATGAGATTCAAGAAGAATTGATCAAGTTAAGATGCTCATGAAAGAAGTTGCATACCATGAAAACTTTAGAAGAATTATAGACTAGGAGATTATAGTTAAGGTGTTATTGGTATTTCCTATGTCTCTTTACCTTAAGATCAATTTATCTCATATTGAAGAACTTAAAACTATTTCAAAAAGAGGGTATTCTTCTTATCCATGTTTTTGTCCATAAAAGAATTTTAGAAGAAAAGTTTTTTTTTTTTTGAATGTGGTAAAGTCGCTTTTGAACTAGACCTTTAAATCCAAAACACCCTCCAAAGCTTATTTCCAAAATGCCAAAATTGAAAGCTATTCAAAATATACTTCATGGCACAAAATAGTGTTTTAGATGGACTTTCAGATGCATAAATTTTACTCTATGAGTCCAAAATCCTGCAAAAGCTGACAGTAGTAACTAGCCATTTCTAGCCACTGAGGCATTGGTTTCTACCCCCTTTAAAAGCCATTTAAACACGATTTTTAGTAAGGAATTTTCACTAACACTTTTAGAAACATCCAAAGACACTTTAAAACAAGAATCTCTCATCTACGTTGTGCCTCAAAGTGAGGTCCATTGTTCTAAAAGGTAAAAAGGTAAAACTACTTTATTCGTTGTACATTCACTCAATCTGTGAGCTTAATTTGTATTCTCTCATGAAGTTGAACTGAGTCATAGTTAAGGAAGTAAAACCTAGTTAGGGTGAGCCTTGATTGTTGGCTATATAGAGGCTGGGTGTAAAACCAAGTATGGTGACCCTCTATTGTAGGATTGGTGTTACCTACCACCATTAATTACGGAAAAAGATTTTAGTGGCCCATGTAAAATCCTTAAATGCATGCTTAAGGTAGTGGATGTAGATCACTTAAGAATCGAACCACTATAAATCATTGGATCTATTCTCTTGCATTTATTCGATCTTTATAACTAAAATTTCACTATTCATCTGATTATAAAATAACCCCCCCCCCCCCCAATTTGCATTTACTTATTTGATTTAACATATTTATGTTGAAGTAAGAAGTGGTTGCTAATTCATGATTTGTCTTCTTGAACATAGCTTAATTCTCATCATCCGATAGAATTTTGAATGATCCTTGACTGCATTTAAATCTAGACAGAAAAGCCTCTTCTTTAAAACTCACCCAATTTCGGGTTCTCTCTAGATTTTAGAAAATTTGAAAAATCTGTTTTTGTTTACCATAAACCTTATTCACCCCTCCCCTCTAAGGTTTATCAGCATGCCTTAGGAATTTAGACCCCAAAAATAAATTAAGATGACTAATATATTCATTTTTAGTTTTAGAAAATACCAAAATATTGTCTATATATACTAAAACAAAATGGTTATATTTACTAAAAATTATATCTATTTTTCTCTTAAAATCTGCATGTGCATTTTTTAATCCAAAAGGCATAACTAACCATACAAAATATCCTAATGGACAAGTAAAAGTAGTCCATGCTATACTATCTGGGTGCATTCTAATTTGCCACAATCCTAATTTATAGTCAAATTTACTAAATATATAACATCCTTGAATTCTATTTATTAATTGATCATTGTCAAGAATATTATAACTATCTTTTAATATATTATCATTTAACCTTTTATAATTTATTACCATTCTACTTTTTCCTCTAACAATTTCACTATGTTTTCTAATAATAAAAGCAACACTTCTATGGGGACTAGTACTTTTCCAATTACTTCTAATTTTGATAAATCTCTTATGTGCATATCAAATTCTTTTATTTCATCATTACTAGCATCTATCTTATCTATGGTAATTTTTAAATTTGGATTTAAAGTTTCTAATTTACAATATAGTTTATTCTTTTCCTAATGTTTTATGGGATTTTCTCCAATTATTTCTTCTTTTTATAATTTACTAAGTATATTATCTATATCACTAATTCCTATTTCTAAAATATTATATAATTTTTGTATATGTAAATAATTAAATTGTATGTCTTGGTCTAACCATTCTAGTTGAGAGTCTATTTGTTCTAGAAATTAAATTTGTTCCATGTCTAATATTTGATCTACTTTAGATTGTTTACATTCACCAGGTATGTGACATTTACAATTTTTTAATTTGTCTTTTTGTGGAGTTTCTATTTCTGTACGATTTTTTAGGAGGGGGTGAAGCAGTTCACAATGCTTCTTAGCGCACTCTGACATGTTATAAGGTAAATTGCTACTTTTTAAGAAATGAATACCAATATGGATTAAATCTAAACTACTATAATAATAAATCATAAAATCTAATCCTATGATTAATTTATATTGAGTAGGTCTAATATAAATTTCAAGGACATAATAACGTTTAGTAAAGGAAGTAGAAGAGATTTTAAAATGAAAATCTAAATGTTTTACAGATTTTGTATGCCTATGTATTTTGCCATCCATCTGAGTTGTTTCTACTGTAGTACTAGCATTTGTGTGATATTCTTCAAGAATTATTGTACTATTAAGGATTGAATTACTATAACTAGTATCAATTAAAGCTAGTACTTCTAATTCTAAGGTTCCTATTTTAATAAGGACAAGAATGTTTATCCTATAGGTTCTATTGTTTTTCTTTTTGTTTAATATTTCTATAGTCAAATTATAAGTATCTTGAATAATTTGAATTTGTTCAATATTTGTTTTACACACATGATACTTTTTGTTCTGTTATCCTAATTCTTCTTTCTAAATGATGTTCTACAGGATTCTCTCTCTGTTTTTGTTTTCTTTTTTCTATTATTTTAATTCTATGTTTTGTTTTTCTTAAAAAAAAATATATATAGGCTTCTTGTAGACAATTTCTACATTCCCATCTAAGTGCTAAAGGAGGATATTTTGCATATTAAGGAGCAAGGTTCACTATTTGGTCATTTTCTATGTATCTAATCATGTTCACAATCTACAAAGACTAATTCCTAAAGAATCTCTTCTATATTATCTAATTGAGATAAATATGACAATTGGTTTTTTGGAGAGAGAGTATTAGTTATTTCTTCTATAAAATCTAAGTCTTCTATTTCTTCATCTAACTCAGGTTGCTAGTAGTCTATGTCATCAATAGACATTATGCTATATACATTTTCTGAATTTGACATATATTCATGTCCATCAATAATTTCTTCATTTACACATTCTACTAATACTGTTTGTTTATTGTATAAAATATTTTTTCTAGGACAATCTCTTGCTAAATTATTAGGTTGACTACAACTATAACAATGCAATTTATTTTTATAAGTTCCATTTTTACTAAATTTTCTAACATGCCTATCTTTATTTAAATATGGTTTTCTAGTTGAGGTTTTTCTAAGATAATACTTTTTCCTAAAATTTTTTTTTTTTTGTTTTCTATATATTTTCCTAGTATTTTGTTGACCATAACATTGAGGAGTATAAATATTTTTACAAAAACTATATTCTCCTTTTAATTGTTTCTGTATTTGTATAAATGTACACTTTTCTACTAATTTATAACTATGAATATTATACAATTAGCTATATTTTTTATATGTGCTACATTCCAATCATATGATTTATAACTCTTATATATTTCTTCTCCTAAAGGTCCTAGTAATTTTACAATTGATTTTTCTAAAATTGATTTTCGTAGAAACATCCTCCTAATGTAGTATAATAATAATAATCTTGCAAAAAGGGTTTAATAAATTTCCAATCTTTTATAGATAATTGTTCTGATTTTTTTAATAGCTTTTTCTTGTTGAATATTACTACCATAATTAGGGCTTTGGGCTATTAAAATTAATTGAATTTTATTTGTAAAATTATGTCGATTTGGTCCTAAAGCTAAATCATTTGCTAATTATAATGGAAATTTTTCTTTATATTTTTTCCAAGATGCTCTAGTTGTTTCTCCTCAAAAAGTTTCTAAATAACTATATATTTCTTCTTCTCTATGATCAAATGTTGAATATAATGTTGTACTATTAAATATTTCCAAGTGTCTATTACTCCTTCCCACAGTTTTGAGTCATGAGTTGCTAAATTTAACATTCTACCATTATCGATTAATTTCTTATTATCTATTATTTCTAGAGGTTATCTTTTTTATTTTTGTTGTTTCTAATTGCATTTCTAATCACTATATGTCATTCTAGGTATATTTTCTGGACCATAATGTCTAACAACTTGTTGTGGTACTGCTGGCTGTGGAGGAAGATCAGGATTACTAGATACAGTAAAGGGTGAAGCAGTATCTATATATTCTGCATACTTATTATTTTCTTCTTCTATATTTTTAATGTATTGTTCTATTTTTCCTCTTATATTTCTATCAATATTATAATAAAATATTTAGTATATTTTATTTGTCCATTTCTTTCTAATTCTGTTTCTAACTTCATTAAATCTTCTTCTGATAATTCTAAGCCTAATTCTTTAGGATACATTATTGTATTTTTTTCTTCTATAATTTCTATACATATATTTTCTATTCCCGGTCTTAGGGATTCTATATCTTCATCTTCTTTTGTTCTTACATTTGTATTTGAATAATTTAAAATCTAATCCTATTCTCTCTTCTATTATTTTGATATATTACACTATCTCTGGGTACTAAAGAAGTATCTAATTCTAAAAATTTGCTAAGGTTCCATTCTTCACCTGTTAGAATTTCTGGATTAACTTTTATTGGTTTTATTAACTAATTCCTTTACTAGCTATAGTGTCTATAGTAGGTGTTATTTCTATTTTATATTTAGTTCTAGATCCATTGGTTAAGCGTCTTATAAATCCTAAACTTATTATTAAATTTTCTCCACTAAAATCCTCAAAATCTTTGGTTTGAATTCCTATTTCTATATTTTTAGCTATATCTTCTAAAGTTATTAAAAAAATGGGGAGTACAATAAAAAACTCTACTACTTTCATTCATGTTTACCTCTATGGTTGCTATCGGTGCTTTCTTAACATCTTTCCATCTTTTATCTAATATTGTTGATAAAACTTCTGTTCCTTAATCTTGATCTCACTAAACCTTTAATTCCTATTACTATTAATCTTAAATCCGTATATTTATTTTTAAAAATTTTTAAGACTTTCATTAGTGACTAGTCTAAGTATTCTAGGTTCTATAGTTATTGACAAATGTTCTTCTCTATTGGATCTAAATAAACTTGTATGAGATTGTAACTAACTTACTTGATATAATCTCCTAGGATTTAGTATATCTATATTATGATTTCTATAAATTTCTACATCTCTATTTACACCTATAACTTCTTCTAACTGAAATTTTCTATTTTCTCTAGAATGCCTAATTCTTTCTAAAATAGATGTTTCTACACTAGTATTCTCATTTAAAGTCCTACTGGGTCCTGTAAATGGTAATCGCCTCATGATTTCTATAGATTATTTATTTTTCTATTTTTTCATTGCCAGAATTGTCTAAAGATAAATATCCAAATTTATAGGTTATTTGTTTTTTTTTCTATCTACTGGAATTCTACTAGTTTTATCTATAAGTTTATCTATCTCTTTTTCTAAGCTTAGAGCTGCTAATCTTTTTTCTATAAATGGTAATTTTTCACATATTTTAATTAATAAATCTATTTGTATATTATTTTGGTTTGGGCGTATTTTATCTGAATTAGATGTTCATAAAAATCAGTAAATCCTAAAGATTCAAGATGATACTTTTTTATTTCAATAAGGCACTTTTTATAGTCTAAATTATCTTCTAATGACATTAACTAATATTGAGTTTTTCTATATTAGTTAATATTTTATTTATTTCTAGATAAAACTTTTCTATTTCTTGGGAATGATTTTCAAGTTTGACTGCTATTTGTTTATATTGACTAGTTTTTTCTTTTAAATATTCTAAGTATTTCATTCTTCTTATTATAGTATTATTTTGTTCTTTAATATATTCTAAATTTTTTCCTAATTTTTCTAATATTTGATTTTTGTCTTTAATATATTTTAATAGTATTTCCCAAACATTGCAAATTTTCTTTTCTTGGGCTTCTAATTTTTCTCCAAAACTAATTGCTAGATCTACAAGCCTATTACACTACAAATTATCATCGTGCAAACTATGTGAATACTGAGAAGGAAACTAACAAGTATGTCTATTTTTGTACTATATATTGTATTCTTAGCTTTTCCTACTAATTTAGGATTTAAATATTCTATCCTTCTAATATCTGTCATATATCACTAGGTAGAATTTAAAATTTCTAATCTCTTTGTTAACAGTTATTTTCTATAGTGAGATTAGTATATAGTCTATTACTTATATGGTAGAAATCAAATGAATATGGATTAATAAAAATAAGCAAGCAAGAGTATCTTTTGATAAGAGTCTTGATAAATTTTATATATTCTATTCCTTAAATGATAAACACACAACATAAATTCTACAATTTCTAAGTAGAACTTAATAATTTTAATTGTTCATAAATATTCACAAGTTCTAGTTCTAGAATATAAAGAGAATAACTATACAGACTATAATGAGAAGAATTAGAATCAGTAAATATAAGCTAAATTCTAATATATATACTGATAAGTTTTGATGTACTTTTCAATTGTACTTTCAGATCACTTAAACAAAGCATAGGAATATCTATACTAGGTAGAACTGAGTAAGATTAGTTGTTCACAAATATATGAAATTTCTAACTTTAACTAATACAGTTGGTAATTGTAATAACCATATTCTTCAATGTCCGAATTTGTAGTTCTAAGCAAAGCCTTAAATGTTTGAACAAGGTTTAATTTATGATTTAATTGGAATTTAAGAGAGCTTAGACAAAGTGTATATATATATATATATATATATATATATAACTATACAATGAAAAGCACTTTATACAATACAAATGAAATGGATGTCTTTGATACCAAATTGAGAAAGGGTTCCTTTTTGGAATGATTATAAAAATTTAGAGAGGGAAGATAAAACCACAACAAAAAAAAGAGGCAAAAAGTTATAGGTACTAAAAGAAAAAGATGTAAATTAAGAGGAGGTGCTCTTTTAGAATGATTATAAAAATTTATTTTTGATTCGAACCAGATAGAAAGAAATGGACAAATAAAAGATACTGAATATTTGCAGAAATATAGGAGTAAAAACAGAACAATACATTGAAAATATAGGAGAAGAAAATAATAAATATGTAGAATATATGGATACTACTTCTCCCTCTACTTCATCTAGTAATCATTATCTTCCTTCACAACTAGTAGCACCACAACAAGTTGTTAGACATTATGGTCTAAGAAATGTATCTAGAATGACATATAGTGATTGTAGAGAAATACAGTAAAAAACACTACTAGAAACTAGGCAATCAGCCACGGAAATCAGTCACAGAAACTGGCGTAGGAGATCACCCACGAATCAACCACGGATCAATCACAAAAATTTCTAAAAAATTCTGAATATATTAATCAAAGATTTTCGTGGCTGATTCGTAGGAGATCTACCACGAAAAATATCCGTAGCTGATTTGTGACTGATCACCTACGAATCAGCCACGAAAAATTTTTAAAAATTTGATTATATATTGATAAAAGATTTTCATGACTGATTCATAGGTGCTCAGCCACGAAAATATTTTTTTCAATATATAATCAATATTTGATAAAAAGTGTCGTGGCTAATTCGTGTTTATCCATGAATTAGCCACAGATATTTTCGTGGCTGATCAGTTACGAATTAGACACGAAAATCTTTTATCAATATATAATCAATTTTTTAAAAATATTTTGTGGTTGATTTGTAGGTGATTAGCCACGAAAATATCCGTGGCTGATTCACCCATGAATCAGCCACAAAATCTTTTATCAATATATAATTAATATTTGATAAAAGATTTTTGTGGCTGATTCGTGAGTGAATCAGCCACGGACATTTTCGTGGCTGATTCACCTATGAATCATCCACACAAATCTTTTATCAATATATAATCAATTTTTTAAAAATCTTTCGTGGCTGCTTCGTAGGTGATCAGTCACAAATCAGCCACGGATATTTTTCGTGGTTGATCTCCTACGAATCAGCTACGAAAATCTTTGATCAATATATATTTATAAATAAATATTTAAAAATATTTATATATAAATTAATATTTATTTACATATAACTATTTATATATAAATATATAAAAAATATTTTATATATGAATATAAAAATAAATATTTTTAAATATATATATAAATAAAAATACATATTTATTTTATATGTTTTTAAAAATATTTATATATATAAATATTTATAAATATAGATATATAGATAAATATTTGTAAATATATATAAATATTTATCTATATAAATAAATATATTATATATATACATATGTATGTATATATATATATATATATATACATACACACACATATCAATACATACATATTATATATATATATATGTATATATTTGAAAAAATTATTTGATAAAAATGATAAAATAATTAATAGTATATAAACTTTTAATTATATAAATATACAAAATAATTTATTATATTGAATAATATGGTTTCATAGTAAATTGAATATAATTGTTGTATTTTGTAATAGTATAAAGATTTTAAATAAAATACAAAATGAATGTTAGGAATGGTTTAAATGAAAAAAAAAAAAGAGAGAGAGAGAGAGAGAGACATGTCCAAGCAATTGGACTTAACCCAATTGGTTAAGTCTCAACCTCTCATATGGGAGGTCATGGGTTCAACTCATGTGTGCTTGGTCCACGGAGTGGGTTGTGGACCACGAATTTTCATTAATTATTATTTATTAAATCAGCCACGGAAATTTTACAATCATGTGTGTTTGGTCCATGGTGTGGGTTTTTTAAATTAAAATAAAAATTAATTATTATTTATTAAATCAGCCACGGGATTTATTTCCGTGGCTGATGACTTTTTTTACTTAAAATAAAATTTAATTATTATTTATTAAATCAGCCACGGAATTTATTAATCAACCACGAAATATTCCGTGGCTAATCACCCACTGAAATAATTTCCATGACTGATTAATTAGCCACAACGATTTTAGCCACGAAAAAATTTCCGTGGCTGAGATCAATCAGCCACGAAATCTCAGCCACGGAAATTTGGTCGATCAGCCACGGAATTTGTCGTGGGTGATTGGCCATTTTCTAGTAGTGAAATAGCACCCAAAGGAAAAAAAGATAGCCTCTAGAAACAATAGATAATAAGAAATTAATAGATAATGGTAGAATATTAAATTTTGCAACTCATGACCCACAACTGTAGGAAGGAGTAATAGACACCTGGAAATATTTAGTAGTACAACATTATATTCAATAAATCTTTAATCATATAGCAGAAGAAATGTATAGTTATTTAGAAACTTTTTTAGGAGAAACAACTAGATTAGCTTGGGAAAAATATAAAGAAAAATTTCCATTAGAAATAGCAAATAATTTAGCATTAGGACCAAATCCACATAATTTTACAAATAAATTTCAATTAATTTTAATAGTCTCAAAGCCCTAATTATGGTAGTAAAATTCAACAAGAAGAAGCTATTAGAACAATTAGAACAATTATCTTTAAAAGAATAGAAATTCATTAAACCTTTTTTGCAAGATTATTATTATACTACAGTAGCTGGATGTTTTTATGAAGAATCAATTTTAGAAAATTTAGTTTTTAAAATTACCAAGACCTTTAGGAGAAAAAATATATAAGAGTTATAAATCATACGATTGGAATATAGAACATATAAAAAACATAGCTACCTATATAGAATTCATAGTTATGAAATTAGCAAAAAAGTGTACATTTATACAAATATAGAAACAATTAAAAGGAGAATATAGTTTTTGTAAAAATATTTATACTCCTCATTATTATGGTCAACAAAATATTAGGAAAATATTTAGAAAACTAAAAAAGAAATATTTTAGGAAAAGGTCTTATCCTAGAAAATCCTCAGCTAGAAAACCATATTTAAATAAAGATAGGCATGTTAGAAAATTTAGTAAAAATAGAACTTATAAAAATAACTTGAATTGTTATAGTTGTGGTTAGTCTAATCATTTAGCAAGATATTGTCCTAGAGAAAATAATTTTTACAATAAGGAAACAACATTAGTAAAATGTGTAAATGAAGATCTTATTGATGTAGATGAATATATATCAGATTTAGAAAGTGTATATAGCATAATATCTATTGATGACGTAGACTATCAGATACCCACTCTCTAAAAAAACAAATGTCTTATTTATCTCAATTAGATAATGTAGAAGATTCCCTTCATGAATTACTTTTTGTAGATTGTGAAGATGATTGGATACATAGAAAAGGACCTAATAGCAAACCTTACTACTTATGTGAAAAATATCCTTCTTTAGCACTTAGATGGCAAAGTAGAAATTTACAAGAAGCCTATAAATTTGTTTAGAAAAACAAAATATAGAATTAAAAATAATAGAAAAACAAAAACAAAAACAAAGAGAGGGTCTTGTAGAACATCATTTAGAAAGAAGAATTAGGATAATAGAACAAAAAGTAGACCAATTAGAAGATCATGTCTATAAAATAAATATTGAACAAGTTCAAATAATTCAAGATACTTATAATCCGACTATAGAAATATTAGACAGAAAGAAAAACAACAGAACTTATAGTATAGACATTCTTGTCCTTATTAAAATAGGAACCTTAGAATTAAAAGTACCAACTTTAATTGATACTGATTGTAATAATTCGGTCCTTAATACTACAATAATTCCTGAAGAATATCACACAAATGCTAGTATTATAGCAGAAGTAGCTCAGATGGATTGCTAAATATATAGGCATACAAAATTTGTAAAACATTTAGATTTTCATTTTAAAATCTCTTCTACTACCTATATTGAACCTTATTATGTCCCTAAAGTTTATATTAGACCTACTTAGTATAAATTAAGCATAGGATTAGATTTTATGATTCATTATTATCATGGTTTAGTTTTAACCCGTAGTAGTATTCATTTCTTAAAAAGTAGTAGTTTAACTTATAACACATCAGAGTGCACTGAAAAGCATGGTTGACCCCTTCAACCCCAACCTAAAAATTGTATAGAAATAGAAACTCCACAAAAAGTAGAATTAGAAAATTGTAAGTTTAACATACCTCGTAAATATAAACAAAATAAAGTAAATAGAATAGTAGACATGGATCACATTAAATTTCTGGAGCAAATAAACTCTCAACTAGAATGGTTAGACCAGGATATACAATTTAATTATTTACATATAGAAAAATTATATAATCTTTTAGAAACACATAGTGATATAGATAATATACTTAGAAAATTAGGAAATGAGGAAATAATTGGAGAAAATCCTATAAAACATTGGGAAAAAGATAAACTATATTATAACTTAGAAATTTTAAATCCTAATTTAAAAGTTACCACAACTAAGATAGATGCTAGTAATGATGAAATTAAAGAATTTGATATACACATAAGAGATTTATCAAAATTAGAAATAATTAGAAAAAATACTAGTCCTCATAGAAGTGCTGCTTTTATTTTTAGAAAACACAATAAAATTGTTAGGGGAAAAAGTAGAATGACAATAAATTATAAATGGTTAAATGACAATACATTAGAAGACATTTATAATATTCCTGACAGAGATTAATTAATAAATAGAATTTAAGGATGTTATATATTTTGTAAATTTAACTGTAAATCAAGATTTTGGCAAATTAGAATGCACCCAAATCATATAGCATGGACTACTTTTACTTGCCTCTTAGGACATTTTGAATAGTTAGTTATGCCTTTTGGATTAAAAAAATGCACCTGTAGTATTTTAGAGAAAAATAGAGACAATTTTCAATAAATATAACTATTTTGTTTTAGTATATATAGATAATATTTTGGTATTTTCTAAAACTAAAAATGAACATATTAGTCATCTTAAAATTGTTTTGTTTGAATTCTTAAAGCATGCCATTGTAATTAGTAGTAAAAAAGCCCAGTTATTTAATAAAAATATAGAATTTCTAGGAACAAAAATTGGTCAAGGAAGAATAAAATTACAACCTCATATTTAGTAAAAAAAAAAAAAAAATTAGAATTCTCTGATAAAATAGATTTCTAGGAGTCCTCAATTATGCAACACCTTCTATTAAAGATTTGAGTAAAATAATAGAACCATTATAGTAAAACTAGTCATAAAGGACAAAAATATTTTAATAAAGAAGATATAGAACTAGTAAAACAAATAAAAAAGAAAGTAGAAAATTCATTAGATTTAAGGTTACTTTAGATAGTGATTATTTAATCATAGAAATAGATAGATGTGACAATGAATGCGGAGTTATTTTAAAATCTAAACTTCATAATAGTAATAAATTAGAAGAATAAATTTGGTAATATAGTAGTGGTACATATAGAGAAAAATGCAATTTTAGTAGCATTGATGCAAAATTATTAATAATTTGTTATGCCTTAGATATTTTAGATTATTCATTCTAAAATAAACAAGATTTTACACTTAGAACTGATTGTGAAGCAATAGTAAAATTTATTAACAAGAAAAATAAAAA
Source organism: Voacanga thouarsii (assembly GCA_026120185.1). Classification (NCBI taxonomy): domain Eukaryota; kingdom Viridiplantae; phylum Streptophyta; class Magnoliopsida; order Gentianales; family Apocynaceae; genus Voacanga; species Voacanga thouarsii. Next base: position 1,727,747 of record JANUWF010001921.1, read on the forward strand.
AACGTAGCTCTCAAAGAAGATGATTGAATTTCTTAGATTTAGTTACTAATGATGGATATAAAATTAATTTTGAATATATTAAAAGACATGACGATAAAATTATAGATCATTTGTCAAGACTACTAACACATCTTGTGTGACTTCACAAACAGATCTTAGCAAAAATGCTGTAAAGATTAGCCAATGGAAACTCACCAAGTATCTCAAAAGAACAAATCTCCATTTTAGAATTTCAGTAGAAGGTAACTTAGAAGATATTCACCAAATATTTTTGGACAATCTTTGGAATGCCCAAAATGCAAGCCAAAAGATAAAATGTCTATATACTTTAGCATTTTGTTTTTAATAATGTACCAAAACAGTGTTATTCCTATTGTGTAGTAACACAAGGACACCAACCAGGTGTTTACTCAGAAAGGACCTCTGTGGTGGAATGTGTTAATAATTTTAAAAATTCTTTGTATAAAAGTTTTATAAATATTTATGAAGTATTAGAATTTTCTAGAAATAGAATTGATATTAATTTCTTCATCAACCCACACTATAGAAATGATATGCATAAACCCTTTCTACAGATAACAAACACACCTAGCACTAGTAATTCACAAAACTTAGAATTTTATAAATGGTGTGATGCTTTGAGTAAAAATTTTAATTTGTTAAATGACAAGAGCATGTCCGATAGTGAGGATATTAATTCTCAAAAAGAATTAATTCACTTATTGCAACAACAACATAAGTTGGACACTGGCATAATTTCTTCTCAAAATAAAGATATTGTGCAACTACTACTCTGCTAGAGGAATTTCAAAACCAAGACTCAGAAGTTGTTTTTATTCCAGAAAAACTAGAAGAATTCAAACCTTTTGAAATTTTGATACCTTGAATGTTTTTTAAAGCACAACAACTTTCAGCAAGATTTTCAAATTCTATTATAGAAATAATTTCTTAAAAAATCTAAGAAAAAATTTTAGAAAAATTTACTCTTTTACAAGAATGGCTTAGAACTGTGATAGAACCCTATCTAACCCTTCATCTTGTATATTGTAAACATTCTACAAAAACGCGTAAACCTGATGCCTATAAAATTTGTCAACTCGATTGTGCAGCACACATTTTTTATTTTATAACTTGTGGATGCCAATTAGAATATTTAATATTAATAGCTAACATCAACTTAGCATATTTTAGAAACTTTGATTTAACACTCCGAAATGGAGAAGTATTTTTGGTCACACTACAAACTCTTCTGGACTATAGATGCCTCAACCAGGCTATCTTTACAACTCTAGAACAAATAAATATTGCTGGAAAATAATTGACTTTTGCAATATTGAAAGAATTTGAAATAGTAGGATCTATTGTAAAAGTAGAAATTAGCTCTTAAACACCAGAATAGGATGGTCGTGAAATTATTCCAGCAATCCATCGCATCTGGATCACTTCAACAAGAGATTTACCAATTAATGCCAAATTCAAATTTATTAGAAATAAGATTTGCTCCAAAAGTAGTGTAAGACAACTCAGACATTGGAGACTGAAAGCTCTTGCCTTTAACTATAACAAAATCATGAAATCATGAAGAAAGGACATAGGTTCTATCTATTTGAATAATGAAGAGAGGACAAAGATTCTATCTATTTGCGAGAAAACAAATTCAGAAAATATATGTGCAACATTAGCATTTTTTGACTAAGTAGATTTTGAAACCAAGAGAAAATTTCTAGATTTTGGCAGTATTATCTTTATTTTTATGAAAAGAAGTTACAGGAAGAAGAAGAAGAAGAAGAATCTGGAACTGAAATCTATAATTTTGAATCTGATGAAAATATGCTAGAAGACTAAGTATCAAAGATATTCTCAAGGACAAAAGACTACAAGATTCATTGCAACATTTGCAAGCCTCCAAATGACTAAGCACCAAGGATAGCTACAAGGACAAAATCTTACAAAATTCATTTTACTTTTGCTTTTAAGCTATTAACTCTAAGCATACTCAGGTGTATATATATAGTCTTACGATAGCATAGGCTTCTTTTAGTATAAAAGCATGAGACTTAGAAACTCGTTGGGAACCATGCTAACAACCATGCGAGCAAGAATGTAAGAATGTCGTAGAATACAAAACACTAAGAAACACTCTGATAGAAATTGTAAATCTTTCAATGAGCAACCATCACTCTGGTGAAGAAAAGTTTCCTTTTGCAAACACTTGTTTCGATAGCAATATTTAGTTTTTAAATTTCAAACAACTAAGGGTAAGAAAAAGAGTAGAGAGAACCATTGAAATTATTTACCACACGTCCGTAGTAGTCATAGACAAAAGAGCCAAAGTACTCGTTCAACCGTGAAGCCATAGGAAAGGCATTAGAAGCATTCCAAGGGAAAAGGAGTGAGCCAGCTAGGCGAATGAAAGGATAAGTGAATAAACTATTAGGTAGGACTCAAAACTCTTTTCTTATTCCTTAATTAAGCTACGTGGTTTCTAAATCAACTCGTTATTATTATGCTTTATACGAATTAATTACCCCTGGTACTTCTCATTACTTTTGAAGAACTATAGATTCCTTTGAAACTATCAAATAGTGTTACACTTATCTTGATATTATAGAATTTGAGTTTTGTAAAATTGTAAGATACTGTCCGTGATTTTATTTACCACATATTAACTAAGGTAAAAAAAAAATAATAATCTGGCAAAGGTATTTTAAAATAAAGACCAATACTTAACTTAAGAATCTTTTGGACATTAAAAAAAAAAAAAAAAAAGGAGTCCACGAGACCCACGTTAGTTAGTGTAACTTTATGTTTCTATAGGTACTTGTTTCTTCTTTCCAGTATCCTTCTTTGATTGTGCTATCTTTTTGTATATATAACATTTCTTTTCTATTCCATATTATCATTTTTATGACACATTTTTTCTTTTTGTTTTTGCCATCTTTCTTTTTACATTTACTTCTTGTAAAACATCTTGCTCAAGTCTTATATATTGCTTCTATACACACACACACACACACACACACACACACACACACACACATATATATATTGCATCTATAACTTATTTTGTACTTACATCATTTTCTTTTAGTACTTATAACTTTTTGTCTCTGTGTTGTGGTTTTTTCTTCCTTCTCTAAATTTTTATAATCATTCCAAAAGGGCTACCCTCTCAATTTGGTATCAATATAGCCGGTCGTGATACATTATTAATTAAATACAAACTAATCCAATCTTACCACCGGGGCCTCCAAATACAAAGTTGTAACCAGTTAAAGGAGGCTTCCAAATATAATCATGTCCTTCGTTGTAACAGTGCGAATTAACATGATGAATGTCAGATTCATTTGGAGCGACAGTTGCATAATCATTTAAGATAACCACAATATTTTTCATGTAACACGTATGAGTTATGTCTCCATATTCTCCACTTCCCATAGGAAGGCCATTATTATCTGGTGAGTAAACTTGACCTCCAATCCGGATGGTATCAGCACCATCGCCAAATGTGTTAAACAACTCCCCAGGCTAATATCCAATTATCATGTTAGTAGCCATGAGATACCAATCTCCAAGTCTTGTCGCCTATAGAAGAAATTAGAAAAACACACCCTTTTACACGACACAATTTTTTGAATGATTTAAAAGACGAGAAATTATTAAACATCAGCGAAGAGATTTTTAATAAACCAGAGAGAAGTGATTTTTGAATGCCAGAGATTAATATACAATAGAAGAATTTACCAATATTTTGTTTGTGACTAATTTCATATGGTATGGACAAGATTTTCAATTTTCAATACCTATACATATTAAATACTCTTGCAACAAACTGAGAAGAACTGAAATTAATTATTCAGGGACAAAGAATTGAAATTGAGTATATTATTGCAAACAATAAATGAAAGTATATGATCATACCTGGCCAATAAAAACATCGATGTATTGTTGTTCTCCCCTGGGGTCGCAAATTTGTTCGAAGACAAAATCCAGCGGTAGTTAACTACTAAGTATCACAAATTTAGGGCAACGAAGATTAGTACATCCTGTTGATTGATAATTGTCTCTCTATTTTAACGGTACAAAAGGTGCATATAGAAGATATCACACCTCGTGCCGCGGACCCGACTATGGGTCTGGCAGCACCCACTGTCAACTATTTAGCCGCCGTCCTCACTGAGCCAAAATGGATATCCCAAGTTGACAATGTGTACTTAGTCCCATTCTTATATACCATTCATACTTCTCATCCCAATCCCATGTAGGATTGGGGTATTATATTCACCCCTTCTTTAGACCTAAGCATCCTCGCTGGGCCCAAACTTTAGGGGCCAAACCCAGGACCAACCAGGCGGCTGGTTACTTGCTCTAATACCAAATGTCACGCCTCGTGCCCGCGGATCCGGGAGCGCGATTATGGGCCTAGCAAGGATGGCAAGTCCAAGTAGTTGACCGTGGGTGTTGCTAGGCCTATAGTTGCGCTCCCAGATCCGCGGGCACGAGGCGTGACAGAAGAACTCAATTAATTAAGTGTAGATAGCGTAAACTTATAATAAATCTAAAACAGAAAGGTACCAATATTTTATCATTACCGTCCATGATGTATAGAATCGTGTCTGTTTATCTCCATAGAGATCAGGATTAACCTAAAATGAAATGTATTATTTGTTAATTACACTATTCAAGCAAATGAAATGTATCTATAATATTTGTATTAAATTGAAATTAAAGAAAGTGTGTGTGCGCCTAATTTATTCATGAATTATTTAGTTATGATAAATCAAATATTCATTTGTTAAACACAAAAACACTTGATTTACAATTTAATTTGAAATAAATTATTCACAATTTGAAATAAATTTGAACAATTTATTTTGATTATATCGTCTTGATTTTATTAAAGTCTATCTTTGACTTTGATAATAAAATCAAGAATATATTTTGATATATTAGATTGTATCGTCGATGTTTAATTTGTAGAATGGACCATACAAATTAAATATTATAAAATATTTGTACATGATACGTTAATTCTGAGTGAATAATGATTTATGTTTATTAACTTGAAATTCTTTGAGTTATAAAAAAAGTGAGATTAATTTAATAATCAATAATTTAATATCTTGACAATTAAAATGAAATAAATATGAAACATTTATTCTGCAAAATAGAATTCATCACTTTAAATAGGCAATAATATGTCATCTTGAGTTCTTCTAGGGATGGTTAAATTTGACCTTAGTAATTCAACAGTGACTACGGAATTTAATCTATATGTGTGACATGGTTACATGATATTGGCGAATTGAAAATCAAAATTGAGAAGTTGAATAAGAGGGTGCTTTGGTCATTTTGTCTCATCAAAATATTACTATTGATTGATGAGATAATATGTAAGATCGATAAATCTTAGGATATAATTATTGACATAAGTAATTTCAATTAGTCTAAGGGTACAATTACATCCTTTTAGTGGGGTGTGATGCAATTAATAAATTATTTTGAATTGACAAAATAATTTATTGAAGTTTAATCTCTCTATGTCTAACTACTATTTGGGGAACAACTAATAGGCTAGGAAATTTTTCTCAGAGAGAGAGAGAGAGAGAGAGAGAGAGAGAGAGAGAGAGAGAGAGAGAGAGAGACCTGGCCTTTTTCCACAGAGAAGAAGCCGTCTCTTAGAGAGTGTGTGACCTCCACCACCACGTTGTTTCTAATCATCCTGTTTAACCTAAATAAAACACTAGGTTAAACTAGACTAGGCCATTGGACTCTTAGTTTAGTCTATTGGGCTTAATTAATTATTCTAGTTAGAACCAACTTAATGGCCCAACAAATAATTAATTTTCCAACCCAAATAAATCAGTCCAATTAAATAAGCCTAAATCAGTTTAGTCCCAAATTAATTCCTAATTATTCAAACTGGGCCAAAGCCCTAAATAATTAATTAGCCCACTAAACTAATTTAATTAATTCTCTCTCCATGGAACTTGGTTTTATGCTAGCCCAATAATTAAATTAGGCTACTTAAATAAAATAAATTCCATTTAATTTAAGATCAATTCCTTAGGTCATATTTAATTAGGACTCACGTTCTATACTGGGGACCAAAAGACACACCGCCTTAGTTACCAAAATGACCAAAATACCCTTACCATATAAATATCTATATTTTGCATTTTAAATATTTTCTAATATCACTATAAAGAAATATTGACCCCAAGGACAGTGCTGCGTTAGCAAAGTCTTCGACCTACAGGTGTAATGACTAAAATACCCCTCTATACATCACCCTACATTCAGAGAGGAAGAAGTGTACTAGCACCTCTTTAAATGACATCTATCATCCTTAGGCCTCTAGTCCAATAATCCATGACTTCCTAGATTGTTTCCGCTTTCCAAGAGAGTTACCCTAAAGCAAACATCCAAGTCATGTTTTCCAGGGCTCTGGATATTTAGATCATTCGGATAACCACAAGGGGAAATATAGTATAGAAACTATCTTGTACAAGTCTGTCTTAACTAACTAGTCACACATACCCAACATGCAAGTATATTGGCCCTACGATAGAACCTCAACTATAACATATCAAAGTATATGCTTCCAGCTTTGTCAGATCTACCAACTCATACTCAAGTCGTAGAGTACTAGTCCACGTTGTAGCAGTAGTAGTCTAGGTTTCTATCATATAATACTTTTTGAAACCACTACTACCGGTCTTGTTCTTCGTATTCAAAATATGCTTATGTCATGAAGTGAGTGGACTAGTCACTGGCTAGAGGTAAGCCATTCTCCATTCAGAATTCACAACATAATAACCTAACCATGATGAGATTCTCTATTCTCATCAATTGGTTAAGAACAAAAGTCTATATGTTAAGTAACACGTGATCCATACTTTACTGTGAAAGACCTCCATTCACATGGACCACTTACCTAAACACAATGGGTCTTTTTCAAACGTAATTATGCATAAATGAAATTGTTAATTTATAAATAAGTTTTGAAAATAAATTCTTTTATTAAAACATTCAATTTTTTTACATTAGAAACCTAGTCTAAGAGGGCATACATCCCAAAAATCTCCCACTTGCACTCTAAGACTAAGTAAGTTCGTAGGTACCCACCCCTATGGCATCAAAATGTCTCTTGAAGACTCTCTCAGCCAAAGGCTTGGTGAATGGATCTGCTAGATTGTTCTCGGAGGCAATCTGTTCCACCACGACTTCCCGTCTCTAGATGAAATCCACTTTCTCTCGATATACTTCCCCTTCTTGTGGTTCCTTGGTTCTTTTGATTGTGATACTGCTCTAGTGTTGTCACAATATATCACAATCGCCTGTCCATGTGTGGCACGACTCTTAGTTCTGAAAGGAACTTTCGAAGCCAAACTGCTTCCTTAGATGCCTCCGAAGCTGCCACAATACTCAGCTTCCATGGTTGAGTCAACAATGCAAGATTGCTTGATACTCTTCCATGAAATAGCTCCTCCAGACAAGGTGAAGATATATCCACTAGTGGATTTTCTCTCATCCTTATCCGCCTGGAAGTCTAAGTCTATGTATCTTGTAGGAACCAAGTCATTAGCCCTGTAAACCAGCATATAATCTCTCGTTCCCTTGAGATACTTGAGTATATGCTTTACAGCTTGCCAATAAACCTCCCCAGGGTTTGTCTGATATCTATTAACCAAGCCTACAACAAAAGCATATATCTAGCCTAGTACACAGCAAGGCGTATATGAGACTTCTCACAGTCGAAGCGTAGGGAATCCTACTCATTCTGTCATTTTCTTCTTGAGACTTAGGACAGTCCCTTGAAGAAAGTGACAATCCATGTCTGCAAGGAATTAGAGCTCCCTTGAATGAGTCCATGCTGTACCTGACTAGCATCTTGTCAATGTATGCTGCTTGGGATAATCTTAACATTCTCTGCTTCCTATTTTTAAGAAGTCTAATACCGAGAATGTAGCTAGCTTCTCCCAAGTCCTATATACTGAATTGACTAGACAACCAAACCTTTTTAGATGACAATGACCTTACATCATTTCCAATGAATAGAATGTCATCCATATACAAGACAAGAAAAGCCACATTAATGCCTTCAAGTTTCCTGTACACGCATGGTTCATCCTCCTTTTGAACAAAACATAAGACTTTACAGTCTCATCAAAATGAATGTTCCATACTCTCGATGCCTGTTTAAGTCCACTAATGTACTTTTTAAGCTTGCAAACCATATGCTCTTGGCCTTTAGCAATAAAGCCTTCCGGTTGGAACATATAGATGTCTTCACTAAGATGGCTATTTAAAAATGCCGTCTTGACATCCATTTGCTATATCTCGTAGTCATAATGACATGTGATGGCAAGGAGGATACGGATGTATTTAAGCATGGCTACCGGGGAAAAGGTTTCCTTATAATCGATCCTCTCTTTCTGAGTATACCTTTTCGCCACAAGCCTAGCTTTGAAGGTTTCCACCTTCCCATCTACTCCCCTCTTTCTCTTGTATACCCACTTACACCCTATGGGTTTTATCCCTTCAGGTGAAGCTACAAGATCTCAAACCTAATTGAGATATATAGACTCAATCTCGGCTTTCATTACTTAATACCACAGATAGCAATAGCCTCCTCGTATCTAGTGGGGTCTTGTTCCTGATGGTCGGAGACCAACTCGAAAGCTTCTTAGTCCATCTCTCTGAACCCTAGACATTCTCCTACTACGACGAGGCTCCATGTGTATAGGCTCTTGAGGCTGTGCCTCTTCTTGTTCCATAATCGGGTTAGAAGGAGTTGCTTCCGAAGATAACTTCCCCTCTAGTTCCAACCTAGTTGAACCTTTAGTAGAAGTACTTTGATCATCCTCTAAGTATCTAGCATTGGTACTAACGAGTACCTTCTGCTCCTTAGGATAATAAAATTAACCACCCTTTGTCCCTTTTGGATACCCAACAAAATAACATAATTCTGATCTTGGTTCCAATTTATCTCCCTTAATCAGTACATAAGTTGGACAACCCCATATCCTGAGATGATTCAGACTTGGCTTACGCCTAATCCATATCTCATAGGGAGTCCTATGTACTGATTTGGAAGGCACAAAATTTAGAATATATGCCATTGTTTCCAGGGCATATCCCCCAAAAGACACTAGAAAAGTAGCATGAGAGCAGGGATACTATCCCATGATGTACCATGTAGTCTTTGAATTCACCAAGGAGGTACTCTCCACCACGATCCGATCATAAGGTCTTGATCAATTTACCTATCTGACGCTCCACTTCAGCCTTAAACTCTTTGAACTTGTCAAAAAAGTCAGACTTGCATCTCATTAGGTAAATGTAACCAAACCTTGTACAATCATCCGTGAAAGTGATGAAGTACTCAAAACCGCCTCTAGCTGGTGTAGACAGGGGACCACACACATCAGTGTGAACAAGACTCAATACCTCCTTAGCTCTATCCGCCTTAGATGCAAATGACCTTTTGGTCATCTTTCCCGTCAGGCAGGACTCACACTGAGGCTAATTTTCCAATCTCAATGAGCCCAATGGCCCATCATGGATCAACCTCTGAATCTAGGTTGAGTTGATATGACCCAACCTTAGATGCCAAATATAAGAGTCATTAACATTGGTCTTTCTCTTCTATGTTAAAGGTTCATATCAAGCATTATTTAATTGATTGTTAATAGAGTTTAAGAAAAATAGATTCCCATACATGTGCTTAGTACATAAAATTTCTCCATTTCTACTGATAGAAATACTAGAATGGAAAGATGCAGAATATTCTTGATTTATTAGTTTTGCAATTGAAATCAAATTTTGTCAAAATCCAGGTACATATAAAATATCTTTCAAAACCACTATTCTATTACAATAAAAAACAAGATCCAGTTCTCCGACCGCAAGGGCCCAAACTTGTGTTCTATTTCCTACACGTATTCCATGTTCACCCTTCTGGAGTCTTCTTATCTTTCTAAACCCCTACAAGGAGTTACAGATATGATCAGTGGCTCCTGAATCAATAATCTAAGTGGAAGTTGATCCAACCATTGATATAGACTCTAGATAGAAAACATTACCTGTGGGGTTTTTCTTGGATTAAAGATCTGGAAACTCCTTTTTCCAGTGTCCCTTTAGTCCACACTTGAAGCACTTGCCCTTGGGTTTGTCTTTGGGTTGGGTCTTGGGCTGGACTGCTGCGTTCCTCTTCTTCTTCTTGAACTTTCTAGGCTTGGGCCCAATTCTAGAAAATGAAGCCTTAGCAATCATAGCCATAGATTGTGGCTTCATGACCTTTTCCGCCATCTAGAGCTCCTTCATCAACTCAGTCAAGCCCATGTTCAACTTGTTCATGCTATAATTCAACTTGAACTGAGCAAAGGAACCCGGTAGAGATTCAAGAACTATGTCCACTTGGCTCTCGGGGTCAATAACAGCCCCTAAGATTTCTGCCTCCTCGAAAGCAACAATCATCTTGAGCATATGCTCTCTGACTGATGCTCCCTTAGCCATCTTAGTGTTAATGATAGTTCGAAGAGCCTCCTGCCTTGCGGGTCGGCTCTTATCCGCGAGCATCCTGACTAATGATTGGGTTATGTCATACGCAATAGTCATGTGCTCATGTTTAGATTGGAGCACATTAGACATGGAGGCCAACATGTAACAACGAGCCATCTCGTCGGCCTTCTTCCATGCTTTCTCAATCTCACGCTCCTCGACGGTGGAACCCTCCCCAATAATAAAGCAGGTTTCGTAAAGGATATACTTTTACTCTTCCACTGTGAGTATTATGTTCAGGTTCCTATTTCAGTCCACATAGTTTAGTCCCATTAGCTTATTCTCTCAGAGAATAACGACTAATGGACTAAAAGAACATCTCACCATTTTTGAAAAATTGAAAAATAAAAAGAAAAAAGATTCAATTTGTGAAAACAAAACAAATAGGTGCACTATATCCTTATTATCAAAACTGATAATAATCAATTTGGCTCTTAGGAAAACTGATATAGCTTCTTGGGAAGATTAACAGTTTCTTAAGCTAACTATGTTAACCGCCACAAATTAATTTCCCTTCTAGGTAATGATCTAGAAGATAACTCCATCGAGGGGATAGCTGTTTCCTCTCATTTCCTATGGACATACCTCACACTATGACCTCTAACGAGGGGATGACCGATCATAGTATGTGCCCCGGGTTAATAATTACATCCTTCCATTAGATCTAGATCCTTGTGGTATCCCCATCCTATATGGGTTCACTCCCAGGGTGACGCGAGGGGACCCACGATCTCTAATGAGGATTGTGATGGAAGCTATGGGGCCATTGGAACCCCTCTTCCACTTAGTCTTTTAAAACAAGGGTTTTCTGGAAAAAATATGTTTTTGAAAATTTTCATTCAGATTTCCCTTAACTCAAAAATAAAATGTCTAAATTCATAAAAATCTCAATGTAGAGTTTTTCCCATGGACTAATTTTATTTAAGTTAAAAACTTAATGATTTCAAAATTTTCCAATTAAAACTTTCTAGAGACTTTGGTCTCAAGTTTATTTGACAAAATAATTTTTCTTGTGCAAAAATAAAACAAAATGGCTTTCTATTTTAACCTTATAAAAATATCTAAATCTAATATATTTTCTATGTCAATGATTAAATCTTTTGAGAAAATATCTAAGGATTAATTTTTGTTCAAGCTAAAATAACCATTTAATTTGTAGAAAAATGTTTTCCTTGTCAAAAACATTCCCAAAGACTTTGGTCTTTGAGAAAACATGCACATAGTTACCAAAAATAAATAGCATGCTAGAAAACAGTAGACGTTTTCATACTCTTCTATATTTAAACCTAAGTGCCCAGATAATAGAATTAAACACATTAATTAATTAATTAATTAATTATTTTGTTTAATTCTAAAATCCCTTACTAATATTTTTCATGCAAAAATATTCCTTAAATATTAACTATTGCAAAATATTAACTTCGCCTGGTATGGACCCCAAAATCAAAAGAAAATTGCAAGAAAAATTACAAGGAAAAATAAAAAAATTCCTTGGTCCACTGCACCCACCGCACAAAACTAGGACCCACGAGAAAACAGTGTGGACTGGCCTTCCAGACCCTAGCCCACACCAGTTCGGTTCGGACGGCTCCTTCCTACGGTTTTTTTTTCCTGCGATTTTCTTCTGTGAATTTTCTCTGTTTTTCTGCACAACTTCTAGCTTCAATGGCTTTCCAATTTCAATCTTAATGAAATGAAATCAACCAAAACCAACAACCGCCTATACCCATGAATATTGGGCTACACGATTTACTAAGAAAAACAGTAAATTACATATTCCTATACCTCCACCCGCGAGGTTTAACAAAGAATCTATCCATACCATAAACAGCGAAGGATCACAATTTTAATCACACATATGTGTCCAGTTTTATTCATCTAGATGCATGCTCCCTATATTTTCACAAAATCTTCATGCTCCGATACCAATTGAAGGCATGGAAAGCAGGAAAACACAGGGCATGCATTGAAAGCGAACATAAAAAAATTTGAAAAATAAGAACAGGGATTCCAGGCCAGGGCTGGCGCCGGTTGCGCCTCGTCCCAATCCCGAGGTTTTAAAAATTTTACCTCTTTTTCTGGTTCTCAAAGGTGGCTGGACTAGAACGTGCACAACCAGGGTAGGTGTGCTAGTAGAAGCCTTTGGTGTGATTCCTGCAAGCCTCCTACAATTCTTTTGCATGTATGTGAATGCCGAACCCTCGGTCTTCTAGTATATGGCTTACCTAACTACTGTTTGGGGAACAACTAATAGGCTAGGGAATTTTTCTGGAGAGAGAGAGAGACGCTTTGCCTTTTTCCATAGAGAAGAAGCCATCTCTCAGAGAGTGTGTGACCTCCACCACCACGTTGTTTCTAATCATCATGTTTAACCTAAATAAAACCCTAGGTTAAACTAGACTGGGCAATTGGACTCTTAGTTTAGTTTATTGGGCTTAATTAACTATTCTAGTTAGAACCAACTTAATGGCCCAACAAATAATTAATTTTCCAACCCAAATAAATCAATCCAATTAAATAAGCCTAAATCAGTTTAGTCCCAAATTAATTCCTAATTATTTAAACTGGGCCAAAGCCCTGAATAATTAATTAGCCTACTAAACTAATTTAATTAATTCTCTCTCCATGGAACTTGGTTTTATTCTAGCCCAATAATTAAATTAGGCTACTTAAATAAAATAAATTCCATTTAATTTAAGATCAATTCCTTAGGTCATATTTAATTAGGACTCATGTTCTATACTGGGGACCAAAAGACACACCGCCTTAGCTACCAAAATGACCAAAATACCCTTACCATATAAATATCTGTATTTTGCATTTTAAATATTTTCTAATATCACTATAAAGAAATATTGACCCCAACGATAGTGTTGCGTTAGCAAAGTCTTCGACCTACAGGTGTAATGACTAAAATACCCCTCTATACATCACCCTACATTCAGAGAGGAAGAAGTGTACTAGCACCTCTTTAAATGACATCTACCATCCTTAGGCCTCTAGTCCAATAATCCATGACTTCCTAGATTGTTTCCGCTTTCCAAGAGAGTTACCCTAAAGCAAACATCCAAGTCATGTTTTCCAGGGCTCTAGATATTTAGATCATTCGGATAACCACAAGGGGAAAATAGTATAGAAACTATCTTGTACAAGTCTGTCTTAACTAACTAGTCACACATACCCAACATGCAAGTATATTGGCCCTACGATAGAACCTCAACTATAACATATCAAAGTATATGCTTCCAGCTTCGTCAGACCACCAACTCATACTCAAGTCGTAGAGTACTAGTCCACGTTGTAGCAGTAGTAGTCTAGGTTTCTACCATATAATTCTTTTTGAAACCACTACTTCCAGTCTTGTTCTTCGTATTCAAAATATGCTTATGTCATGAAGTAAGTGGACTACTCACTGGCTAGAAGTAAGCCATTCTCCATTCAGAATTCACAACATAATAACCTAGACATGATAAGATTCTCATTCTCATCAATCGGTTATGAACAAAAATTTATGTGTTAAGTAACCCGTGATCTATACTTTATTATGAAAGACCTCCATTCACATGGACCACTTACCTAAACACAATGGGTCTTTTCCAAACGTAATTGTGCACAAATAGAATTGTAAATTCACAAATAATTTCTGAAAATAAATTATTTTATTAAAACATTCGATTTTTTACATCAGAAACCTAGTCTAAGAGGGCATACATCCCAACAGCTGAAGTTTAAGGAATCTTACCCATTTTATCTTTTTCTTCTCGTGACTTTAGACAGCCATTTGAAGAAAAAGACAACCTATGTCTGCAAGGGATTAGTGCTCCCTTGCATGAGTCCATGCTGAACTTAGCTAGCATCTTGTCAATGTATATAATTTGGATAATACTAATATTCTCTACTTCCTATTTCTAAGAAGCTTTATCCCAAGAATGTAACTAGCTTCTCCCAAGTCCTTCATACTAAATTGACTAGATTTTCAAACCTTAATAGATGACAGTGTCCCTACATTATTTCCAATTAGTAGAATATCTTCTATATATAGTACAAGAAAAATCACGTTTATACCTTCCAGTTTTCTGTACACACATGGTTCATCCTCGTTTTGAATAAAATCGTAAGATTTTATAGTCTCATCGAAATGAATGTTCTATACTCTGGATGCCTGCTTAAGTCCATTGATGGATTTCTTAAACTTACAAACCATATGCTCTTGGCCTTCAGCAATAAAGCCTTCCGATTAGGACATATAGATGTCTTCACTAAGATGGTCATTTAAAAATGCTATCATGACATCCATTTGCCATATCTTATAGTCATAATGACATTCGATGTCAAGGAGAATACAGATGGATTTAAGCATGGCTATCGGGGAAAAGATTTTCTCATAATCGATCCCTTCTTTCTAAGTATACCCTTTCACCACAAGTTAAACTTTGAAGGTTTCCACCTTCCCATTTTCTCCTCTCTTCCTCTTGTATACCCATTTACAGCTTAATGGGTTTTATCATTTCAGGTGAAGCTGCAAGATCCCAAACCTTATTGAAATACATAAACTCAATCTCGACTTTCATTGCTTCATTTAATAGGTTTACATCGGCATCAACAATAGCCTCCTCGGATCTAATAGGATCTTGTCCTTGATAGTCGAAGACTAGATCAAAAGCCTCTTAGTCCATCTTTCTAGAACCCTAGATACACTTCCACTACAACGAGACTCCGTTTGTACAAGTTTCTGAGGTTGTGCCTCTTCTTGTTTTATAATCGAGTTATAAGCAGTTGATTAAGAATACATCCTCTCCTCGAGTTCCAACCTTGTTGAACCTTTAGTGGATGTTCTTTGATCATTCTCTAAGTATCTAGCATTAGTACTCACAAGTACTTTTTGCTCGTTAAGATGATAAAAGTAATCACCCTTTGTACCTTTTGGAAATCTAACAAAATAGCATAATTTTGATATTCATTCTAACTTGTTTCTCTTGATCAGTACATAAGCCAAACAATCCATATCTTGCGTTAATTTAGACTTGGCATATGTCCAGTTCACATCTTATAGGGCATCCTAGGTATTAACTTGGAAGGTATTAAGTTCAAAATATATGCTGTTGTTTCCAAAGCATATCTCCAAAAAGACACTAGAAGAGTAGCATGAGACATCATGCTTCAGACCATTTTCATTAATGTCCTATTCTTTCTCTTAGTTACTCCATTCTGCTGGGGTGTTCCCATTGTAGAGAGTTGGGATACTATCCCATGATGTACGATGTAGTCCTTGAATTCACCAAGAAGATACTCTCTGCCATGATCCGATCGTAAGGTCTTAATTAGTTTACCTGTTCGATGCTCTACTTCAGCCTTAAATTCTTTAACTTGTTAAAAGAGTTAGAGTTGCAACTCATCAGGTAAACATAACCATACCTAGTACAATCATCTGTAAAGGTGATGAAGTACTCAAACCGTCCTCTTACTGGTTTAGACAAAGGACCACATACATCAGTGTGAGTAAGACTTAGTGACTCTTTGGCTCTATCCGTCTTTTGGGTGAAGGACCTTTTGGTCATTTTTCCCATAAGATAATATTCACACTGAGGTCAACTTTCCAATCTCAATGAGCCCAAAGGCCCGTCATGGATTAACCTTTGAATCTTGGTTGAGTTAACGTGATCCAACCTTAGATGCCAAATATTTGAGCCATTGCCATTGGTCTTTCATTTCCTATTTAAAAGTTCATATTGAGCATTATTTAATTTATTATTAATATGATTAATGAAGAATAGATTTTCATATATTTGTCCTAGTACATAAAACTTCTCCATTTCTACTGATGTTTATACCAGAATGGAAAGAAATAGAATATCCTTAATTTATTAATTTTGCAACTGAAACCAAATTCTATCTAAAACTAGGAACAAATAAAACATCCTTCAATATAACTATTCTATTACAATAAAAAACAAGTTCCAGTTCTCCCATTGCAAGGGCCCAAACTTGTGCTCCATTTCCTATGCGTAATCTATGTTCACCCTTCTGGAGT
The DNA here is from genome assembly GCA_026120185.1 of Voacanga thouarsii. NCBI lineage: Eukaryota > Viridiplantae > Streptophyta > Magnoliopsida > Gentianales > Apocynaceae > Voacanga > Voacanga thouarsii. The sequence goes on from JANUWF010001921.1 coordinate 1,744,344, forward strand.
CTTCTAATCTTTCTAAACTCCTGTAAGGAGTTACGGATGTGATTAGTGGCTTTTGAATCAACAATCCAAGTGAAAGCTGATCCAACCATTGATATAAACTCTAGATAGGAAACATTAGTTGTGGAGTTTTTCTTGACTTGAAGATCTGTACACTCCTTTTTTCAGCGTCCTTTTTTCCCACATTGGAAGCATTTGCCCTTCGATTTGTCTTTGGGCTGTGACTTGGGTTGGTGCACTTTATTACCCTTCTTCTTATTGAACTTTCTAGGCTTGGGCTAAGTTCTTGAAAAAGAAGCCATCATAGCCCTAGCTTGTAGCTTCATGACCTTTTCCACCACTTGGAGCTCTTTTATTAACTCAGTTAAACTCATGTTTAACTTGTTCATGTTATAATTTAACTTGAATTAAGTAAAAGAGCCCATTAGAGGTTCGGGAATCATGTCCACTTGGTTCTCAGGGTTACTGATAGCCTCTAAGACTTTCGTTTCCTTAAAAGTAGTAATTATTTTGAGCATATATCTCTGACTGATACTCCCTCAGTTACCTTGGTATTAATGACTGTTCAAACAGCCTCCTGCCCTGTGGGGTGGCTCTTGTCCGTGAACATCATGGCTAGTGATGTACTAATATCATATGTAGTTGCCATGTGCTCATGTTTAGATTTGAGCAAATTAGACATGGAGGCTAACATGTAGCATCGTGCCATCTTATCAGCCCTTTTCCATGCCTTCTCACCCCTTCGCTCCTCTTCAGTGGACCCTTTCCCAATCACAGGGATGGGTTTCGTAAAGAATAGACTTATACTCCTTGTTTGTGAGTATTATGTTCAAGTTCATTTTCCAGTCCACATAGTTGGGACCCCTTGGCTTATTCTCTTGGAGAATAACAGCTAAGGGACTGAAAGAATCTCCACTAACCATTTCTGAAAATTTTAAAAAAAATAAAAGAAATTCTCAAATTTGTGAAAACAAAAATAATTTCGTGCACTTCATCCTCATATTAAACTGATAACAGTGAACCCATCACTATTATCTTTAACATGATTAATTTAGCTCTTAGAAAAACTGACATAACTTCTTGGGAAGATTAATAGTTTCCTAAGCTAAGTGTGTTAATTATCACAAATTAATTTTCTTTCTAATTAATGATCTAGAAGATAATTCCATTGAGGGGATGGCCATTTCTTCTCATTTCCTATGGACATGCCTCACACTATAACCTCCAATATGGACTGATTGATCATAGTACGTGTCCCGAGTTATTAATTACATCCTTCCATTAGTTCCAGATCCTTATGGTATCTCAATCCTATACGAATTCAATCCCAAGGTGATGCGAGGAGACCTATGATCTCTAATAAGGATCGTGATGGAAGCTGTGCGACCGTTGGAACTCCTCTCCCACTTAGTTTTTTAAATAAGGGTTTTCTTTGAAAAAAATTCTTTGAAAAATTTCAATTAAGTTCTCTTTTAACTTAGAATAAAATATCTAAACCAATAAAAAGTTCTATGTTAAGGTTTATACCCTTTGAGAAATTTTTCCTCATGGATTAATTTTATTTAAGTTAAAACCTTAGTAATTTCAAAGATTTTCCATTAAAACTTTCAAGAGATTTTGATCTCAAGTATTTACTTGATAAGAATAATTTTCCTTTGCGAAAATAAATTAAAATAGTTTTTCATTTTAACTTACAAAAATTTCTAAATCCAAAATATTTTCTATGTCAAGGTTAAAAACCTTTAAGAAAATAACCAAAGATTAATTTTTGTTTAAGTTAAAATTTACCTTTTAATTAACGAAAAATATTTTTCCTTGCCAAATAAAATTTCCCAAAGACTTTAGTCTTTGAGAAAACATGCACATATGAATTAAAATAAATAGCAAGCTAGAAAACTGTAAACGTTTTCATACTTTTTTATTTTTAAACCTAAGTGCCCAAATAATAGAATTAATCACATTATTTAAATTAATTAATGGTCTTATTTAATCCTACAAATCCTTTACTATTATTTTTCATGCAAAATATTCAAAGAATATTAACTATTGCAAAAGCAATAATTTCGCCTGGTATAGGACCAAAAACAAAAAAAAAAGGCCCAAAAATAACAAGAAAAAAATCTATATTTTCTCTCCTGGTCTTATGCACCCGCCACACTGGATCATGGCCTATGGGCAGACCCATGGACATGACCCGCGAGCTGGTGCCCGCGACCCATGGGCTACTTGTGCTCGCCCAAATACAGTCACTATTGTGACCGCATCCTGGGAAGGATGCATTGCATCCTGCCCAGGATGCAAGCCGAGGATTCGCTCGGTCCTTGCTACAGTTCTTGAGCCACAGCTCAGATGAGCCGCCCCTCTGGTCTTCTCACACCAAGCCACTGCTGGTCGGCTCGATAGCGACTCTCGTTCGTCTTCTTCATTTTTTTCTACAATTTCTCCAGAAAACTTCTCTGATTCATTTCGCGACTTCCTCAGGCGGCCATTTTGATACAAATTTCCATCAAAATCAAAACCACATCCACCTACACCCTTTAAAATTGGGTTTACATGATTGCTAAGCAAAAAACATTAAATTTACAAGGCTTCCTAAACCTCAATCACGAGGTGTACAGAGATCTATCCCACACCAAATTAGCGAAGGATCACAGGCTTTAAATCACACATAAATCTGTCCTATTTTATTAACTAACATGCATGCTCCCTAAACCATTTAAAGCTTCACGCTCTGATACTAATTGAATCTATGAAAACATAATAGAAAGTCATGCATGCCCCATAACAAAGGCGAAAAAAAAAAAACACACACACACACACACAAGGCAGTGGAAGGGAAGAGAACTAATACCTTTGTGCTTTGTTATGTTCTTTGGCTGTGAAGGAAGCGATTGGACCACAGGAATAGCTTCTCCATGTGATGACGATTCCGGGATTGTTGATGCCTCCATTTGAAATCCCATGATTCGCCAACTTTGCCTTGCTTGCATTAACACCAATGCTTCTTGAGAACTCAGAATATTCCACCACCTATTCCTCGTTGGTGATACAACTTAGGCGATGAAAATCACAGTCTCAAAAACACTTCTTGATTCTTTGGTATTGATTAGCAAAATAAAAAACACAAAAATAATAATAATAAATAAATGAGAGAGAGAGAGAGTAGACAAACAAGGCTTTTGGGTTTTTTTTTTTTCTTTTGTGTGTATCCTCTGTATATACAAAACACATGACTTCAACTAATGATTATCAAAACACCGAGGTGTTGATATTTCAAAACACCCGGAGGCTATCAACAGAAGAGGTTTGGCTTAGCCTAAATTCTTATGTTCCATGAATTAAAAAACCCTTTTGGTTTAGGCTATTGGGCACTAATTATTTATTATTTTTCTTGGACCCAATGAGCCCAAAATAATAAACATTAATTATTTATTTATGGGTCTATAGAATTAACCCAATAAGTAATTAATGAGCTCAAATAAACAAAAATAATTATTTAAGCCTTTTTATCTAATTTAGACCCATGTTAATTTTTTAATTATTCAATCTGGGCTTAGGCCCTGAATAATTAATTAACTAATTAAACTAAATAATATATTTATTTTAATTTCTCTCATTTTTTTTATTTTATTCTAGTCCAAAAAATAAATTAGATTTCTTGAATAAAATATAATCCTTTTAATCGAGACCATTTTCTTGATCTAAAATTAATTAGGACTTATGGGTTATTCTGAGAACTAAAAGATACATCGCCTTGGCTACTAAAATGACCAAAATATCTCCTACTATATAAATAGTTGTATTTTGCAGTTTAAATATTTTCTAATATTACCATAAGAAAATATTGACCCCAAGAACAATGTTGTATTAGATATGTCTTCGAATTAAGGTGAAATGACTAAAATACCCCTCTAGACAATGCGGTGCATTTAGAAAGGAAAAAGTGTACTAACACCTCTCTAAAAGACATTTACCATCCTTAAACTTCTAATCCAATGAAATGCGCTAGAAGCATTCTAAGGGAAGAGGCATGAGCCAGCTAGGCGAATGAAAAGATAAGTGAATAAACTTTTAGGTAGGACTGAAAACTCTTTTCTTATTCCTTAGTTAAGCTGCATAATTTCTGAATCAGCTTGTTATTGTTATGCTTTGTAAGAATTAATTACCACTGGTACTTGTCATTACTTCTGAAGAACTGTAGATTCTTTTAAAACTATCGAATAGTGTTACGCTTATCTTGATATTATAAAATTTAAGTTTCGTAAAATTGTAAGATACCGTCCATGGTTTTATTTACTGTATATTAACTAAGCTAAAAAAAAATTAATCTGGCAAAGATATTTTGAAATAAAGATCAATATTTAACTTAAAACTCTTTTGGACGTTAAAAAAAATAAAAAAAGGAGTTAACATCACCCGCGTTAGTTAGTGTAACTTTATGTTTGTATAGGTACTTGTTTCTTCTTTCCCGCATTCTTCTTTGCTTGTGCTATCTTTTTGTATATATAACATTTCTTTTCTATTTCCTTTTATCATTTTTATGACACATTTTTCTCTTTGTTTTTGCCATCTTTCTTTTTACATTTGCTTCCCTTTTTGCTTCCTGTAAAATATTTTGCTCAAGTCTTACATATTGCTTCTACACACACACACACACATATATATATATATATATATATATATTGATTGCATCTCTATCTTGTTTTGTACTTACATCATTTTCTTTTAGTATCTATAACTTTTTGTCCCTTGTTGTGGTTTCTTCCCCTCTAAATTTTTATAATCATTCCAAAAGGGCAACCCTCTCAATCTGGAATCAATAGAGCCAGTCGTGATACATTAATAATTAAATACAAACTAATCCAATCTTACCACCTGGGCCTCCAAATACAAAGTTGTAACCCGTTAAGGGAGGCTTCGAAATATAATAATGTCCTTCGTTGTAACAGTGCGAATTAACATGCTGAATGTCGGATTCATCTGGAGCGACAGTTGCATAATCATTTAAGATAACCACAATATTTTTCATGTAACACGTATGAGTTATGTCTCCATATTCTCCACTTCCCATAGGAGGGCCATTATTATCTGGTGAGTAAACTTGACCTCCAATCCGGATGGTATCAGCACCATCGCCTAATGTGTTAAACAGCTCCCCAGGCTAATACCCAATTATCATGTCAGTAGCCATGAGATACCAATCTCCAAGTCTTGTCGCCTATAGAAGAAATTAGAAAAACACATCCTTTTACACGATTCAATTTTTTGAATGATTTAAAAGACGAGAAATTATTAAACATCAGGGAAGAGATTTTTAATAAACCAGAGAGAAGCGATTTTTGAATGCAAGAGATTAATATACAATAGAAGAATTTACCAATATTTTGTTTGTGACTAATTTCATATGATATGGACAACATTTTCAATTTTCAATACCTATAAATATTAAATACTCTTGCAACAAACTGAGAAGAACTGAAATTAATTATTCAGGGACAAATAAATGAAATTGAGTATATTACTGCAAATAATAAACGAAAGTATATGATCATACCTGGCCAATAAAAACATCGATGTCTTGTTGTTCTCCCCCTGGGTCAGAAATTTGTTCGAACACAAAATCCAGCGGTAGTTGACTACTAAGTATCACAAATCCAGGGCAACGAACATTCGTACATCCTGTTGATTGATAATTGTCTCTCTGTTTTAACGGTACAAAAGGTGCATATAGAAGAACTCAATTAATTAGGTGTAGATAGCGTAAACTTACAATAAATCTAAAACAGGTACCAGTATTTTATCATTACCATCCATGATGTATAGAATCGTGTCTGTTTATCTCCATAGAGATCAGGATTTACCTAAAATGAAATGTATTATTTGTTAGTTACACTATTCGAGCAAATTAAATGTATCTGTAATATTTGTATTAAATTGAAATTAAAGAAAGTGTGTGTGCGCCTGATTTATTCACGAATTATTTAGTTATGGTAAATCAAATATTCATTTGTTAAACACAAAAAACTTGATTTATAATTTAATTCAAAATAAATTATTCACAATTTGAAATAAATTTGAACAATTTATTTTGATTATATCGTCTTGATTTTATTGAAGTCTATCTTTGACTTAGGTAATAAAATCAAGAATATATTTTGATATATCTGATTGTATCTTCGGTGTTTAATTTGTAGAATGGACCATACAAATTAAATATTATAAGATATTTGTACATGATACGTTAATTCTGAACAAATAATGATCTATGTTTATTAACTTGAAATTTCTTGAGTTACAAAAAAGTGAGATTAATTTAATAATCATTATCTCAACATCTTTATAATTAAAATGAAATAAATATGAAACACTTATTTTGCAAAATAGAATCCATCACTTTAAATAGGCAATAATATGTCATCTTGAATTCTTCTAGGGATAGTTAAATTTGACCTTAGTAATTCAACATTGACTCTAGAATTTAATCTATATGTGTTTTGTGGTTACATGATACTGTAGAATTGAAGATCAAAATAGAGAATTGGAATAAAGGGGCGCTTTGGTCATTTTGTCTCATCAAAATGTTACTATTGATTGACAAGGTAAAATGTGAGATCGATAGATCTTAGGATAAAATTATTGACATGAGTAATTTCAATTAGTCTAAGGGTGCAATTACGTCCTTTTAGTAGGGTGTGATGCAATTTATAATTTTGGATTGACAAAATAATTTATTGAAGTTCAATCTATCTATGTCCAGTCAAATTTCTACAATTGCTTCGAATTATGGGATAAAAATAAATTATAAATATTTATAATTTATCATGATATATTGCACAAACCCAAAACTTGTATTTGAGATAGAGTAAAATAAATGGAGATATTTGTGTCCAACTATACTTATTCAGTTATGATAGTCTATGAATATTAGTATTTAAGATAGAGTAACATAGGTACCGATAGTTGGATATATCTAACTATACCTATTGGTTTAAGAATCTGTATTAATATACATAAGAAGCAACATACATTCTCTCAAGCATGGTTGTGAGTCTACCTTCAATAAAAAGAGGAGAAAAAAATAAAATAAATAATTTTTTTGTCATGAGAGATTATACTAAAAAATACTTAAAGGGTCTAGATTTTAAAGACAATAACTATAAAAATATGATTCGTTTTCATATATTTATAGATTTTAATCTAGTTATTATATAAATATATCGGTCTTATTTTTAACATTATTATTATTATTTGAAGACTTATCTAAATTGAATCAATTGACAAGGAGGACACTACATTAGCACGTTCTTATTTTTTTTGCCAAACCCCATAATAAAAATAAACCGAAAGACACAAATATTAGTGTATCAAGTCCGGAAAAATTGACAAAGGTTCTAAAGCAAACTTACGGTCCATCCCACTTGTATTTGGTTAGCGCCATTTTCAATGATTATTGAAGCTTAACTAAATTGGTGATCCCCAACATCCGGATTATAAATATGAATAGTAGCTGAGGCTCCAAGGTAGCCCTTTCCAGGACCCTGCTTCCTTTTGACAATTATTCCTGCAAACTAAAACAAAAATGCTGTTACACATTCTTCAAAGTACCATATTAAGAGCCTAAATGCTTGGATTTATATGTTGAATCCCCTGCCGATTTTCTTATTTTATTGGTTAAGTTAGGTGAAATATAGAATATATAATTTATTAGAGATACGAAGTATTGTCATGTTTGGTACATAACCAATCAATAGTATTTGCATTAGTAACAAATACATGTCTTCCAATTTTAGAATGCTTTAATTTTCCTCTCAATGGCAATAAAAACAAAACAGTTAATTCTTTTTGCAGTTTAACAAACGTATACGTAGTCAAGTCTCCTCCCCATTCTCTCCTAAAACAACGCTTTATAAAATATTTTGAATTTTGATAGTTGGCATTTTGTTAAAGAATTAAATATCCAGCAGAACTATGTAGAATTGATGCCTTACGTCGAAAAGGCTGTTAGTTTTGCTCGCATAAGAATCTCTGGCTCTTCCCAATTACATGGAAGTCGCTGCTGGAATTAAGCTAGAAATCAAAACCCCAAGAAGAACTCCTACTATAGATTTGGAAGCCATAAGCTAACAGTACTATCACTTCAAATTTCTACGTCAGAGCGACATTTATAAGTGACTTAGACTGCTGAAAATATGGTAAGTTGAACAGAAGAGAAATGTTAAACGTGTTGAAAGCTGGACGAGCTTGTATAGTAAAAACATTAAAAATTTGATTCGACAATCCTATATTTCTCTTTTAGCACATTCGTCCAGTTGCAAGTTGTAAAGAATTTTTATCTTTTTATAGAAAAAAAAATAATATAACAGCTAAATTGGGATCAAATATTTATTCCTTCTTAAATTCAATTATTACTCTCAAAGCACTAATTTGGGATGGTTAATTAGTAACTAATATGCTGGACGAGCTTGTAAGGTAAAATCAATAAAAATATGGTTCGCAAATCATATATTTCTGTTTTAGCACATTCGTCCACTTGCAAGTTGTAAAGAACTTTTATCTTTTTATAGAAAAAAATAATAAAACAGCTAAATTGGAATCAAATATTTATTCCTTCTTAAATTCAAATTTTACTTTCAAAGCACTAATTTAGGATGGTTAATTAGTAACTAATATATATATATATATATATATATATATATATGTCATATTTAGCAATCTTCTTAAAATCCAATTTAGATATAAGAATAGTCACTACAAGAAAAAACCAAATTAGCGACGGATATTTGCAACGCTACTTTGCTATGGAATAGAAATGGAAGCAAAAATTTTGAAAATAATTTTTTTAAAAAAAAATTTCTATCATCACAAATTTAATTAGTGCTAATTATTCATTAGCACTAATTAAAAAAATTTCAGTCGTCACTAATTTGCGATGGTCTTTTTTCAAATTTAATTAACAGTAAAAAATTAAAGTGTCGTCACAAATCCGTCGCAATTAAAGAGGGGCTTGTGACGACATTCCAAAATTTAAAAATAAATTTATTTTTTAAAATTGAAAAATAAGCCCTCGCAAATCTGTCGCAATTAGCGTGGGATTTACAACAACCATCCAAAAATTTAAAATAAATTTATTTTTTTAAAATTAAAAAAAAAGCCCTCCCAAATCCATTGCAAATTTGCTAGGGATTTGTGACAGCAATTCAAAATATAAAAATAAATTTATTTTTTAAAATTACAAAAAATAAACCCTTGCAAATCTGTTGCAATTAGTGAGGGATTTGTGACGGCCTTCCAATTTTTAAAAATAAATTTATTTTTTAAAATTGAAAAAATCAGCACTCGCAATCCATTGCAAATTACTAGGGATTTGCGACAGCCATCCAAATTTTAAAAATAAATTTTTTTTTAAAATTGAAAAACTAAGCCTCGCAAATCCGTCACAAGTTTGCAAGGGCTTTGCAATGACCATCCAAAATTTTAAAATAATTTTTTAAAAAAATTAAAAAAATAAGCCCTCGCAAATTTGTCGCAAATTTGAGAAGAATTTGCGATGGCCATTCAAAATTTAAAAATAAATTTATTGTTTAAAATTGAAAAGATAATCCCTCGCAAATCCGTCACAATTAGTAAGGAATTTGGGACGGCCATCCAAAATTTCAATTTAAACTTATTTTTTTAAAATTGAAAAAATGAGCCCACACAAATCCATTGCAAATTTGCAAGGGCTTTGCGATGACCATCCAAAATTTCAAAGTATTTTTTTTTTCAAATTGAAAAAATAAGCCCTTGCAAATACATCACAAATTTTCCATTGATTTGTGACGGCCATTCGAAATATAAAAATAAATTTATTTTTTTTAAATTAAAAAAATAACCCCTTGCAAATCCGTCATATTTAGCGAGAGATCTGCAACGACCTTTCAAAATTTACAAATAAATTCAATTTTTTATAAATTTAAAAAATAAGCCCTCGCAAATCTGTCACAAATTAGTGATAGATTTGTGAGGGCCATCCAAAATTCAGAAATAAATTTATTTTTTAAAATTAAAAAATAATCCCTCGCAAATCTATCACAATTAGCAAGGAATTTGCGACAGCAATCTAAAATTTTAAAATGAATTTATTTTATTAAAATTAAAAAAATAAGGCCTCGTAAATTCGTCGCAAATTTGAGAGGGATTTGCGATGGTCATCCAAAATTTAAAAATAAATTTATTGTTTTAAAATTAAAAAAATAAGCCATTGCAAATCCATTGTAAATCTATCACAAAATTTAAAAATAAATTTATTTTTTAAAATCGATAAAAAAATCCCTCACAAATCCGTTGCAATTAGTGAGGGATTTGCAACGGTGATCCATAATTTAAAAAAAAATTGTTTTTTTAAAACTGAAAAAAAAAGCCCTCACAATTCCGTCGTAAATTTGCGAGAGATTTGCACTGGCCATCCAACATTTAAAAATATTTTTAAAAAAATTGAAAAAATAAGCCGTCATAAATCCATCACAAATTTGTGAGGGATTTGTGATGGCCATCCGAAATATAAAAATAAATTAGTTTTTTTAAAAAAAATTGACAGTAATAAGCCTTTGCAAATTCGTCGCAATTAGCGAGGGATTTGCGACAGTCATCTAATATTTAAAAATAAATTTATTTTTTTAAAATTGAAAAATTAGACATTGCAAATTCGTCACAAATTTGTAAAAGATTTGTGATAGCCATCCAAAATTTTAAAATACTTTTTTTTTTCAAATTAAAAAAAAAAAGCCCTCACAAATACATCGTAAATTTGCTAGAGATTTGCGATGACCATCTGAAATAAAAAAATAAATTTATTTTTTAAAATTGAAAAAAATAAGCACTCGCAAATCCGTTGCAATTAGTGAGGGAATTGCGACAGCTTTTCAAAATTGGAAAATAAATTTATTTTCTTAAAATTAAAAAAAAGCACTCGCCAATCCATTGCAAATTGACATGGATTTGTGATGGCCATCCAAAATATAAAAATAAATTTTTAAAAAAAATTGCATAAAATAAGCCATCGTAAATCCGTAGTAATTAGTGAGGGATTTGCGACGGCCTTTCAAAATTTAAAAATATTTTTTTTAAAATTGAAAAATTAAGCACTTGCCAATCTGTCACAAATTGTAAGGGATTTGTGATGGCCATCCAAATTTTCAAAAGAATTTTATAGTTTTAAAACTAAAAAAAATAAGCCATTGCAAATCCGTCGCAGATCCGTCGCAAAATTTAAAAATAAATTAATTTTTTCAAAATTGAAAAAATAATCCCTCACAAATCCGTTGCATTTAGCGAGGAATCTACGATGACCATCCAAAATTTAAGAATAAATTTATTTTTTTAAATAGAAAAAATAAACGCTGACAAATTTGTTGCAAATTTGTGAGGGATTTGCGACGGCCATTGAAAAAATAAGCCCTCGTAAATAGGTCACAAAATTTGTAGTGGATTTGTGATAGCCATCCAAAATTTAAAAATAAATTTATTTTTTTAATTAAAAAATTAAGCCCTCACAAATCCATCGCAAATAGTGAGCGATTTGCAACGGCCATCCAAATATAAAAATAAATTTATTTTCTTAAAATTATAAAAATGAGCCCTCACAAATCCGTCATAAATTTGCAAGAGATTTGTGACAACCATCCAAAATTAAAAACTAAATTTATTTTTTAAAATTAAAAAATTAATCCCTCGCAAATAGTGAGGGATTTGCGACGACCATAAAAAATTTAAGAATAAATTTATTTTTTTTGAAATTGAAAACATAAGCTCTCGCAAATTCGTGAGGGATTTGTGATGGCTATCCAAAATTTAAAAATAAATTCATTTTCTAAAATTAAAAAAATATTCGTCAAAAATTCGTCGCAATTAGTGAGAGATGTGTGATAGCCATCTAAAATTTAAAAATAAATTAATCTTTTTAAATTGAAAAAATAAGCCCTCACAAATCCGTTGCAAATTAGCGAGAGATTTGTGATGGCCATCCAAAATTTAGAAAACATTTTTTTTTAAATAAAAAAATAAACTATCCCAAATTTGTCACAATTAGAGAGGGATTTGTGACGGTCATCCAAAATTTTAAACTAAATTTATTTTTTTTAAATTTTAAAAATAATCCCTTGCAAATTCGTCGCAAATTTGAAAGGGATTTGTGACGGCCATCCCAAATTTAAATATAAATTTATTGTTTTAAATTAAAAAAAAATCCCTCACAAATCCGTTGCAAATCTATCATAAAATTTAAAAATAAATTTATTTCTTCAAAATTAAAAAAAAAAGCCTCGCAAATCCGTCGCAAAGTTGCGAGGGAATTGTGATGGCCATCCCAAATTTAAAAATAAATTTTTTTCTAATTGTAAAAATAAGACCTTGCAAATACATCGCAAATTTGGCACGATTTGTGACGGCCATCTGAATTATAAAAATAAATTTATTTTTAAAAATTACAAAAAAGCCCTCGCAAATCCGTCGCAATTAATGAGGGATCTGCGATGCCATTCCAAAATTTAAAAATAAATTTATTGTTTTAAAATTGGAACAATAAGCACTCACCAATCTGTCACAATTCCTTGGAATTTGTGACAGCCATCCAAAATTTAAAAATAAATTTATTTTTTTAAAATTGAAAAAATAAGCCCTCGCAAATCTTTCCCAAATTTGTGAGGGCTTTGCAATGGCCATCCAAAATTTTAAAATAAATTGATTTTTTAGAATTTAAAAAACAAGCCCTTGCAAATCCGTCACAAATTAGAGAGTGATTTGCGATGGCCATCCAAAATTTTAAATAAATTTATTGTTTTTAAAATTAAAAAAAACCTCACAAATCCGTTACAAATCTGTCGCAAAATAAAAAATAAATTTATTTTTTTAAAATTGAAAAAATAATCCCTCGCAAATCCGTTGAAAATTTGAGAAGGATTTGAGGCGGCCATGCAAAATTTGACAATAAATTTATTTTTTAAAAATTTTCCCTCTCAAACCTATCGCAATTAGTGAGGGATTTATGATGGCCAACTAAAATTTAGAAATAAATTTATTTTTTTAAAATTAAAAAAATAAGCCCTCGCATATTCGTTGCAAAATTGAGAGGAATTTGTGATGGCCATCCAAAATTTAAAATAAATTTATTGTTTTAAAATTACAAAAATAAGCCCTCATAAATTTGTTGTAAATCAGTCACAAAATTTTAAAATAAATTTATTTTCTAAAATTGAAAAAAAATAATCCCTCACAAATTCGGTGCAATTAGTGAGGGATTTGTGATGCTAATCCATAATTTAAAAATATTTTTTTTTAAAACTAAAAAATAAGCCCTCGCAATTCCGTCGCAAATTTGCAAGGGATTTGCGATGACCATCCAAAATTTAAAAATAATTTTTTAAAAAAATTAAAAAAATAAGCTGTTGTAAATCCATCACAGATTTGTGAGGGATTTGTGACGGCCATCCGAAATATTAAAATAAATTATTTTTTTAAAATTGAAAATAATAAGTCCTTACAAATTCATTGCAATTAACAAGGGATTTGTGACGGCCATCCAATATTTAAAAATAAATTTATTTTTTTCAATTTGAAAAAATAAGACCTCACAATATGTTGTAAATTTGCCAGGGATTTGTGACGGGCATCCGAAATATAAAAATAAATTTATTTTTTTAAAATTGAAAAAATTATGCCTTCGTAAATTCGTTGCAATTAGCAAGGGATTTGCGATGACCTTCTAAAATTTAAAGATAAATTTATTTTTTTAAAAGTAAAAAAATAAGCACTCGCCAATCCATCGCAAATTGCCAGGGAATTGCAACGGTCATCTAAAATTTAAAAATAAATTTATTTTTTAAAATTAAAAAAAATAAGTCCTCACAAATTCATCGCAAATTTGAGAGGGATTTGAGATGGCCATCCAAAATTTAAAAATAAATTTATTTTTTTAAAATTAAAAAAATAAGCCCTCACAAATCCGTTGCAAATTTGTCGCAAATTTTAAAAATAAATTTATTTTTCTAAATTTGAAAAAAAAATCTCTCGCAAATTTGTTGCAAATTTCAGAGGGGTTTGAGATGGCCATCAAAATTTTAAAAATAAAATTATTTTTTAAAATTGAAAAAAATAAGCCCTCGCAAATCCGTCGCAAATTTGCAAGGGCTTTGCGGCAACCATCCAAAATTTTAAAATAAATTTATTATTTTAGAATTAATAAAATAAACCCTCGTAAATCCGTCGCAAATTGTAAGGGATTTGCGATGGCAATCCAAAATTTAAAAATAATTTTTTTAAAATTAAAAAAAAAAGCCCTTGCAAATACATCACAAATTTGCCAAGGATTTGCGATGGCCATCCGAAATATAAAAATAAATTTATTTTTTTAAATTGCAAAAAATAAGCTCTTGCAAATCCGTTGCAATTAGCGAGGAATCTACGATGGCCTTCCAAAATTTAAAAATAAATTTATTTTTTTAAATTAAAAAATTAAGTACTCACCAATTTGTCACAAATTGTAAGGGATTTGTGATGGCCATCAAAATTTTAAAAATAAATTTATTGTTTAAAATTAAAAAAATTAGCCCTCGTAAATCCGTCTCAAATTTGCAAGGGCTTTGCGACGGCCATCCAAAATTTTAAAATAAATTTATTTATCTAAAATTAAAAAAAAAACCTCGCAAATCCATCACAAATTTGAGAGGGATTTGCGATGGCCATCCAAAATTTATAAATAAATTTATTGTTTTAAGATTAAAAAAGTTAGCCCTCGCAAATTCGTTGCAAAATTTAAAAATAAATTTATTTTTTAAAATTGAAAAAATTTTCCCTTGCAAATCCATCGTAATTAGCGAGGGATTTGCGACAGCCATAAAAAATTTAAAAATAAAATTATTTTTTGAAATTGAAAAAATCTGCCCTCGCAAATCCATCACAAATTTTTGAAGGATTTGCAACAGCCATCTAAAATTTAAAAATAAATTTATTTTTTTAAAATATAAAAAACAAGTCCTCACAAATCCATCATAATTTGTGAGGAATTTGCGATAACCATCTAAATTTTAAAAATGATTTTATTTTTTTAAAATTAAATAAATGCAAATCCATCGAAAATGAGTAAGAGATTTGCAACAGCCATCCAAAATTTAGAAAAAATAAGCCGTGGCAAATCTATTGCTAATTAGCGAATTTGTTAATTTAATTACTAATTATCTACTTGATAGTATATAATTAGTGAATCCGTTGCTAATTGCAGATTTGATATATACATATATTAATATATATGTATATTATTATCGCATTTTTATACATACATACATATATATACATATATTAATATAGCATTTTTGTATACATATATATATATATATATATGTTAATATACTTTTTTAATATAAAAATAAATACATATACATACATATATACATATTTATTTATGTTAGTATGTGTGTGTCTATATATATATATATATATATATATATATATACATACATATTAATATCTATATTTACAGATATATCTATGTATATGTTATAATACTTTTTTAATATGTTAATATATACATATTTATACACACACACATATATATATTCATACAAATTAATATATATACATACATATATATATATACATTTAATTGCGATAGATACATATATATCATATTCATACATACATACATACACTTAATAGTATCTTATTATACATATAAATATTTCAACTTAATAATGTCTTTTCGCATATTTTACAATTTCAACACACACACACACACACAATCAAACTTTAAATTTTTTTGTGAATTTTTTAGATTCGCGACGGATTTGCAAGGGATCATGGTTTCAAATCCATTGCAGTTAGCATTTCATCCTCTTAATAATAATAAGTGGATTTGCGACGGCTATCCAAAATTAACATTTCATCCACTAAAATTTTTTTGTCATCGCTAATCCGTTGCTGAATTAATTAATTTTTTTAAATAAAAAGTTTTGGCCGTCGCAAATCCATTGCTAAATTAATTAATTTTTTAATAAATAAAATTTTTGGCCTTCGCAAATTCGTCGTTGTTTGTGATAGATTTTCATTCTATCACAAATTGCGATGCCTTTTTTAGTGACGGATTAGCGACATCGTTAATTTGGTTTTTTCTTGTATTGAATTACATCTCCTAATTTAAAATTACTTAAAGTAATTGTACAAGTTAATAAACTAATTCATACTAAAGCAAATAAGATAAGAATATTTAAGATTACTACAAACATTTGATTAACATTTCATCCACTTAATAATAACAACAACAACACCACATGTTGTTAAGGTATTTGGTTTTCATTTTTTATGTGTCAATATGGCTATGGTTGAAATAGGATTTAGGTGCATAGTTTTCCTTTTTAATTAGCATTTGAGACTATGAAAGTATTTTGATATTATTTTTTAGGCTGGCATATTACTAGAGCAATTTTCTTCCTGCCAGAGCAAGCTTTAGTAATGTGACAATATTATCCTTCCCCAAAAAGTCCATTCTCTCTCTCAACATTTAATATTTTCTCTCTTCTCTTTCCTCTCTCATTCTTTTCTTGTCCTCCTTCTTTGTTGTTCTCTTTCTCTCTCCTCTTTCCTCACTCATCTCATCTCCTCCTTTCCTTTGTTGCCTGTATATAATTGCTCCAACATTCAATATTTTCTCTATCCTCTTTTCCTCCTTCATTTCTTGTTCTCATTCCTCTCTCCTCTTTCCTCACTCATCTTATCTCCTTTCCTTTGTTTTTCTTTATGCAATTGCTGGGCATATTAACCTCAATAAAACTGATACCTATAAGAATGCTTGAAGTTTTTTTTCTCACTTATGTTTCTTTGGCTTCTTGTGCTTTGGTTCATTTGTGTGTGTAGCGAAGGTTTTGCCATTTTCAGTTCACTGCAATTCAAGCATCGAACTTGGTCTTTTCTTTATATAATGGATGAAGTAGGATTACATGACACACTTAGATGGAACTAATCAAGATCCCAAGAATTTAAGACCCAAATTCACTAGACATTTGCTTTGATATTTCAATGTAACATGCAATTTCATTCTTAACCTAGTCTAAGAGGGCATACATCCCAACAATCTCCCACTTGTACTCTAAAACTAAGTGTGTCCATAGGTTCCCACCTTTATGGCATCTAAGTATCTTCTCAAGACTCTCTTAGCCAAAGGCTTAGTGAAGGGATATGCTAGATTGTTTTTCGAGGCAATCTATTCCACTACGACTTCCCATCTCTGCATGATATCCCGGATTAGGTGATACTTTTCCTCAATGTGCTTCCCCTTTTTGTAGTTTCTGGGTTCTTTAGATTTCCTTGGATGCCTCCGAAACTGCCATGTACTCAGCTTCCATGGTTAAGTCAGTAATACAAGATTGCTTGATACTCCTCCATGAAATGGCTCCTCCAAACAAGGTGAAGAAATATCCACTAGTGGATTTTCTCTCATCTTTATCTACCTGGAAGTCTGAGTCTGTATATCCTATAGAAACCAAGTCATTAGTCCTGTAGACCAGCATTTAATCTCATGTACCCTTAAGATACTTGAGAATATGCTTTACAACAGGGTAAAGAACCTCTCTAGGGTTTGACTAATATATGCTAACTAAGCCTACGATAAAGTAGATATCTAGCCTACTACATAACATGGCATACATGAGACTTCCTATAGTTAAAGCATAGGGAATCCTACTCATTCTATCTTTTTCTTGTTGTGACTTTAGACAGTTCTTTGAAGAAAAAGACAACCAATGTCTGCAAGGGATTAGTGCTCCCTTGCATGAGTCCATGCTGAACTAGGCTAGCATCTTGTCCATATGTGTAGTTTGGGATAATCCTAATATTCTCTACTTCCTATTTCTAAGAAGCTTTATCCGAAGAATATAACTGGCTTCTCCCAAGTCCTACATACTAAATTGACTAAATAGCTAAACCTTTGTAGATGACAATGACCCTACATCATTTCTAATGAGTAGAATGTCTTCCACATATAGTAAAAGAAAAACCATATTTATGCCTTCCAGTTTCTTGTACACATATGGTTCATCCTCATTTTGAATGAAACCATAAGATTTTACAGTCTCATCTAAATGAATGTTTCATGCTCTGGATGCCTGATTAAGTCAATTGATGGATTTCTTAAGTATACAACCTATATACTCTTGGCCTTCAGCAATAAAATCTTTTGGTTCGGACATATAGATGTCTTCACTAAGATGACCATTTAAAAATACTGTCTTGACATCCATTTGCCATATCGCATAATCATAATGACATGCGATGGTAAGAAGGATACGGATGGACTTAAGCATGGCTTCCGGGGAAAAGGTTTCTTCATAATCGATTCATTCTTTCTGAGTATACTCTTTTGCCACAAACCTAACTTTGAAAGTTTCTACCTTCCCATTTGTTCATCTCTTCCTCTTATATACCTACTTACACCTAATGGATTTTATCGCTTCAAGTGAAGTTGCAAGATCCCAAACCTGATTGAAGTATATAGACTCAATCTCAACTTTCATTGCTTCATTCCATATTCAATTGAAACCAAATTTTGTCTAAAATCAGGAACAAATAAAACTTCCTTCAATATAACTATTCTATTACAATAAAAAATAAGTTCCAGTTCTCCCACTGCAAGGGCCCAAACTTGTGCCCCATTTCCCACGCATAATCTATGTTCACCTTTCTGGAGATTCTAATCTTTCTAACCTTTGCAAGGAGTTAAGGATGTGAACAGTGGCTTCTGAATCAACAATCCAAGTGGAAGTTGATTCAACCATTGATATAGACTCTAGATAGAATACATTAGCTGTGGGGTTTTTCTTATCTTGAAGATCTGGACACTCCTTTTTCCAGTGTCCCTTATTCCCACATTTGAAGCATTGGCCCTTGGGTTTGTCTTTGGGCTACAACTTGGGCTAGTGAACTGTATTACCCTTCTTATTCTTGAAATTTCTGGGCTTGGGTCAAGTTCTTGAAAAAGAAGCCATCATAGCCCTTGCTTGTAGCTTCATGACCTTTTCCGCCACCTGGAGCCCTTTTATTAACTCAGTTAAACTTATGTTTAACTTATTCATATTGTAGTTCAACTTGAACTAAGTAAAAGAGCCCGACAGAGATTCGAGAACCATTTTCACTTGGCTCTCAGGGTCAATGACAGCCCTCAAGATTTTCACTTCCTTGAATGCAGTGATCATTTTGAGCATATATTTTTGACTAATGCTCCTTTAGCCATCTTGGTGTTAATGATTGTTCGAAGAGCCTCAAGCCTTGCAGGTCAGCTCTTGTCCGCAAACATCGTGGTTAGTGACGTACTAATATCGTATGCAGTTATCATGTGCTCATATTTGGATTGGAGCACATTAGACATGGAGGCTAACATGTAGCATTTTGCCATCTCATCAACCTTTTTCCATTCCATCTCACCCCCTCGCTCCTCTTTGGTGGACCCCTCCCCAATCACAAGACAAGTTTCGTAAAGGACATACTTATTCTCTTTAGCTATGAGAATTATGTCCAAATTCATTTTTCAAACCACATAGTTGGGACTCATTAGCTTATTCTCTCATTGAATAACGGCTAAGGGACTGAAAGAACCTCCACTAACAAATTTTGAAAAATTAAAAGAAAAATAAAAGAAAATCTCAGATTTGTGAAAACAAAAATAATTTTGTGCACTTTATCCTCATATTAAACTGATAATAGTTAACCCCATCATTATTATCTTTAACATGATTAATTTGACTTTTAGAAAAACTGACATAGCTTCTTGGAAAGATTAACAGTTTTCCAAGCTAAGTGTGTATTGAAGGTTTAAAAGGGGCAAGCAAAGCACGCAGTGGAAGCAAAAACTAGAAAAAACTGAAGAATAGGAAACACACAGGCCAGAGCCGGAGTCGGTTTCGACGGCCTCAGCAGGCACCGGTCACGGCCTAGCGGGACTCCGAGGGAAAATTTTTTTTACCTCTTTTCCTCGTTCTCAGAATTAACTGGATTGGAATGTGTGGGACTGGGGTAGGTGCACTGGTGGAAACCTCTGGTGCAATTCTTGCAAGCCTCCTACTTCGTCTATGCATGTATATGAGCGCCAACCTCTCGATTTTCCAGTATATGGCTTGCCTAATCCACGTTTGGTGAACAACTCATAGGGCTAAGGAATTTTTCTTGGAGAGAGAAAGGAGGCGTCTGTTTTTTTTTTCTCATGCTAGAAGAAAAAAAAAAAAACAACGTTGTTTTTTTAACCCTTAGAAGAGTAAAAATCACATCCTTCTTTATCCTCCTATTTAACCTAAATAAAACCCTAAGTTAAACTGGATTGGCCTATTGGACTCTTAGTTTAGCCTTTTGGATTAAATTAATTATTATAATTAGAACCAAATAAATGGCCCAATAAATAATTAATTTTCTAGCCCAAATAAAATAGTCCAATTAACTAGCCTATATTAGTTTAGTCCCAAGTCAATCTTTAATTATTCAAACTGGGCCAAAGCCCTGAACAATTAATTAACCCACCAAACCAATTTAATTAATTTTCTTTCTCCATGGACCTTTATTTTATTCTAGCCCAATAATTAAATCAAACTACTTAAATAAAATAAATTCTATTTAATTTAATTTAAGACCAATTCCTTAGCTTGTATTTAATTAGGACTCACGGTCTATACTGTGGACCAAAAGACACACCGTCTTGGCTACTAAAATGACCAAAATACCCTTGTCATATAAATAGTTGTATTTTTATTTTAAATATTTTCTAATATCACCATAAGGAAATATTGACTCCAAGGACAATCTTGTGTTAGCAAAGTCTCCGACCTGTAGGTGAAATGACTAAAATACCCCTCTATACATCACCCTATATTAGAGAGGAAGAAATGTACTAACACCTCTCTAAATGACATCTACCACCCTTAGGCTTCTAGTCCAATGATCCACAACTCCTTGGATTATTTCCGCTTCCCAAGGAAGCTACCCTAAAGCAAACATTCAAGTCATGTTTCCCAGGGCCCTGGATATTTAGATTATTTAGACAACCACAAGGGGCGATATAGTATAGAAACTATCTTGTATAAGTCTATCTTAACTAACTAGTCACACATACCCAACATGCAAGTATATTGGTCCTACGATAAAACCTTAACTATTGCACATCAAAGTACATGCTTCCAGCTTCGTCGGACCACCAACTCATACTCAAGTCGTAGAGTACCAGTCCATGTTGTAGCTGTAGTAATCTAAGTTTCTACCATATAGTACTTTTAAAAACCACTACTACAGGTCCTGTTCTACGTATTCGAAATACACTTATGTCATGAAGTGAGTGGACTACTCACTAGCTAAAGGTAAGCTATTATCCATTTGGAATTCACAACATAATAACCTAGACATGAAGAGATACCCATTCTCATCAATCGGTTAAGAACAAACGTTGATGTGTTATGTAACCCGTGATCCATACCTTACTATGAAAGACCACCATTCATATGGACCACTTACTTAAACACAATGGGTCTTTTCCAAACGTAATTGTGCATAAATAAAAATGTAAATTCACAAATAATTTTTGAAAATAAATTCTTTTATTAAAACATTTGATGTTTACATTAGAAATCTAGTCTAAGAGGGCATATTTCCCAACAATCTCCCACTTGCACTCCAAGACTACATAAGTTCGTAGGTGCCCACCCCTATGGCATCTAAGTATCTCTTGAAGACTCTCTCAGCTAAAGGCTTGGTGAATGGATATGCTAGATTATTCTCTGGGGCAATCTGGTCCACTATGATTTCTTGTCTCTAGATGGAATTCCAGATCAGGTGGTACTTCTTCTCAATGTGCTTTGCCTTCTTGTGGTTCCTGAGTTCTTTGGATTGTGATACTACTCCAGTGTTGTCACAATACATCACAATTGGCCTGTCCATGTGTGGCACGACTCCATATTCTGAAAGGAACTTTCAGAGCTAGATTGCTTCCTTGGATGCCTCCGAAGCTGCCACATACTCAGCTTCCATGGTTGAGTCAACAATGAAAGATTGCTTGATACTCCTCCATGAAATGGCTCCTCCAGACAAGGTGAAGACAAATCCACTAGTAGATTTTCTCTCATCCTTATCTGCCTGGAAGTCTAAGTCTGTGTATCCTGTAGGAACTAAGTCATCAATCCTGTAAACCAATATATAATCTCTTGTTCCCTTGAGGTACTTGAGAATATACTTTACAGCTTGCCAATGAACCTCCCTAGGGTTTGACTGATATATGCTAACTAAGCCTATGACAAAACAGATATCTGGCCTAGTACACAACATGGCGTATATGAGACTTCCCACAACCGAAGCATAGGGAATCCTACTCATTTTGTCCTTTTCTTCTTGAGACTTGGGACAGTCTCTTGAAGAAAATGACAACCTATGTCTGCAAGGAATTAGAGCTCCCTTGCATGAGTACATGCTGTACTTAGCTAGCATCTTGTCAATGTATGCCGATTGGGATAATCCTAACATTCTCTGCTTCTTATTTCTAAGAAGTCTAATCCCAAGAATATAGCTGGCTTCTCCCAAGTCTTTCATATTGAATTGACTAGACAGCCAAATCTTTGTAGATGACAATGACCCTATATCATTTCTAATGAGTAGAATGTCATCGACATACAAGACAAGAAAAATCACATTAATACCTTCTAGTTTTCTGTACACGTATGGTTTATCCTCGTTTTGAGTGAAACTGTAAGACTTTACATCTCGTCAAAATGAATGTTCCATGCTCTCGATGCCTGCTTAAGTCCATAAATGGACTTCTTAAGCTTGCAAACCATATGTTCTTGGCCTTTAGCAATAAAGCCTTCTGGTTGGGACATATAGATGTTTTCACTAAGATGGCCATTTAAAAATGATATCTTGACATACATTTGTCATATCTCATAGTCATAATGACATGCGATGGCAAGAAGGATACGGATGGACTTAAGCATGGCTACTGGGAAAAGGTTTCCTTATAATCGATTTCCTCTTTCTGAGCATACCCTTTCGTCACAAGCCTAACTTTGAAGGTTTTCACCTTCCCATCCACTCCTCTCTTCCTCTTGTATACCCACTTACACCCAATGGGTTTTATCCCTTCAGGTGAAACTACAAGATCCCAAACCTGATTGAAGTACATAAACTCAATCTTGGCTTTCATTGCTTCATGCCATAGATTTGCATCGGCATCAGTAATAGCCTCCTCGTATCTAGTGGGGTCTTGTTCCTTATAGTCGGAGACTAGCTCGAAAGCATCTCCAGTCTATCTTTCTGGAACCCTCGACACTCTCCCATTATGACGAAGCTCTATTTGTATAGGCTCTTGAGGCTGTGCCTCTTATTGTTCCACAAACGGGTCAGAAGAAGTTGATTCCAAAGATAACTTCTCCTCAAGTTCCAACCTAGTTAAACATTTAGTGGAAGTACTTTGATTATCCTCTAAGTATCTAGCATTGGTACTTACCAGTACTTTCTGCTCTTTAGGATGATAAAAGTAACCACTCTTTGTCCCTTTTGAATACCTAACAAAATAGCATAATTCTGATCTTTGTCCCCGGCGCAGATAGCTGGGATACTATCACATGATGTACCATGTAGTCCTTGAATTCACCAAGGAGATACTCTCCATCACGATCCGATCGTAAGGTCTTGATCAATTTACTTATCTAATGCTCCACTTTAGCCTTAAACTTCTTGAACTTGTCAAAAGAGTCAGACTTGTGTCTCATCAGGTAAATAAAACTAAACCTCATACAATCATCCATGAAAGTGATGAAGTACTCAAAACCCCCTCTAGTTGGTGTAGACAATGGACCATACACATCAGTGTGAACAAGACTCAATACCTTATTGGCTCTATCCACCTTAGGGGTAAATGACCGTTTGGTCATCTTTCCCATTAGGCAAGATTTACACTGAGGCCAATTTTTCAATCTCAATAAGCCCAAAGGCCCATCATGGATTAACCTCTGAATCCTAGTTGAGTTGATATGACCCAACCTTAGATGCCAAAGATGAGAGTCATTGATATTGGTTTTTCTATTCCTTGTTAAAGGTTCAGATTAAGTGTTATTTAATTGATTTTTAATAGGGTTTAAGAAGAATAGATTCCTATACATGTTCCCAGTACAAAAAATTTCTCTATCTCTACTGATAGAAATACCAGAATGGAAAGATACAGAATATCCTTGATTTATTAGTTTTGCAACTGAAATCAAATTCTATCAAAATCCAGGTACATATAAAATATCCTTTAAAACCACTATTCTATTACAATAAAAAATAAGATCCAGCTCTCCCACTGCAAGGGCCCAGACTTGTGCTCTATTTCTCACATGTAGTCTATGTTCACCTTTCTGGAGTCTTCTAATCTTTCTAAACTGCTGCAAGGAGTTACAGATGTGATCAGTAGCCCCTGAATCAATAATCCAAGTGGAAGTTGATCTAACCATTGAAATAGGCTCTAGATAGAAAACATTACCTGTGGGGGTTTTCTTGGCTTGAAGATTTGGACACTGCTTTTTCCAATGTCCCTTCATTCCATAATTGAAGCACTTGCCCTTGGGTTTGTCCTTGGGTTGGGCCACTGCGTTTTCTTTCTTCTTCTTAAACTTTTTGGGCTTGGGCCCAGTTCTAGAAGATGAAGCCTTAGCAATCATAGCCTTAGATTGTGGCTACATGACCTTCTCTGCCATCTGGAGTTCCTTTATCAACTCAGTTAAACTTATGTTTAACTTGTTCATGTTGTAATTTAACTTGAACTGAGTAAAGGAACCTGGTAGAGATTCGAGAACCATGTCCACTTGGCTTTCGGGGTCAATGACAGGCCCTAGGATTTTTGCCTCCTCGAAAGCAGCAATCATCGTGAGTATATGCTCTATAACTGATGCTCCCTCAGCTATCTTAGTGTTTATGATAGTTCAAAGAGCCTCCTGCCTTGCGGGCCTGCTCTTATCTACGAATATCGTGGCTAATGATTGACTGATATCATACGCAGTGGCAATGTGCTTGTGTTTTGACTGGAGCATATTAGACATGGAGGCTAACATATTGCAGCGTACCATTTCGTCAGCCTTCTTCCTTACCTTCTCAGCCTCTCACTCTTCTGTAGTAGAACCTTCCCCGATAATAGGTCAGGTTTCGTAAAGGACATACTTATACTCTTTCGCTGTGAGTATTATATCCAAGTTCCTCTTTCAATCCACATAGTTTGGTCCCGTTAGCTTATTCTCTCGGAGAATAATGGCCAAAGGACTAAAAGAACTTCCCACCATTTATGAAAAAATCGAAAATAAAAGAAAAATATTTAGTGTGAAAACAAAAAAAAAAAAAAAATTGTGCACTTTATCCTTATATTAAAACTGATAGTAATTAATTTGGCTCTTAGAAAAACTAACATAGCTTTGTGGGAAGATTAATAGTTCCCTAAGCTAAGTGTGTTAACCACCACAAATTAATTTCCCTTATAGGTAATGATCTAGAAGATAACTCTATCGAGGGGATGGCCGTTTCCTCTCATTTCCTATGGACATATCTCGCACTATAACCTCCAACGTGGGCTGGCCGATCATAGCACGTGTCCCAAGTTATTAATTACATCCCTCCATTAGATTTAGATCCTTGTGGCATCCCCATCCTATACAGGTTCACTCCCAGAGTGACACGAGAGGACCCATGATCTCTAATGAGGATCATGATGGAAGCCGTAGAGCCGTTGGAACCCTTCTCCCACTTAGTCTTTTAAAATAAGGTTTTTCTGCAAAAATATTCTTTTGAAAATTTCCATTAAGTTTTCCCTTAACTCAAAAATATATCTAAATCCATTAAAATCTCTATGTCAAGGTTTATATCCTTTGAGAGATTTTTCCATGGACTAATTTTATTTAAGTTAAAAACTTAATGATTTCAAAAATTTTCCAATTAAAACTTTCTAGAGACTTTGGTCTCAAGTTTATTTGACAAAACAAATTTTCTTGTGCAAAAATAAAACAAAATGGCTTTCTATTTTAACTTACAAAAATATCTAAATCCAATATATTTTCTATGTCAAGGATTAAATCATTTGAGAAAATATCTAAGGATTAATTTTTGTTCAAGCTAAAATAACCATTTAATTTGTAGAAAAATGTTTTCCTTGTCAAAAACATTCCCAAAGACTTTGGTCTTTGAGAAAACATGCACATAGTTACCAAAAATAAATAGCATGCTAGAAAACAGTAGACGTTTTCATACTCTTCTATATTTAAAACTAAGTGCCCAGATAATAGAATTAAATACATTAATTAATTAATTAATAGCCTTGTTTAATCCTAAAATCTCTTACTAATATTTTTCATGCAAAAATATTCCATGAATATTAACTATTGCAAAAATATTAACTTCGCCTGGTATGGACCCCAAAATAAAAAGAAAATGCAAAAAAAATTACAAGGCAAAATAAAAAATTTCTCCTTAGTCCGCTGCACCCACCGCACTAGATCGAGTACCCATCTGCACTTCAGTCCACAACACCTGCCACACAGAACTAGACCTTGCGGGATACCCAAGTGCTGATCGAAGCCTAGACTCGAGTCGGCGCCGATCCTGGTCTGTCCGGGTCTTCTTCCTGTAGATTTTTCTGCAACTTTCTTTCTATTTTTCTTCAACTTTCTTCCTCCATTGGCTCTCCGATTTCAATCCGAATACAATGAAATAAACAAAAACCAACAATTGCCTATACCTATTAACATTGGGCTTACATGATTTGTTAAGGAAAAATCAAATTACATCTCACCTATACCTTCATCAGAGAGGTTTAACAGAGAATTTATCCATACCAAAAACAACAAAGGATCATAGTTTAATCACACATATGTATCCAGTTTTATTTAACTAGATGCATGCTTCCTATATTTGCACAAAACCTTCATTCTCTAATACCAATTGAAGGTTTAAAAGGGGGAAGCAAAGCACGCAGTGGAAGCAAAAAACTGGAAAAACTGAAGAATAGGAAACATACAGGTCGGAGCCGGCGCCGGTCATGGCCTGGCGGAACTCTGAGGAAAATTTTTTTTACCTCTTTTCCTCGTTCTCAGAATTGGCTAGACCGGAATGTGTGAGACTGGGGTAGGTGCGCTGGTGGAAACCTCTGGTGTGATTCTTGCAAGCCTCCTACTCCGTTTGTGCATGTATATGAACGACAATCTCTCGATCTTTTAGTATATGGCTTGCCTAATCCACATTTGGTGAACAACTCACAGGGCTAAGGAATTTTTTTTGGAGAGAGAAAAGAGGTGTCTATTTTTTTTTCTCACGCCAGAAGAAGAAAAAAACAACGTTGTTTTCTTAACCCCCAGAAGAGTAAAAACCACATCCTTCTTTACCCTCTTGTTTAACCTAAATAAAACCCTAGGTTAAAATTAGATTGGCCCATTGGACTCTTGGTTTAGCCTTTTGGACTAAATTAATTATTATAATTAGAACCAAATAAATGGCCTAATAAATAAATAATTTTTCAGCCCAAATAAACTAGTCCAATTAACAAGCATATATTAGTTTAGTCCCAGGTCAATCTTTAATTATTCAAATTGGGCTAAAGTCCTGAACAATTAATTAACCTACCAAACCAATTTAATTAATTCTCTCTCTCCATGGACCTTTATTTTATTCTAGTCCAATAATTAAATCAGACTACTTAAATAAAATAAATTCCATTTAATTTAATTTAAGACCAATTCCTTAGCCTGTATTTAATTAGGACTCACGGTCTATACTGGGGACCGAAAGACACACCGTCTTGGCTACTAAAATGACCAAAATACCCTTGCCATATAAATAGCTGTATTTTGCATTTTAAATATTTTCTAATATCACCATAAGGAAATATTGACTCCAAGGACAATGCTGCATTAGCAAAGTCTCCGACCTACAGGTGAAATGACTAAAATACCCCTCTATACATCACCGTACATTAGAGAAGAAGAAATGTACTAACACCTCTCTAAATGACATTTACCATCCTTAGGCTTCTAGTCCAATGATCCACGACTTCTTGGATTGTTTCCGCTTTCCAAGGGAGCTACCCTATAGCAAACATCTAAGTCATGTTTTTCTGGGCCTTGGATATTTAAATTATTCAGACAACCACAAGGGGCGATATAGTATTCAAACTATCTTGTACAAGTCTGTCTTAACTAACTTGTCACACATACCCAACATGCAAGTATATTGGTCCTACGATAGAACCTCAACTATAGCATATCAAAGTACATGCTTCCAGCTTCGTCAGACCACCAACTCATACTCAAGTCGTAGAGTACCAGTCCATGCTGTAGCAGTAGTAATCTAGGTTTCTACCATATAGTACTTTTAGAAACCACTACTACAGGTCCTATTCTACGTATTCGAAATACGCTTATGTCATGAAGTGAGTAGACTACTCACTAGCTAAAGGTAAGCTATTATCCATATTGAATTCACAACATAATAGCCCAGACATGATGAGATACCCATTCTTATCAATCGGTTAAGAACAAACGTTTATGTGGTAAGTAACCCGTGATCCATACCTTACTGTGAAAGACCACCATTCACATGGACCACTTACTTAAACATAATGGGTCTTTTTCAAATGTAATTGTACATAAATAAAAATGTAAATTCACAAATAATTTCTGAAAATAAATTCTTTTATTAAAACATTCGATGTTTACATTAGAAATATAGTCAAAGAGGGCATATTTCCCAACATGTTAACCACCACAAATTAAATTTTCTTCTAGATAATGATCCAAAAGATAACTCCATCAAGGGGATGGATATTTATTCTCATTTCCTATGGACATGCCTCGCACTATGACCTCCAATGTGGTTTGACCGATCATAGTACATGTCCCAAGTTATTAATTACATCATTCCATTAGTTCTAGATTCTTGTGGTATCACAATCCTATACGGGTTCACTCCCAAGGTGACGCGAGGAGACCTACGATCTCTAATGAGGATCGTGATGGAAACTGTGGGGTCGTTAGAAGCTCTCTCCCTCTTAGTTTTTTAAATAAGGGTTTTCTTGAAAAAAATATTCTTTGAAAAATTTCAATTAAGTTCTCTTTTAACTTAAAATAAAATATCTAATCCCATAAAAATTTTTATGTCACGGTTTATTCCCTTTGAGAAATTTTCCCTCATGGATTAATTTTATTTAAGTTAAAACCTTAATAATTTCAAAGATTTTTCCATTAAAACTTTCTAGAGATTTTGATCTCAAGTATTTATTTGACAAAAATAGTTTTCCTTTGCAAAAATAAATTAAAATGGTTTTCCATTTTAACTTACAAAAATTTCTAAATATAAAATAATTTCTATGTTAAGGTTAAAACCCTTTAAGAAAATAACCAAAGATTAATTTTTGTTTAAGTTAAAATTTAACATTTAATTAAAGAAAAATAATTTTCCTTGTCAAATAAAATTTTCCAAAAACTTTGGCCTTTGAGAAAACGTGCACATATGAATTAAAATAAATGGCAAGCTAGAAAGTTGTAAACGTTTTCATACTTTTCTATTTTTAAACCTAAGTGCCCAAATAATAGAATTAAACGTATTAATTAAATTAATTAATGATCTTATTTAATCCTAAAAATCCTTTACTATTATTTTTCATGCAAAATATTTAAAGAATATTAACTATTACAAAAATAATAACTTCGCCTGGTATTGGACCCAAAAAAAAAAATTAAAAGCCCAAAAATAACAAGAAAAAAATAAAAAATATTTTTTTCTCTCCAGGTCTTATGCACCCACCACATTGGATCATGGTCAATGGGCAGACCCATGGAGCATGACCTGCGGGTTGGTACCCGCAACCCATGGGCTACCAATGCCTGCCCAGATATGGTCACTATTGTGACTGCATCTTGGGGAGGATGTATTGCATTCTGCCCAGGATGCAAGCCAATCCACCCAGCCGAGGATCAACTCGATCCTTGTTGTGGCTCTTGAGCCACGGCTCGGATGAGCCGCCCCTCTGCTCCTCTCACACCAAGCTGCTGCTGGTCGACTCGGCTCGAGTTGGCGGCTTGACAGCAGCTCTCCTGCGTCTTCTTCATTTTTTTCTACAATTTCTCTAGAAAGCTTCTCTGATTCATTCAGCGACTTCCTCAGGCAGCTATTTTGATACAAATTTTCATCAAAATCAAAACCACAGTGATGTGTTTGAATTTGGGTATAAAAATCACATAAATATAAGCACATTTCCAATCAATTTTAAATTAAAACATTAACCCCAAATTATACATATGAGCAAGTGTACTCATCAATAAGCATAGCATAGGGTTAAAACGAGTGTCGATCCTCAAGGAACAAGTATGCATTAATCACTTTTCTTTCATTATTTAACCGACCCAATAAAGAGAAAAAGAATATAAAGGAAAATAAAATGAAATAAAATAAAAGAAAGTAGAAGAATATGTACATGTCAAGGATGAAGAATTATGTAACACAAACCATTATTTTGACAAACATGATCTTAAAGTACATATTTATTATCATAACTAATCATTCTATTGGCATCATGAAGGATTAAGATAGATTCACTTCTTTTTTAATCCATGAAATCACTATCTTCTAGACAAACTAGCATCACATATTCTGTCTCAACTAATTCACCCAAAAGATGCATTAAACACAATCCTTGATTAAATTTCCATATTCTGGCAAACTTAAAACATGAAATTAACCAATGAATCCATATTCTGGCAAACATCAATTAACCTTTAATTACTCAGTTCTTAGCAATTAACCCATTTTTCAAGCAAGTTAAGATATAACAAATATGAAATTAATGAATTAAAACCACCATCAACCCCCTTTTCAAGCAAGTCAATAGAAAGAAACAATAAATTATTCTCGTAATCAGCATAAGTAATTAAATACAAAGAATAACAATCAATTAATCAAAAAATCAAAGTAACTCTAAAAGTCATGAATACCTAAATAATGTCAAATTACAATAAAACAATTAATACATCATTGTTCAAGAAAAGAAAACAAAGTTAAAAGAAAGCACTCATAGACAAGCCTCCTTCTTCCTCCTTCGTAGACCCTTTTGCACAATCTTCCTTGATCTGATGAATTCCTTCTTGAATTTGAGTGATTTTCTATTTGGATATGCAAATTCTCCCTTTTTCCTTGTGTTTTCCCTCTATTTATAGGCTTTAGACGTGCCTAAAATCGTTCCTCTAGGGTTTTTGGCCGACTAGAAGTAGAAAAATACTAAAACTCTGCAAATTGTCAAAAAATGCACACGAAAATCGAGGCACCACCTCAGCACCAGTGCATAGCCGACGCCGCTTGTGGTCTGTTCTTTTATTCGTTCGTCGATTTTTTCTTGATTTTTGCACCACCTTTTCCAGACTACAACCGGCGCTGCCTCTGAGCTCCCAACCAGCGCCGGCGGTGTTCTATTCAGCTCTGTTTCACCGATTTTCTATTGCCTCAAAGTGCGTGCCAGCAGCACGTGGCCAGTGCCGCCTGTCCTGTCCTGGCCGGCACTGCATCTATTCTATTTAGCGACGTTTTTGCCTTATTTTACCCCTAAAATATGAAATAATGCACAAAATACCTTTCTAAGGGTAAAATCACAAATATGAAGGAATATGAACAGTTATTAAACAAACGGTATCACAAAATAGCCTTAAATAAGTAGGAAATATATAACTAATTTAGGCCCTAACACATTGCCCCACACTTAGCTCTTTGCTTGTCCTCAAGCAAAGTATCAAAGATAAGTAGGAAAACACAAGTTTTCACAAAATCCCCCAATCAATTTCAAAATAATATTCCCAATGCTTTCTTTATTCAAGACAACAAAACATATGCTACTATACCTTTCATAACAAATGCAAGACTTGTGTAAGTGAAGAATGACTAGTAGAACCATCCCAACACTTAACATCATTCTCAAACTATTGGAAAGAATTTAGTTCAAGAAAAATATGCATTCCATGAGCATGCTTTTCATACACTCTCTCCACTAATCCGAGACATATCATGATTCTACTTATGTCAAGTAAGACTTTTAAGCTTGTAATGTAAGGCTAAAGGGTTTGTAATGTAGCTGACAAATGGAGGATATAGGAGAATCAAATATCAAAGAAGATGAGAGTTTTCAAGAAAAGGATAAACAACATGTACCAATAAATTCCAAACTTTTCTTGCTCTCCTATCCCAAAACCAATCAAAAACCTATAACCTTGTATTGCAATCATATCATAGCTCAAGCAAATCTTGCATTCTTTTCCTCAATAATTCTTAAATTATCAATCATATTGCACAAGATCATAAAAAATTTTAGCAATTTTTATTCCAGCTCTCAATCAACATTCTTCCTGTGCTCTTATTCTCTTTCAGCTTTCCTTTTTCTTTTTCTTTCCTTCCAAATACTGCTTTTGCTTGTTTTTCAGTTTTTTTTTTCAACCTTTTCTAGCAGCTTTTTGTTTTTCTCTCTTTTTCTTCTTCTTTTTTTTTTCTTTTCTCCTTTCTTCCTCTTTTCTCCTTTCACAACTTAACATATGATGCATGACTGAAAGTAACACGTCATGACATTTACACACGCTTTTTCCCTCATAATTCTTCTACTTGTATTTTTATCCATCAAGAGCAATCAAAGACTTGGAAAGTAAATCAAACTCTCAGAAAGAAGTAATGGACAAAG
Source organism: Voacanga thouarsii (assembly GCA_026120185.1). Classification (NCBI taxonomy): domain Eukaryota; kingdom Viridiplantae; phylum Streptophyta; class Magnoliopsida; order Gentianales; family Apocynaceae; genus Voacanga; species Voacanga thouarsii. The sequence continues at coordinate 1,777,060 of JANUWF010001921.1, forward strand.
TATGATAATGGGTTTAAGAAAGAAATTAACAATTTAGGCTCAAAATAGGCACTAGGGATAATATCAAATAGGTAGGCTTGAAAAGTTCAAACTATCCAAAGAAGGCCTATTACCGGTATCCCTAAGTTAAACCATGAATGTCTTTCTTATTTCACCTCAAGAGGTATTCAAGTAAGTTCTAGAATGCTCAATGAATTTTAGTAGAAAAACAGGTTTAAGAACAATGTAAAGCATTTGATGAAGAACTACTTAGTTCAAGTGTGTGCAAAAAGTCATGCATAAGCCACAATTGATATAGAATATATGCTCTATGATCTAGTACAAAGACATGCATTAAAAATACATTTTGAAAACTCCAAAAAATCAGAAAAACTTTGAAAAATATGCTCAAAAGGTTCAAAGAAGAATGTCAAGATAAATAAAGCATATAAGAATTCCCATTCACTCCCCCATACTTAAACTGGACATTGTCCCTAATGGCCAAACAAATAGATTAAGGAAATATTGCCATGGGACCAAAAATAATGGGGAAAAGAGAAGAACAAAAATAGTTCCATTCATTGTGCATTCTTCTACAAAAGAGTCGAATTCTAGCAGAAAGGAGCATTGTCAAAGTACCTAAAAAAAAAAATACAAAAGAAATACACCAAAGCATAAAAACTAGAAAAGAAAAATAAACAAAAAGTAAAAAAAAAAATAGTACAAAAAAGAAAAGTACATAGCACAAACGAAAGAAGTCAAGATAACTCAAGAAGTTTTATTTTGCAGCGTCAAAGAGCATATCCACCTGATCTGTGTTGCGAAGATTCTCACCAACATAGCGTTTCACATGATTGCCATTGACTTTGAAAGTGCCCCTAGTGGGGTGAGTAATTTCCAGGGTGCCAAAGGGGAATATCTTACTTACCGTGTATGGTCCCGACTACCTTAATTTCAACTTACCTGGAAAAAGTTGTAAGTGCGAATTGAATAACAACACTTGATCGCCTTTCTCAAATTTGTGTTGTCGAGTGATATGCTTATCGTGCCATTTTTTGACCTTCTCTTTATACTGCATTAAAGTATCATAAACATCCTTGCGTAACTCCTCCAAGGCTGTGAGTTGAAGTAACCTTAACTTTTCGCCTGACTTAAGATTGAGGTTAACAAGTTTTACAGCCCAATAAGCTTTATGCTCAATCTCAATAGGTAAATGACATGCTTTTTCATAAACTAACTAAAAAGGAGTTGTGCCAATTAGGGTCTTAAAAGCTGTCCTGTATGCCCAAAGAGTATCATCTAATTTTAGACTCCAATCCTTCCTAGTATAGTTAACAATTTTTTCCAAAATTCTTTTGATTTCCCTATTAACCATTTCAACCTGTCCACTTGTTTGGGGATGATATGGGGTGGCAAACTTATGGTTCACTCCTAGATGTTTGAAAACTTTTTCCAATTGAGTATTACAAAAATAAGTCCCTCTATCACTAATGAGCACCTTAGGCACACCAAAACGGGTGAAAAGTTTTTTCAGAAATTTTACCACAACTCTTGCATCATCAGTTGGTAAAGCTTGTGCTTCTACCCATTTAGAAACATAATCCACTGCTACAAAAATGTATTTATTACCCAAAAAACTAGAAAAATGTCCTATGAAGTCTATCCCCCAACAATAAAATACTTCACAAGCTTAAAAATTTTGTAATGGCATCTCATTAGATTTAGAAATGTTACATGTGCGTTAACACCTATCACAACTTTGAACAAACTTGTGGGCATCTTTGAACAATATGGGTCAATAGAATCTAAACTCAAGCACCTTTCGTACAGTGTTGTTGGCTTGGTAGTGGCCTTCAGCAAGCCTTTCATGATAATGTCTAAGAATATCCTTTCATTCCTTAGAGTCCACACATCTTCGAATGATTTGGTCCGCACAACACTTAAACAAATAAGGGTCATCCCAAAAGTAATGCCTTACTCCGGAGAGGAATTTCTTCTTTTGTTGAATTATGAGCTCTTTTGGAATAATTCCTGCAACCAAGTAATTAGCAAAGTCTGCAAACCAAGAGGTGTCTGGAATCTCACCTTCTATGAGCAAGAGTTGTTCATCTGGAAAGGTGTCATTGATGTCCTCCTCTGCCAATGATTCCAAATTGGGATTATCCAGTCTTGACAAGTGATCCACAACCAAGTTTTTTGCACCATTTTTGTCCCTAGTTTCCAAATCAAATTTCTGCAATAATAATACCCATCTTATCAATCTTGGTTTGGAATTATGTTTGGTTAGTAGGTACTTTAGGGCGGAATGGTCCGTATAAACAATGACTTTGGACAAATTAAGATAAGAACGAAATTTATCAAAAGCAAACACTATGACAAGCAATTCTTTCTCCGTTGTTGTGTAGTTTTCTTGCACATCCGTTAAAGTTTTGCTTGCATAGTATATGGGTTGGAAATGCTTATTCCTCCTTTGTCCGAGTATTTCACCAACTACAAAATCACTTGCATCACATATTAGTTCAAATGGCAGAGACCAATCAAGTGCAATCAAAATGGGTGAATTGATCAATTTCTCCCAAAGCATGATGAAAGCATTAAGGCAGTTTTCATCAAAATTAAACACAGCTTCCATTTCAAGTAAAGAGGCAAGAGGTTTGGAAATTTTTGAGAAATCTAAGATGAACCTCCTATAAAAACCTGCATGACCAAGAAAGCTCCTTATAGCTTTCACAGATGTAGGAGGAAGCAGCTTCTCAATTGCTTCGATTTTTGCTCTATCTACTTCTATACCCTTCCTTGAAATTTTATGCCCCAACACAATACCTTCTTGTACCATAAAGTGGCATTTTTTCCAATTAAGCATGAGGTTAGTTTCTTCACATCTTGCTAGTACCTTTTCAAGATTAGATAAATACAAGTTAAATGAATCACCAAAAACTAAGGAATTATCCATAAATACCTCCATGATGTCCCCCACGAGTCCTTCAAATATAGCTGTGATGCACCTTTAGAATGTTCTGGGACTATTGCAAAGTGACGATATGCAAAAGTACCATATGGACATGTGAAAGTAGGTTTTTTTTTTTTTTTTATCCTCAAGAGCTATGGGGATTTGTAGGTAGCCAGAAAATCCATCCAAGAAACAATAGCATTCATGTCTAGCTAACCTTTTCAACATTTGGTCAGAAAAGGGAGAGGGAAGTGGTCTTTCCTAGTGGCTTTGTTTAGCATCCGATAATGAATGCAAAACTGCCAACCCATGACCAATCTCATAGGGACTAACTCATTTTTATTATTGAGGCTTACCATCATTCCTCCCTTCTTTGGTACTACTTAAGTAGGACTTACCCAAATACTATAAGAAATAGGGTAAATGATGCCTGAATCTAGAAGCTTAATTACCTCACCATTTACCACATCACTCATATGTGGGTTCAACCTACGTTGGGGTTACATTACGAGCTTTGCACCTTCTTCCATCAAAATTTTATGAGTGCAAAAGGATGGACTAATTCCCTTTATATCTGTGATCTTTCATGCTATTACTCCCTTATATTTCCCCAACGTACTTACCAATTTGGTCTTTTGTTCTTTAGTGAGATCTTTGGTAATGATCACAGGCAATTTATGTCCCTCGGCCAAGAACACATTGTCCAAGTGCTCAGGTAGGTCTTTTAGGTCCAATTCTGGAGGATCCTCTATGGATGATTTCTTTCTCCCCAAACTGCTTTTCTCAAAATTTTCAAAACTCTTCATCCCTACCTCATCAATAGATTCCTCCAAATATGCTATTGAAGTTTCCACCAACTCCTCCTCAAATGATTCCTGCGTAAAATCCAAAATCGGTTCATCAAGAATATCAATTCTTAAACAAGAATCAGCAGAAGATGAAGGATGTCGCATGCTTTTGTGGATTTGAATGACTACTTCCTCATCCCCAACTCTAAGTGTTAACCTTCCCCCATGAACATCAATTAACGTTTTTGTTGTAGCTAGGAAGGGTCTACCTAAGATTAAAGGGACTTTGGAATCTTCATCCATGTTAAGAATAACAAAATCTATTGGAAATATGAATTTATTAACTTTTACAAGTACATATTCTATTATACCCCTAGGATATTTGATAGATCTATCTGCAAGCTGAATACTCATCCTAGTGGGTTGCGGTTCTCCTAGGCCTAGCTTTTTAAATGTTTTATATGGAAATAAATTAATGCTAGCACCTAAGTCAGCTAATGCATTACAGAAATTAAGAGTGCTAATTAAACATGAAATAGAGAAACTCCCTAGATCATTTTCTTTGTGTGGCAAATTCTATTTGTCCTACAATATGGCTGAACATTCTTCATTTAGTATCACTTTGGACAATTCTTCCAATCGTTTTTTGTTTACGAGCATGCTTTTGAGAAATTTGGCATACTTGGGCATGTGGATTAAGGCTTCACTAAGTGTGATGTTTATGTGTAGCTATTTGAATATCTCAAGGAATTTGTCAAATTAGGCATATTTTTGAGCTTTGTGTATATAGGTAGGATAAGGAATTTGAGGTTGAAAAGTTGAATTTCTAATAGGATTTTTGGGAGATGGGGTAGGGTACAATTGGCACCGGTTCTCTTCCTCCAGCCAGCGCCGGTTGCAATCTGCAATGTTTGGCAACTTCTTTCCACTCCGCAATGTGACAGCAGTTGTTTCCTCTTTGTCCATTGGTTGTACTTCTTGAGACTTCAACACCATGTCAGTCAAAAACCAGATTTATCTTTCCGTATTGTGAATCATCTCCTCAAACTTCTCAAATGTAAAATCTATTTCTTCGAAGCGTTTTGTGACATGGTCAACAAATTTTCCAATTACTGTCTCTAGCTCTGCTGATTCTGGTGCTTTGAGTGTTATCTCAGAAAAGTGATAGGGGTTCTGCCCCTCATTACACCTTCTCTGGTTCCAATTTTCCATTTCACCTAAACATAGAAGATAGTGAGACAACAAAATTCACCATTCAAACAAAATAAGAAAAAAACTAATTAGTCAATTAAACATTAGTCGAAGTTAGTAAATTTGATTACAAAGCTACACAAGATACAAAAGATGGCACCTTTTTTCAAGAAGAAAAATTGTACAAATTTACAAATTTACAAATTTACCTATTTATATATTTACATGGTTAAATCAACAAAATCCAAGCTTTCATGATATTTTCCCCGGCAACGGTGCAAAAAACTTGATGTGTTTGAATTTGGGTATAAAAATCATATAAAAATAAGTACATTTCCAATCAAGTTTAAATTAAAACGTTAATCCCAAATTATACATAGGAGCAAGTGTACTCATCAATAAGTATAGCATAGGGTTAAAACGAGTGTCGATCATCAAGGAACAAGTATGCATTAATCACTTTTCTTTCATTATTTAACCGACCCAATAAAGAGAAAAAGAATATAAAGGAAAATAAAATGAAATAAAATAAAAGAAAGTAAAAGAATATGTACATGTCAAGGATGAAGAATTATGTAACTCAAACCATTATTTTGACAAACATGATCTTAAAGTACATATTTATTCTATTGGCATCATGAAGGATTAAGATAGATTCACTTCTTTTTTAATCCATGAAATCACTATCTTCTAGACAAACTAGCATCACATATTCTGTCTCAACTAATTCACCTAAAAGATGCATTAAACACAATCCTTGATTAAATTTCCATATTTTGGCAAACTTAAAACATCAAATTAACTAATGAATCCATATTCTGGCAGACATCAATTAACCTTTAATTACTCAGTTCTTAGCAATTAACCCGTTTTCAAGCAAGTTAAGATATAACAAATATGAAATTAATGAATTAAAACCACCATCAACCCCCTTTTCAAGCAAGTCAATAGAAAGAAACAACAAATTATTCTCGTAATCAGCATAAGTAATTAAATACGAGGAATAACAATCAATTAATCAAAAAATCAAAGTAACTCTAAAAGTCATGAATACCTAAATAATGTCAAATTACAATAAAACAATTAATACATCATTGTTCAAGAAAAGAAAACAAAGTTAAAAGAAAGCACTCATAGACAAGCCTCCTTCTTCCTCCTTCGTAGACCCTCTTGCACAATCTTTCTTGATCTGATGAATTTCTCCTTGAATTTAAGTGATTTTCTATTTTGATATGCAAATTCTCCCATTTTCCTTGTGTTTTCCCTCTATTTATAGGCTTTAGAAGTGCCTAAAATCGTTCCTCTAGGGTTTTTAGCCGACTAGAAATAGAAAAATACTAAAACTCTGCAAATTGCCAAAAAATGCACACGAAAATTGAGGCACCACTTCAGCACCAGTGCATAGCCGGCGCCGCTTGTCCTGCCTAGGGCTGGCGCCGATTGTGGTCTGTTCTTTTATTCGTTCGTCGATTTTTTCTTGATTTTCGCACCACCTTTTCCAGACTGCAACTGGCGCTGCCTCTGAGCTCCCAACCAGCGTCGGTGGTGTTCTGTTCAACTCTGTTTCACCGATTTTTTATTGCCTCAAAGTGCGTGCCAGCAGCACGTGGCCAGCGCCGCCTGTCCTGTCCTGGCTGGCACCGCCTCTATTCTATTTAGCCATGTTTTTACCTTATTTTACCCCTAAAATATGAAATAATGCACAAAATACCTTTTCAATGGTAAAATCTCAAATATGAAGGAATATGGCCAGTTATTGAACAAAATGTATCACAAAATAGCCTTAAATAACTAGGAAATATATGACTAATTTAGGTCCTAACACACAGCCGCCTATATCCTTTAAAATTGGGTTTACACGATTATTAAGAAAAAACATTATATTTACAAAGCTTCCTAAACCTCAACCATGAGGTGTATAGAGATCTATCCACACCAAAACATCGAAGGATCACAGGCTTTAAATCACACATTTATCTAGCCTATTTTATTAACGAACATGCATGCTTCTTAAGCTATTCAAAGCTTCACACTCTAATACTAATTGAAGCTATGAAAACATAATAGAAAGCCATGCATGCCCCATAATAGAGGCAGAAAACAAAACACAAAAGGCAGCGGAAGTGTGGAGAACTAATACCTCTGTGCTTTGTTACGTTCTTTGGCCGTGATGGAAGCGATTGGACCACAGGAATGGCTTCTCCACATGATGATGATTCCGAGATTGTTGATGCCTCTGGTTGAAATCCCACGATTCGCCTACTTCACCTTGCTTGCATTAACACCAATGCTTCTTGAGAAATTAGAATATTCCATCACCTATTACTCATTGGTGATACAACTTAGGCAAGGAAAATCATAGTCTCAAAACACTTCTTGATTAGCAAAATAAAAAACAAACCAAAAAAAATTTAAAAAAATAATAATAAGCGAACGAGAGAGAGAGTAGACAAATAAAGCTTATGGGCTTTTTTTCCCCCCTTTCGTGTGTATCCTTTGTATATACAAAACACACGACTTCAACTAATGATAGCCAAAACACAAGGGTTTTGATATTTCAAAACTCCCGGAGGCTATCAACGGAAGAGGTTTGGCTTTGCCTAAACTCTTCTGTTACGTGAATTAAAAAACCCTTTTGGTTCAGGCTATTGGGCCACTAATTATTTATTATTTTTCTTGGAACCAATGAGCCCAAAATAATAAACACTAATTATTAATTTCTAGGCCTATAGAATTAACCCAATAAGTAATTAATAAGCCTAAATAAACTAAAATAATTATTTAAGCCTTTTTATCTAGTTTAGGTCCAGGTTAATTTATTAATTATTCAATTAGGGCTTAGGCCCTGAATAATTAATTAACCAATTAAACTAGATCATATATTTAATTTAATTCCTCTCGTTCTTTTATTTTATTCCAGTCCAAAAAATAAATTAGACTTCTTAAATAAAATATAATCCTTTTAATCGAGACCATTTCCTTAACCTAAAATTAATTAGGACTTACAGGCTATTCCAAGGATAAAAAAGACACATCGATTTGGCTACTAAAATAACCAAAATACCCCTGCTATATAAATAGTTGTATTTTACATTTTAAATATTTCTTAATATCACCATAAGAAAATATTGACCCCAAAGACAATACTGCATTCGATATGTCTTCGAATTAAGGTGAAATGACTAAAATATCCCTCTAGACAACGCTGTGCATTTAGAAAGGAAAAGGTGTACTAACACCTTTCTAAAGGACATCTACCATCCTTAGTCCTCTAGTCTAATGATCCATGACTTCTTGGAATATTTCCACTTTTCTAAAAGAGCTACCCAAAAGCAAATATCCAAGTCATGTTCCTTAGGGCCCTAGATAATTAAATCATTCGAACAACCATAAGAGGCAATATAGTGTAGAAACTATCTTGTCTGGTCTGTCTTAACTAACTAGTTATATATACTTAACATACAAGTATATTGGTCCTACTAAAGAACCTCAAATATAGTATATCAAAGAATACGCTTCCTATTTCGTCGGACTACCAACTCATACTCAAGTTGTAGAGTACAAGTCCACACTGTAGCAGTAGTAGTCTAGGTTTCTACCATATAGTACTTTGAAAAACCACTACTACAAGTTCAGTTCTATGTATTTGAAATACGTTTGTGTTATGAAATGAGATGACTACTCATTGGCTAAAGGTAAGCCATTCTATAATTAGAATTTATAACACAATAACCACGATGAGATTCTGATTCTCATCATTCGGTTAAAAATGATAGTTTATGTGTTAAATAATCCATAGCCCATACCTTGCTTTGAAAGATCTCCATTCACATGAACCATTTATTTAAACACAATGGGTCTTTTACAATGATATTGTGCACAAAAGTAAAGAAGTATTCACAAATAATTTTTGAGAATAATACTTTTATTAATACAAGGTAAAATTACATCAGACACCTAGTCTAAGAGGGCATACATCCCAAAATGTAGTTGCTACGGATTAGCGACGGTTTAATGCAGCTGTCGTTAAATCGTAGCTAAACTGTAGCTATTTTATTTTTCCTTTTCCAAGACCTATTTTCTAAATATTTCAAACCCCTTGTACCATATATTATATTCAAGCAATATATATCAAGCAAAATGTGAATTCATAAAAACATGTAAACTGATTGAAAGAAAATAATCATCTCAATAATATAAAATAAATATAGATGATAAATGTAATGTAAATATAAATGATAAAATCTACAATTAAGTCCTTATACTATGAGAGTAGTGGCGCTAGTTGAAGGAGTTAGGGGTGGAGATCGAGAATGAGAGCAGGTCGAAGGATGAAGATCTCAGGGCAAAATAAAACTTCCACCAGTGTCATTCCCCTCATCGGCTGTTGGAGTCAGTGGCAATAGTGGTAGGGGCAATTCAAGCTTCTAAGAGACTGGTATTATCCACCCAGTAAAATTACTCTACATCTAATCTACCTTCTTATCAAAATCCTTCTTAAGCTCCTCTCTCACATTGTGCACCCTCTCCTCAAGCCTCCTCTCCACTATTTGCTCTATATCTACAGGTGTAGAGGAATATGTGGATGTATGCAAGAACTGCTACCTGACTCAGGCTACCTCCGAGCCCAGTATAAATATGCATCCTCGATTGAACTCATCAACTACCTCGATAAATAGAACTCTCTCATCTAGGATGATGAAGATGTAACACTCACAGATCTCATAGAAGAATCCTTAGTAGGGCACTCCTTGATAGCCATCACGTCCTCCTAAAATTGATTTCAAAGTTAATGTTTTTTTTAGTGAAATGTAACCAATCGTAAAGTATTTTACAATTAAGAATTTTTAAATCATTACTAATGTCTTGTGAGAGTGCTTGCTGATGTACTGCCCCTATCTATCCCCACTATTAAACGCATGCAGCCTCTTATACCACTCAATATGACTAAAATTAGTGCCCATATTCTGCCACTACAATTACAATAATAACTTGTCAAAAAATGGATTGTAATTTACATGAAGTAGAATTAGAAAACATGCAGATAATTGAATAAAATTATCATATGATCCTCGTGGACAGTGAACAAGATTGAGATTCCAATATGAGTAGAGGTGGCTTGACCCCTGTTCCTTCGAGCAGTGAAGGAGATCTACTGAAACTCCTGTGTGCTCCAAAACTGCTTCGTCTTCTCCTAAATCTGAGAGTCAATCCAAAAAGAGGATTGACCAGCTGGAGGTTAATGCATAAATTTTAGGTGTATAAAAATCATTCAAATTTAAATCCATCCATAACCAAGTTTTAATTACAACATTAATCTCAAATTACATATATGAATAAGTATATTCATTGCAAGCATAGTACAGAAAATTAACGAATATCGATCCTCAAAGAACAACTACCATTAGTTACCATTTATTTATTATTTAATTGACCCAAAAAAGTGATAAGATGATAAAAAGGAAATTGAAGAAAAATATATACAACTTAATGATGTAAAAATATGTAATTTAAACAAATACTCTTGAAGACATGACAATGAATCACTTAGCAAATATCACAATCAATTATTATTTTGGTATCATGAAGGATTTAAAATAGACACACTTCTTTTGTAATCTATGGAATCACTATCTTTTAGTTAAATTAGTAAACATATTTTGTCTCAACCAAGTTATCCAAAAGATTCATTAAAATTAATCCTCACATAAACTCATATATTCTAGGTGATTTAAAGTATGAAATTAGTCAATGAATCCATATTCTAACAATCATCAACTAATATTTGATTACCCAAGTTCTTAAAAATTAACCACTTTTTCAAGCAAGTTAAAAGACAACAAGTCTGAAATTAAATAGATTTAAACCATTATCAACCCCTTTTTCAAGCAAGTTAACAATAAGAATCAACCAATCAATTTCGTAGTAAAAACAAATAATCAAATCCCAAGAAAAATACTTAATTGATCAAAGAACTAAATTAACTCAAAATTATAAATTCAAGAATAACATCCAAATACAATTAAAGAATTAAACTCATCATTGTTCAAGAAAAATAAAATAAAGGAAAGAGATAGGTACTCATAGACAAGCCTTTCAATTTCCAATAAAAACTCCTCCAAAATCAATACTCCTTGAGTGATTTCTCTAGAGAAAATATTGATAGTGGTGCACTCTAAAATATATGTCTAAGCTTCTATGTGTGCACACCAATTTCCTGCGTAAATGGCCTTATTCATAGGCATAGAAGAATTCCTATTAGTTCTAAATAGAAAAGATGTAATTTCCTAAGAGAATTTTGAAATTAATTGTAAATCCACCGCCTTGAAGTTACCGAGCCAAAGTCCAAGCCATCGAGCCATTTCCATCATTTTCTACTGAGCCCGAGCCAAGTCACAATTTCCTTTCTTTTTTTTTTTTTTTTTTTTTTGCTTAGCCGATTTTCCCGAGCTGAGCTTGCTAAAGTTGAAGCTACCGGAACTTCCTTTTTTCTTTTACTGAAATTGGCTCATGAAAGTCGATCTCTTTCTTTGTTCTTTGGTGAGCTACGGGTTGTCTTGTTACATCCTCCCAAGGATTTAGGCTGTGTCTTTTCTTTTTTTTTTGTTTGTTTGTTCTCTTTTGTTCAGTGCCTATTTCTTCTTCTTTTTTTTTTTTCCTTTTGACTTCTTGTTGAGCCGTAGCTAGCTGAGTCGCGACTTCTCTTTCTCGAAACCTCCCAAGGATATAATGCACCCGTCCTAGGATTGTACTTGTTGTTTTCTTTTTTTTCCTTCTTTTCCAATTTCCAATTTTGATTTTCTCTGCTTTGTTTTGTTCTTTCTTGAGACTTGGCTCGATGCTGGGTCAGTCTTCTTGGCCTGGTGCTGAGTCTTCACTGGAAAGTTCTCCAATTACTTCCAAATTCACATATTTTCGTGTAAAATAATAGAAAAGCATTTTCATAGGTGATTTATCAAATAGAAAGGAATATAACTAGTTATTATATTAAAAGTATTACAAAATATCCTAAAATAACTAGAAAAATATATGTAAATTTAGGCCATAATAGGGATCACCTTTCGGACCTTTGATAAGGTGTCCAAAAGGCAAGTCCTACACTTGTACTCCTAGTTGGATGGGATCTAAGCATTATAATCATTGGCCCAACAAAATAATAAAAATTACATAATGTATTAATATTATATATTTATAAAATAATTAGCAACTTACTCCAAACTTTTCGAACTAGATATTCTTCACGTGCATTGGGACATCTACAAATGTGGTGTATGGCCTATCGAAGTACCTTTGGAATATCGAGATGATCTCCCATACCCATCGATGGGAACTAACAAATCTTCTTTGTAAAGGTAAACATAATATAAAAATTAAAGTGAGTGAAATATACATAACTAATTTATAAAGAAATTATAAAATGTATAATATGTTACAAAATAATACCTGTTTGCTCGTAGTGTAATAAAAAGTCGGTGATCCTGCTCCTGAGATCTAGGCAGATATGATGCTACTGATGATGGAAGGGTAGGAAAGACTCCCTGTCCTGTCTAGATAGTTCATCCCCTGGACCACAACCAGGCATTGGTATACATGGAGCATGCCCAGATGATGGCATTTGGTCTAGTGTATAGGAATGCTTTGCATCAGTAGAATGTTACTGCTCTCTAGTAGATATATCTAAGAGGGAAAAACGCAGTTTAAAAAATGAAGTGAAGAACAATGTAACATATTCTCACATATATACATTACAGAAAATTTCAACTTGTACTTCGTGTTCGATATCTAGATAGACTTATGAAAAACTAATAAATACAAATAATCTCATCCAAAACTTTACCATTTGCTTGAGTAATCTTGTGAAATGTATTCCTTAGAATCAACTTCTGTTTAGAATCTGTTTCTAATCTCCCTCATCATCATCATATTGTAGTTTAAATTGTGGTCCCCATCTAATGCCTCCTCCTAAACGTCCAATAACTTATTTATGCCTTCTCTATATGTTAAGGGACCAAGATCGACTACCAAGGATAGACTCATTGCGCTTTTATCATCAACTTCTTCTAGGTAAGCCCTATTAATAGTGGGTGCACCAATCACGTGTCAAGCTTTTATTTTACATATTTTCATCTAGTTAAATTTTGGCATTTTAGTTCCTAGATGTATAGAAAAGTACACTTGATATGCTTATTGGATTAATACACAAAGATCATATTTAGGGTAACTCCTCTTACTGTTAATGTCTATGAACTTATATTGAGAGTGTACTCTAATTCTCCGATTTGGTATAGGGTCAAATCAATCACACTTAAAAAGCACAACTGTTTGTATTAGATGATCAAGAAATTGAACTTCAATAACTTCCTTTAACACCCCATAATAATCAATACCACAATACTCATTCTCACCACATTTAACACAAACTTCATGGTTAACATTTTTCTTACTTCAGTGTGCTCACTTGTGTGAAATTGATAACCATTAAATTAAATATCCTTGAAATGATTTCATCTATCTTGACAGTCCCCATGAAAGGTTTGGTAAACATTTGTTTGTCACCCTATTGATTGGATCACACACCTACAAGAAATTTGCAAATGCCTAATTTTGTATTCAGGATATTTGACATACACATGAATTCAAATATTATTTAGAGAACTTACGTAGTTTTTGAACCATCCAGCAAATTCGTTCTCTATCATTCTATCGACTTCTAGCTCTAAGATACTTGGGTTTTGGAATCGTAAAGTAGTAGAGAAATCCCTTATATAAGGTTGTACCTATTCACAGTAAAGTAAGATGTAGTTTGTGACAGCTTTGAATTCCTTAGATGTCAGGAATCAGGTTTAAATCTTCCCCGATGCCCTTCCTGAAACTTTGCAAATTAATAGTAATGGTTGTTTCGGCATTTGCTCGGTTGCAACTTCTGCATTATGAGTAACTTGTATATGCCTTGTTTAAACATGTTTCTCAAAGTAGTAGGAAAAGAACATCAATGCTTCTTCAACAAGGTAAGCATTACTGATATACCTGAAGAATAAAAAACAGAAAAATTTTCAGTTTTTCGATCTGCATCTAGGAGAAAGTACTTACTTATCTTGTTTGGTCGCAGATTAACCAACAAGGTGCTAGGTTGCATTGGATCTTGCGATGGAAAGGGAGAAGGAGGCCTCAGTGGTTCGATCGGTATTCTTGCCAATCTTTTACTCCTACGTATCAAACTTCTCCAAGCTACTTCTTTTAGTCTTTCGGAGTATGATTCTACCTTGATTTTGGGTTAGCTTGATGAAAGCTCCTTTGGATAACCAAGATCCACTCCTAGAGAGAAAGGAGAGAAGGAAGAGAAAACATAAGAGGAAGGGTGGCTGTACCCATAAGAAGGAGAGAGCTAGGGTTAAGAAACCTTCCCATCTCTTCCCTTTATATTTTGGTCACCATAGGGCTTAATGAAACCCTAGTGAGCCAAAACACACTAAGCCCGAATGGGCTTGGTGTTGGGCTTATAAACCAATTCTCTTTATTATCTTTTCTGGGCTTTATCAAATACCCAAGACAATTTCCAATTATACTCTTAATAAATGTTAACATATATCAACCCAAAGAAATAATTTATTCCAGCCCAATTTTCTGAATTCATTAATTATCTTTTCTGGGCGTTATGAAAAACCCATGACTAATTATTAACTAACTAATTGTTAACTAACTAACATATATTAACTAACTAGACTAATATACCCAATGTACAAGGTTATTGATCTCACAAAAGAGATCTTACCCAACATACATCAAAGTACAAGACCCTAGCTTTGCCAGACCACCAACTCATGCTTAAGTATAAAGGTATCTATCCACGCTTAGCAGTAATAGTCCGGTCTCTATAATTATAGTACTTTAAGAGAGACCACTACTACTACAGGTCCAGTTCTACATATTCGTAATACGCTTATACCAATGATGTGAGTGAACTAGTCACTAATTTAAGGTAAATCATTCCTTATTGGAACTCATGGCATAATAGTCTTCTCTTGATGAAATGCCCAATTCTATCAAACGATTAAGAACTCAATTTTACTTGTATGACACGTACCCATGGTCTATACCTTACTGTGAAGAACGAACTAACACATGGACCATTACTTGTCACACTTGGACCTTAAATATGCAATAATATAATAAACAAACCAAATTTAATGAATTTAGTAGACTTGGCGCTGGGTCCATTGGACTTACCTGGCACTAGGTCTGCTCTGTTTTTCAATAACTCCGACTAGGCAGAGTTAACTGGGTGCCAGGTCCAGAGGACCCACCTGGTGCCAGGTCTATTTGTAATATATTTACACAGAATACATAGTCTTTGAGGGCATACTTTCCAACAATCTCCCACTTGCACTACAAAGACTAAAAAAGTCCATAAGTGCTTGCCCCTATGACATCTAAGTGTCTGCAAAACACCTTTTTCGTCAAAGGCTTGATAAAGGGATTTGTCAAATTGTTGACAGAGGAAATCTAATCAACCATAATCTCCTATTTTTGGATGAACTCCCAGATGAAGTGATACTTTCTTTCAATGTGCTTGCCCTTCCTATGGTTTTGAGGTTCCTTGCATTATGACACCACTCCAATGTTGTCACAATAAATTGTGATAGGCTTGTCCATATGCAGTACTACTCTAAGTTCTGTGAGGAGCTTTCAAAGCCACATAGTTTCTTTAGAAGCTTCTAAAGCAACAACGTACTCAGCTTCCATGGTAGAATCAGCAATATAGGATTGTTTGATACTTCTCCATGAAATAGCTCCTCCAAATAAAGTGAAGACATAACCACTAGTGGATTTTCTTCCATCTTTATCTGCCTAAAAGTCTGTGTTTGTGTAACTGGTAAAAACCAAATCATCAGCACGATATACAAACATATAATCTCTTATTTCTTTGAGATATTTGGGTATATGCTTGACGGCTTACCAGTGAGTTTTCCCTGAGTTTGATTGATATCTAATAACTATACCTACTACAAAGTAGATATTTGGCCTAGTACAAAGCATAGCATACATGAGACTTCCCACAACCGAAGCATAAGAGATCTTGCTTAGTTTTTGCTTGTCTTCTAGTGTTTGAGGACACTACTTGGAAGATAAGGATAATCCATGTCTAAATGGTATAATAGCCCATTTACATTGATCCATGTAGTACTTGATCAACATCTTATCAATATAAGCAGATTAGGATAAGCCTGATATTCTCTACTTTCTATCTCTAAGAAGCTTAATACCTAAAATGTAGCTAGCTTCTCCCATGTCTTTCATACTAAATTGACTAGATAGCCAAAGCTTAACAGATGACAATGTCACTACATCATTTCCAATGACTAAAATATCATCTACATAAAGTACCAAGAAAATCACTTTGCCACTGTCTAATTTCCTATACACACATAGTTCATCCACATTTTGAATAAAACCATAAGCCTTCATAGTTTCATCGAAATGTATGTTCTATGCTCGTGACACTTACTTAAGTCCATATATAGACTTCTTAAGCTTACAAATCATTTGTGAAGGTAAAACACGACAAAACAAAAAATGTATAGTAGCATGCTAATGAAACAGAGCACACGCAGATGAGCAGCGGAAGAGATTTCTTTTATACCTCTACGCTCTTTCACTAGTCTAGGGGGTGCTGGAACTTTAGTCTGAACAGCTTCTAGTTCTGAGATCGATCCTTTTGGCTGTTGTCCCACAAGCCGACGACTTCTTCTGGGCATCAACGCAACTCATTTGTCTTTTGGAATATAACCTCACCTAAAAGCCTGGTGAAGGCTATGGATCAAGAGGATGATCTTCCTACTCCGACTAAATGATATTGAGCATTAATTAGGAGAGATGTGTCTCTGTTCTTGTTCACAGAGAACACACGCACGAGAGAGAAGAGAGAGGCTGAAAACCACAGCTTGAGGGGAAAAAAAGTGCTATAATCAACCTCTTCTGTTACCCTCTGAATCCCAACAACCTTAACCATAAGTTATTATTCGGGCATTCAAAAAACAAACAAAAGCCCTAAGACCCACGTCGTGTTAAGCCAATAATTAGGCCTTTAGACCTATGGCTCAGTTCATTTGGTAAAGCCTTTAATTTAATTTAATTATTCATGGACTGATACAAGTTTAATAATTAAATTAATTAAAAAACCCAATGGACCAATATAAACCCTAAGCCTTGGCCTAATTGATTGGGTTAAGCCTTTAATTAAATTAATTATTCTTGGACTAATACAAGCCTAATAATTAAATTAATTAAATAACCCAAATGGGCCAATATATAATTTTCTCTCTTTGGACCCTTTATTTTATTCTAACCCAATAATTAAATAAAGCTACTCAAATAAAATAAAACCATTTTATACAAGATCAATCCCTCAACCCAAAACCATTAGGACTTATGGGCTATTCCAAGGACCAAAAGGCACATCGCCTTGGCTACTAAAATGACCAAAATACCCTTACTATAGAAATAGCTGTAATTTTCATTTTAAATATTTTCTAATATCACCATAAGAAAATTTGACTCTAAGGACAATGCTGCATTAGCAAAGTCTCTGACTTACAGGTGTTATGACTAAAATACCCCTTTACGCATCGCAGTACATTTAGAAAGGAAGAGTGTATTAACACCTCTCTAAAAGACATCTACCATCCTTAGACCTCTAGTCTAATGATCTATGACTCTTGAAATATTTTCACTTTCCAAAAGAGCTACCTTAAAGCTGACATCTAAGTAATGTTCCCTAGGGCCCTGGATATTTAGATCATTCGAATAGTCACAAGGGGCGATATAGCGCAGAAGCTATCTTCTACAATTCTGTCTTAACTAACTAGTCACATATATCTAACATACAAGTATATCAGCTCTATGATAGAACCTTAACTACAATATATCAAAGTACATGCTTCCAACATCGTTAGACCACCAACTTATACTCAAGCAGTAGAGTATTAGTCCTCGCTATAGTAGTAATAGTCTAAGTTTCTTCTAAATAGTACTTTTAGAAACCACTATTACAGGTCCTGTTCTACGTATTCGAAATACACTCATACTATGAAGTGAGTGGACTATTCACTGGCTAAAGGTAAGCCATTCCCTATTTGGAATTCATAACACAATAACCTAAACAAAATGAGATTGTTATTCTCATCAATCGGCTAAGAACGAACGTTTATGTGTTAAGTAACTCGTGATCTATACCTTACTTTGAAAGACCATCATTTACATGAATCTCTTACTTAAACACAATGGGTCCTTTTTAAATGTAAATCTTGCACAAGTAAAATGTAAATTCATAAACAAAATTTTGAGACTAAATTCTTTTATTAATAAATTCAATAATTACATAAAAAACCTAGTTTAAAGGGCATGCATTACAAAAATCTCCCACTTTCACTCTAAGACTAAGAAAGTCCATAGGTACCCACCTCTATGGCGTCTAAGTGTCTCTTGAAGACTCTCTTAGCCAAAGGCTTGGTGAAGGGAACTGCTAGGTTGTTCTCTAAGGCTATCTGTTCTACCACGATTTTCTATCTTTGGATGAAATCCTAGATTAGGTAATGCTTCCTCTCGATTTACTTCCCCTTCTTATGGTTCTTAGGTTCTTTGGATTGCGAGACTGCTCCAGTGTTGTCACAATACACCACAATCGATCTGTCCATGTGTAGCACGACTTGAAGTTCTGAAAGGAACTTCTAGAGCCAGACTGCTTCCTTGGATGCCTCCGAAGCTACCACATACTCAGCTTCCATAGTTGAGTCAGCAATGTAAGATTACTTGATACTCCTCCAAGAAATAGCTCTTTCAGATAAGATGAAGATATATCCACTAGTGGATTTTTTCTCTCATCCTTATCTGCCTGAATGTTTGAGTCTATGTATCGAGTAGGAACCAAGTCATTAGCCTTGTAAACCAGCATATAATCTCTCGTACCTTTGAGGTACTTAAGAATATACTTTACAACTTGCCATTAAACCTCCCCAGGATTTTATTGATATTTGCTAACTAAGCCTACGGTAAAGCAGATATCTGGCCTAGTACACAATATGGAGTACATAAGACTTCCCATAGCCAAAGTGCAGTAAATCCTACTCATTCTGTCTTTTCCTTCATGGGACTTAGGATAGTCCTTTAAACAAAAAGATAACCTATATCTGCAAGAGATTAGAGCTCTCTTGCATAAGTTCATGCTGAATTTGGCCAACATCTTGTCAATATATGTCACTTGGGATAATCCTAACATTCTTTGCTTCCTATTTCTAAGAAGCTTAATCCTGAGAATGTAACTGGCTTCTCCCAAGTCCTTTATACTAAATTGACTAGACAGCTAAACCTTAGTAGATGACAATGTTCCTACATCATTCCCAATGAGTGGAATATCATCCACATATAGGACAAGAAAAGCCACATTTATGCTTTTTAATTTCCTGTACATACATGGTTTATTCTCATTTTAAATGAAACCATAAGACTTTACAGTCTCGTCAAAACGAATGTTCCATATTCTAGATGCCAGCTTAAGTCCATAAATGGACTTCTTAAGCTTGCAAACTATATGTTCCTGGCCTTTAGCAATAAAACCTTCCGGTTGGGACATATGAATATCTTCACTAAGATGGCCATTAAGAAATGCCATCTTGATATCCATTCGCCATATCTCATAGTCATAATAACATGCGATAGTAAGGAGGATACGGATGGACTTAAGCATGGCTACTGGGGAAAAGTTTTCCTTATAATCAATTCCCTCTTTCTGAGTATACCCCTTTACCACAAGTCTAGCTTAAAAGGTTTCCACCTTTTTATCCACCCCCATTTTTCTCTTGTATACCCACTTACATCTAATGGGTTTTATTCCTTCAGGAAAAGCTATAAGATTCCAAACCTGATTGAAGTACATAGACTCATTCTTAGCTTTCATTGCTTCATGCTATAGATTTGCATCAACATCAACAATAGCCTTATCGTATCTAGTGGGATCTTGTTCCTAATGGTCAGAGACTAGCTTAAAGGCCTTTCCAGTCCATATTTCTGGAACCCTAAATACCCTCCCACTATGATGAGGCTCTTTTTGTATAGGTTCTTGAGGTTGTGCCTCTTCTTGTTCCACAATCGGGTGTGAAGAAGTTGATTCCAAATATAACTTCTCCTTGAGTTCCAACTTTATTGAACCTTTAGTGGAAGTATTTTGATCATCCTCCAAGTATCTAGCATTAGTACTTACTAGTACTTTCTACTCCTTGGGATGATAAAAGTAACCTCCTTTTGTCCTTTTTAGATACCCAACAAAAAAGCATAAATTCGATCTTGGTTCTAACTTGTCTTCCTTGATCAGTACATAAGCTGGACAGCCACATATCCTGAGATGATTCAAACTTGGCTTATGTCCAGTCCATATCTCATAAGGCGTCCTAGGTACTGACTTGGAACAAGTTCAGAATGTATGCTACTGTTTTCAGGGTATATCCCCAAAAAGAGACTGGAAGAGTAGCATGAGACATCAGGCTTCAAACTATTTTCATCAATATCCTATTCCTTCTTAGCTACTCCATTCTACTAGGATGTGTCCGACGCAGAGAGTTAGGATATTATCCCATGATGTACTATGTAATCCTTGAATTCACTGAGATGGTACTCTCCGCCACGATCCGATCGTAAGGTTTTGATCAGTTTACCTGTCTGATGCTCCACTTCAGCCTTATACTCTTTGAACTTATCAAAAGAGTCAGACTTGCACCTCATCAGGTAGACATAACCAGACCTTGTACAATCATCCATGAAAGTGATAAAGTACTCAAAATCCCTCTAGCTAGTATAGACAAAGAACCACGCATATCAGTGTGAACAAGGCCTAATATCTCCTTGGCTCTATCAACCTTTCGGGTGAATGACCTTTTGGTTATTTTTCCTATAAGGCAGGATTCACACTAAGGCCAACTTTCCAATCTTAATGAGCCTAATAGCCCATCATGGATTAACCTTTGAATCCTGGTTGAGTTAATATGACCTAACCTTAGATGCCAAAGATTCAAGTGAAAGTTGATCCAACTATTGAAACTGACTCTAAATAGAGAATAATACCTGGAGGGTTTTTCTTGGCCTGAAGCTCTGGACACTTCTTTTTCTAGTGTTTTTTGTGGTCGCACTTGTAGAACTTGCCCTTTGGATTGTTGGGCTGATTCTTGGGCTGGGCTACTATGTTTCCTTTCTTCTTCGAGCCAAGTTCTGGAAAAAGAAGCCCTAACAATCATAGTCATGGACTGTGGCTTCATGACCTTCTTTGCCACCTGGAGCTCTTTCATTAACTCAGTTAAACTTATGTTTAACTTGTTCATGTTCTAGTTCAACTTGAACTGAGTAAAAGAGCCCAGCAGAGATTCGAGAACCATATCCACTTGGCTCTCGGGGTCAATAATAGCCCCGAAGACTTCTGCTTCCTCGAAAGTAGCAATCATTTTAAACATATACTCCCTGACTGATACTCCCTCAGCCATCTTAGTGTTTAGGATCATCCTAAGAGCTTCCTCCCTTGTAGGCCGGTTCTTATCGGCTAACATCGTGGCTAGTGATTGGCTAATATCATACATAATGGTCATGTGCTCATGTTTGGACTGGAGCACATTAGACATGGAGGCCAACATGTAGCAACGAGTCATCTCGTTGGCCTTCTTCCATGCCTTCTTAGCCTCGCGCTCAATATCAGTGGAACCTTCCCCGATAATAGGGTAGGTTTCGTAGAAGACATATTTATACTCTTCAACAGTGAGTATTATGTCCAAGTTCTTTTTCTAGTCCACATAATTTGGACTCGTTAATTTATTCTCTCAGAGAATAATGGCCAAAGGACTAAAAGAACCTCTACCAACCATTTCTGAAATATCAAAAATAAAAGAAATCTTAGTTTGTGAAAAAATAAAAATAATTTGTGTTTATCCTTATATTAAATCTGATAATAGTTAACACTATCACTATTATCTTTAATATGATTAATTTAGCTTTTAGAAAAATTGACATAGTTTCTTGGGAAGATTAACAGTTTCTAAGCTAAATGTATTAACCACCACAAATTAATTTTCCTTCCAAGTAATGATCTAGATAATAACTCCATTGTGGGATGACCGTTTTTTCTCATTTCTTATGGACATTCCTCACATTATAACCTCCAATATGTCCCGGGTTATTAATTATATCCATCCATTAGTTCTAGATTCTTGTGGTATCCCCATCCTATACGGGTTCACTCTCAGGGTGATGCGAGGGGACTCGCGATGTCTAATGAGGATCGTGATGGAAGCCGTGGAGCCGTTGGAACCCCTCTCCTATTTAGTTTTTTAAAATAAGGGTTTTTTAAGAAAATATATATTTTTTTAAAAAAATCCCATTAAGTATCCCTTAACTCTTTGTAAAATATCTAAATTCATAAATCTCTATGTCAAGGTAAAAATCCTTTAAGAGATTTTCTATGAATTTATTTTACACAATTAAGAACTTAATGATTTCCAAAAATTTCCTTTTAAACTTTCTAGAGACTTTGGTCTCAAGTTTAATTTGACAAAAATAATTTTCTAGTGCAAAAATAAAAAAAAAATGGCTTTCTATTTTAACTTACAAAAATATGTAAATCTAAAATATTTTCTATGTCAAGGATTAAATCCTTTGAGAAAATATCCAAGGATTAATTTTTGTCCAAGTTCAAAATAACCATTTTTAAATTTGAAAAATGTTTTTCTTGTCATAAATTTCTCAAAGACTTTGCTCTTTGAGAAAATGCACAGATAGGGTACAAAAAGAAATAAGTATGCTAGAAAACTGTAAACGTTTTCATGCTTTTCTATTCTTTTAACCTAAGTGTCCACATAATAGAATTAAACACTAATTAATGGTCTTGTTTAATCTTAAATTTTCTTTATTATTACTTTTCATGCAAAATCTTCAAAGAATATTAACTATTGCAATAAAAATAACTTCACAAGATATGGGACAAAAAACTAAAAAAAAAAAAAAAAAAATCTGCTGGCCTAGTGCACCTACCACACTGGATCAAGGCCCATGGGAAAAACCCATGGGTCGAGATCTGAGCAAGTGCTCGCGACTAGGGTCCCTACGCAGTAGCTTCCGCGGAAGCTGCTGCCCAGTTTCTACAGAAAATGGGCTTGCGCGAGGAAGCCTGCGCATTCGTGAGGAAGCTTCCTCGCATGCGCCATGGAGCTGAGGCCAACTTGAGCCTAGCTGCGGCTCCGAGCCACGGCTAGCTTGGATGGCTTCAGCTTCTCTCATATTTTGCAGCGTGGCTCGACTTCTCTGCTCAACTCCTCGCGACTCGGCTGCTACAGTGATCGTCTTCGTCAATTTTCTTTTCTGCGCACAAACGTTCTTGGTCTGGATTTTTTCATACATTTCAACCAAAACTTATCCAAAACAATCCACAAACACCTATTCCTTTAATTATAGGCTTACACGAACACTATGAAAGTTTCAAAAAATCTTTTACAGTGATCCTATGTCTTAACCGTGAGACTTACAGAGGATTCTACCCATACCAGAAAACACGAAGGATCAAAAAATATAATCATCTGACTAGTTTTATTCACTAAAATGCAACCTATATTACCATATAAGCCATGCTCTGAGACGACTTGAAGGCAAAACATGGCAAAATAAAAATGCATAGTAGCATGCTAATAAAACAAAGCACACGCGGACAAGTAGCAAAAGAAATTTTTTTTATACCTCTGTGCGCTTTCACTGGTCTAGGGGATGCCAGCACTTCGGTTTGAACTGCTTCTGGTTCTGAGATCGATCCTTCTGGCTATTGTCCTGCAAGCCGACGACTTTTTCTGGGCATCAACGCAACTTCTTTGTCTTTTAGAATATAACCTTGCCTGAAAACTTGATGAAAGCTATGGATCAAGAGGATGATCTTCCTACTCTGACAAAATTTTGTTGAGCATTAATCAGGAGAGACGTATCTCTATTCTTGTTCACAGAGAACACATGCATGAGAGAGAAGAGAGAGGCCAAAAACCATAGTTTGAAAGGGAAAAAAAAAGTGCTATAATCAACCTCTTCTGTAACCCTCTAAATCCCAACAACCTTAATCATAGGTTATTATTCGGGCATTCAAAAAACAAATAGAAGCCCTAAGGCCCATGATAGGGCCTAAATTAGGCATATTTTTTCTAGTTATTTGAGGCTATTTTGTGATACATTTTGTTCAATAACTAGTCATATTCCTTCATATTTGAGATTTCACCATTGGAAAGATATTTTGTACATTATTTCAGATTTTAGGGGTAAAATAAGGCAAAAAAGTCGCAAAACAGAACAGAGGCGGCGCTGGATATGGCAGAGCAACCGGTGCCACCCATGTGCTATTGGCACGTACTTTGAGGTAATGAAAAAATCAATGAAACGAACCAGAACAGAATCGAACCGGCATCGGTTGGGAAGCTAGAACCGGCACCGGCTGCACTGTGGAAAACTATCGGCGAACAACTAAGGAAACAGAACACAATTGGCGCCGGCTCTAGGTAGCCAAGGCAGCGTCGGCTGTGACCTGATGTTAAGGCGGTGCCTCGATTTTCTTATGCAGTTTTTGGTAATTTGTAGACTTTTAGTATTTTCCTACTTCTAATCGGCCAAAAACCCTACACCAACGAGTTTAGGCACTTCCTAAACCTATAAATAGATGGAAAACACAATGAAACAGGGGAGATTCATAGATCTAAATAGAAAATCACTTAAATCAAGGAGGAATTCTACTAAATCAAGAAGGATTGTACAAGGTCTACAAAGGAAGAAGAATGAGGCTTATCTATGAGTGCTTTCTTTTACTTTGTTTTCTTTTTCTTGAACAATGATGTATTATTTGTTTTATTGTAATTTGACATTATTTTAGGTATTCATGATTTTTTTTGAGTTAATTTTATCTTTTGATTAATTGATTGTTATTCTTGGTATTTAATTACTTGCGCTTATTATGAGATTAATTGATTGGTTCTTTCTATTAACTCACTGAGGCCAAAAGGGTTGATGGTGGTTTCAATTTATTGATTTCATATTTGTTGTCTATTAACTCGTTAAGACCAAGGGGGTTAATTGATGAGGACTAGGTAATTAAAGGTTAATTGATGTCTGCCGAGACCAAGGATTCATTGGTTAGCTTCATGTTTTAAGTTTACTGAGACTAAGGAAATTTAATCAAGGATTGTGTTTAATGCATATTTTGGATGAATTAGTTGAGACGAGACCAAGTAATGCTAATTTGTCTAGAAGGTAGTGATTTCATGGATTGAAAAAGAAGTGAATCCATCTTAATCCTTCATGATGCCAAGAGAATGATTAATTATGATAATGATTGAATACTGTAAGATCATGTTTATCAAAACAATAGTTTAGGCTACATAATTCTCCATCCTTGACATGTATATATTTTTATTTTATTTTATTTTATTTTATTTTTCCTTTTTATTTATTTTTCACTTTATTGAGTCGATTAAACAATGAAAGAAAAGTGATTAATGCATACTTGTTCCTGGAGGATCAACACTCGTTTGAACCCTATACTATGCTTAATGATGAGTACGTTTGCTCATATGTTTAATTTGGGGTTAACATTTTAATTTAAACTTGATTGGGAATGTGCTTATTTTTATATGATTTTTATACCCAAATAAATACACATCAAGTTTTTGGCGCCGTTGCAGGGGAACAATCTCATGAAAGCTTGGATTTTGTTGATTTAACCATGTAAATATGTAAATATATAAATATGTAAATTTGTACAATTGTTCTTTCTACAAAAAGATGCCATATTTTATTGATTGTATAATTGTATTTTAATTTCACTATATGTTGTAAATATGTAAATAGGTAGATACATGTTCATAATAACTAACTTTTCTTTGTATGTTTGTATATATTGTATATTTAATTTTACTAATGTTAATGTGGAATATGTGTAATCTTTGTATTTTAATTTGTTAATTTTTACGTCTATAATCTTGAGTCAATACTAACTCTTCTTATTTTCAGGTTTGGACTTTTGCTAACACGATATTTTAGATGGACTATTTTATTTTATTATTTGTTTCTTTATTTACAATTTTTAATTTTAATATTTAATTTAGAAATTCTTTTTTTAAATGTATTGTGGTTATGCATTCAATTAGGAAAGTTTTAGTTGTCAAAAAAAAAGAAAAAAGAAACGAGCATTAGGTGTATTGGTAAAATTACAAGCTCACAATAATGTTTTTAGTGAGACGTCATTAGAAGTATTAGCGAATTCTTTTGTTGCTAATACAAATTCATCTGTTTAGGAGCATGAAGAAGCTTTCCAACAATTGTATGATCAAAGGAAACAATTAGTTAAGATTGTTAAGGAGACTCATGAGTTAATGCTAGCCCGTACAATTGACCATGGGAAAAAAAGAGAGGCTATAAGGGACGATTGCATAATGTGGCAAGAGAGGTATTTGATTCTACTCTATGTGCTCATAATTCTAATATTTCTTTGTCACATCATTTCTTATGTTCCTCTCACTTCTTGGAGAACAATGGTCCCAATGATGATGTATGGAGTTTAACATGCCTCAAGAAGTTAGATTTATCATTCATTCTAAGAAACCCTTTGAGGATGTTGACGAATTCTACCCTTCACCCCAATTTCAGGGAGGTAACTTAGTATTTGTAGAAGTATTGAAAAGTAAGGATTTCCCAATCCCATCTTTATGAACTCAAATACTAAGTTTAAAGGAGAATTTTACTTGTAAAAAACTTCTTTTGAAGGGTAAATTGGTGATTTCAAAGTTGATGCATCTGTTAGATACCTTGTTCACTCATATGTTGAAAAAGATATTTATGTGTCTAAAGGAATGTTAGAGAATGAGATTTATGTGTTTTGCTTTGCTGAGACAAATCGTTTTAATGAACCTTCCATTTTTCAAAATTCTCCATTCTTTCTACATTCATTATGCCTACTTGGAGCCATAATCTCTTTTCCAAAAGGATTGATGAGAAAACATGATGAGTGTCAAGAGTTTTTGTTGTATTTTTATTTTTTTTATTTTAGTATTTTTCTTTAGTTTGTTTTCTTTTATTTAGGTATGTTTTTATTTTATTATTATTTGCCTTGTACTTTTATTTGTGTTTTGTTTTACAGGAAGAAAATCCTCTTGGACAAGCCATTCTCTTTACCTCAAGTTTGGATACCTATTGGAGCATTATTGCACTTGGGAAGTATTACTTAAGCTTTCTAACCCATTATTATTTTTAGTCCCTTTGGAGATGCTTTCTTGTGTTTATTTTTTGCCAATGAGGATATTGTCCAATTTAAGCGTAGGGAAGTGGTTTGGTGATATACTTTGTCCAAGTTTTTATCAATTATCTTGGTGTTTTCTTAGTATTGAGCTACTTTGGAATATTTTGAAATTGAGAAAGAACTTGATTTTGAGCACAAAGTATGGAAGTCTTTTCTTTCTCCCCCTTTCCCCGTTATTTTTGGTCTCATGGCACTATTTATTTGCTCTACTTATTTGGCCATTGAGGACAATATCCAGTTTATGTGTGGGGGAGTAGTTAGAATGAGAATTCTTGTATGCTTCATTCGTCTATGATTTATTCTTCTTGACCCTTGTGAGCAAAATTTTCAAAATTTTTCTGAGTTTGTGAGCTATCAAGATGTATTTTTAATGCATGTCTTTGTGATAGATCATAAAGCATATGTTCTATATCAATTATAGCTTATGCATGACTTTTTGCATGTACTTGGACTAAGTAGTTCTTGATCATATGCTTTACATTGTTCTTAATCTTGTTTTTCCACTAAAATTTGTTAAGCATTCTAGAACCTACTTGAATACCTCTCGAGGCGAAATAAGAAAGACATCCATGATTTGACTTAGGGATGACGGTAATAGGCCTTCTTTGGATAGTTTGAGGTTTTCAAGCCTACTTATTTTACATTATCCCTAGTGCCTATTTGAGCCTAAATGGTTAATTTCTTTCTTAAAACCCGTTATCATACTTTGTCCATTACTTATTTCTGAGAGTTTGATTTATCTTCCAAATCTTTAATTGCTCTTGATGGATAAAAGTACACGTAGGCGAATATTGAGGGAGAATATTTGTGGAAAGATCATGACTTGTTACTTTCAGTTATGCATCAATAAGTGTGTTGAGTTGGGAAAGGAGAAAGGAAAGAGAAGAAAACGAAAAAGAAAGATTGAAAACAAAAAGGAAACA
This sequence comes from Voacanga thouarsii, assembly GCA_026120185.1. NCBI lineage: Eukaryota > Viridiplantae > Streptophyta > Magnoliopsida > Gentianales > Apocynaceae > Voacanga > Voacanga thouarsii. Next base: position 1,805,242 of record JANUWF010001921.1, read on the forward strand.
AAAAGCTGCTAGAAAAGATGGAAAAAGAAAAATTGAAAAAGAAACAACAGTAGCATTTGAAAAAAGAAGACGAAAAAGAAAGAAAAAGTGAAAGAGAAAGAAAAGAAAGATCACAAGAAGAAGGATGGTTGAGCTTTAGGTATTTCTGAAAAACTGGAGTTCACATCAAGTCATTGACACCATTGTTGAAATGTTTGATGATCTTGTGAAAAAATTAGTGATGAGTTGAGAATGATCAATGAAAATGCAAGATTTGCTGGAACTATGCTATAATTGCTATACAAGGTTAGGGGTGTTGGTTGATTTTGGAATAGGAGAGCAAGAAGAGTTTGGAATTTCTTGATACATTATGTTTATCCTTTTCTTGCGAACTCTCATCTTCTTTGATATTTGATTTTCTATATCCTTTGTTTGACAAGCTATATTACAAGCCTTTAGCCTTACATTACAAGCTTGAAAGTCCTATTTGACCTAATTAGAATCATGATATATCTTAGATTAGTGGAGAGAGTGTATGAAAAGTAAGCTTATGGAATGCATTTTTCATGAACTAAATTCTTTCCAATGGTTTGAGAATATTGTTAAGTATTGAGATGGTTCTACTAGTCACTATTCACTTACACAAGTCTTGCATTTGTTATGAAGGATGTAGTAGCATGTGTTTTATGGTCTTGAATGAAGAGAGAGTTGAAATACTATGCTGAAATTGATTGAGTGATTCTTTGAAAACTTGTGTTTTTCGTACTTGTCTTTGATACTTTGCTTGAGAACAAGCAACGAGCTAAGTATAGGGGAATAAAAAACTTGATGCGTATTTATTTGGGTATAAAAATGATATAAAAATAAGCACATTCCCAATCAAGTTTAAATTAAAACGTTAACCCTAAATTACACATATGAACAAGCGTACTCATCATTAAGCATAGTATAGGGTTCAAACGAGTGTCGATCCTCTATAAACAAGTATGCATTAATCAATTTTCTTTCATTGTTTAACCGACTTAATAAAGTGAAAAATAAATAAAAAGGAAAAATAAAATAAAATAAAAATATATACATGTCAATGATGGAGAATTATGCAACCTAAACTATTGTTTTGACAAATATGATCTTACAGTATTCAATCATTATCATAATTAATCATTCTCTTGGCATCATAAAGGATTAAGATAGATCCACTTCTTTTTCAATCCATGAAATCACTACCTTCTAGACAAATTAGCATTACGTCTCAATTAATTCATCCAAAAGATACATTAAACACAATCATTGATTAAATTTCCTTGGTCTTGGCAAACTTAAAACATGAAGCTAACCAATGAATCCTTGGTCTCGGCAGACATCAATTAACCTTTAATTACCTAATTCTCATCAACTAACCCCCTTGGTCTTGGCATGTTAATAGACAACAAATATGATATCAATAAATTGAAACCACCATCAACCCATTTAATCTCAACAAGTTAATAAAAAGAACCCATTAATTAATTTCGTAATAAGCACAAGTAATTAAATACCAATAATAACAATCAATTAATCAAAAGATCAAAGTAACTCTAAAAATCATGAATACCTAAAACAATGTTAAATTACAATAAAACAATTAATACATCATTGTTCAAGAAAAAGAAAACAAAGTAAAAGAAAGAACTCATAGACAAACTTTCTTCTTCTTTCTTTGTAGACCTTCTTGCATAATCCTCATTGACTTGGTAGAATTCCTCCTTGATTTGAGTGATTTTCTGTTTAGATCTATGAATCCCCTATTTTTCATTGTGTTTTCCAGCTATTTATAGGCTTAGGAAGTGCCTAAACTCATTAGTGTAGTGCTTTTGGTCGATTAGAAGTAGGAAAAAAAAATACTAAAACTCTGCAAATTTCCAAAAATTAGGTACAAAAATCTAGGCACCGCCTTAACATCAGGTCACAGCCGGCGCCACCTTGGCTGCCTAGAGCCGGCGCCAGTTGTGTTTGTTTCCTCAGTTGTTCATCGATTTTTTCCTTGATTTCTTCGCATTGTTTTCCAAAGTGCAGCCAGTGCCGATTACAGCCGGTGCTGGTTTGGTTCTATTTTGATTCGTCTCATTGATTTTTTTTGTCCCCTAGAAGTGCGTGCCAGCAGCACGTGGCTGATGCCGGTTCCTTTGCCATATCTGGCACCGCCTCTGTTCTGTTTTGCAACGTTTTTGCCATGTTTTACCCCTAAAATCTGAAATAATGCACAAAATACCTTTCCAAGGGTGAAATCTTAAATATAAAGGAATATGACTAGTTATTGAACAAAATGTATCACAAAATAGTCTCAAATAACTAGAAAAAAATATACCTAATTCAGGCCTTATCAGCCCACTGTTGGGTATCTCAGGCTCGTATCCCATACGACACAGTGAAAAATAAACGAGATATCATCCCAAGACCCGCCTATGTGTGGAAAACAAGACATAAAGATAATAAAGATAACAGCTTTTTACCTTTGTTTGATCGTTTGAAGAACAAAAATTTCTTCTTCAAGCCAAGGCGAGATCTAGCAATCCTCTTGTGCAAATTCCATGAGAGTTGGACGTCTAACCACTATAATCACAGTGTATGATTATCTCTAACATTAATCCACATAGAGAAATTCTCAAGCACCAAAATTTTCTATGCTAGCAGAAATAAGATGGCAGCTAGGGTTTCTCAAGAACAAATTGAGAGAGAAAGAAGAAAAATGAGGCCTTGTGTAGTTGTTGTGTGGCGTGACCATCACCTCTACTAGGGTTTCGTGTGCCTATAAATATATCACACGAAAAACCCTTCTAAAAACTGAGAATTCTAATCCTATTAGAATTCCCTAATTGTAATTGGAAACATCAAGTTCTCACAATTACAATTTGGTTCATAAATTATAACTAATTATAATTTGTCCACAACAACTTCTCTTTCTTGCGATTAACCCCACTATATTATCAAATAACATCTTGAGTATACAATCCTCTATTATGTGTGACCTATTAGGTTTCCTAGTCAATTGGTAGAGAACATGAATTAATCCAAACGTTTTTTAGATTAATAATCCATAATTAATTAGAATTAATCTTATTAATTCTAATCAGGATTGGTTTCTTAATTCATCAATTAATAAATCCATATTCTCAGATCATGAGTGGTATCTAGCAACACATCATGACCACCTAAGAGTCCAGGAAGTCCAGTGGTTTGACATGAACTCTTCAATAACTAACAAACTTCAGTGCAATTAACTCCTTTCACCATACAATATCTCATTCAGTTTGGAGTACAGAATTAGTGCCAACTCCCTTCAGAATTAATTCTGACCTGAATACAAAAGTACTTGTACCAGTACCTCACTACTCTAGATATGTATCAATTGGAACTATTTCCAATACACATATGCCTTGGCCAAGGACTTCTTGAGTAGTAATTCCTACAAGTAACCGTGAGATATTCGTCCCTACTATTAGGAGTTGTGAATCATTTATTGATCTTCTCAACTACTTTCGTTTACCTCACAATGTACCCAATATCTATCCTATAGGCAGCCCTCGATCGAGCTCCGGAGATTGGAATCAAAATATAATGCTTAGCAAACAAAGCACCTTCGAGATCTCAAATCTAATGATACTTACAAGTTTGTTATATTGAGATTAAATCACTGGTACTAAATAGTTATCCATGTGATTATCTCAAAGCTAGGTCATCCAATGAACTTATTCCATTAACAAGCATTCATGTGTTAACTTTAGGTATCTCAATACTTACGGATATAAGAACTACCACCTGATCAAATCTGGAAGTCTAACAAATGCTAGTCTTAACGCATTAATGATATCCGTCTCATTAATACTACGACTAGGGACTATTAAGTACTAACACTATACAGTGTAGTAGGAATCTCATATCATGATTTCCTTAACACAATGTTGTACTAGGGACTTTATCGAACAGTTATATTACTCAAATGTAAACAAAAGAAACTGTAAGATAAATAATGCCTTTTATTAAAATCGAATGTGTCGTATATAATGTACAAGTGATTGCCTCTAGGGCACAACACTAACAAACTCCCACTTGCACTAGAGCCAATCATTCATGTATCTAATAGCGAATGACTCAACATGATAATCATGTTTCTTTTGGGATAGTACTTTCGTAAGCGGGTCAGCTATGTTCTCATCTGTAGGAACTCTTTCTATCTTTATTTCTTTAGCTACTTCAGAAGTAGCCATGTACTCAACTTCAATCGTAGAGTCGGTAATAGTCTCTTGTTTGGAACTTTTCCAACTTATTGCCCCTCCACACAATGTAAACACATAGCTAGATTATGATTTGAAATAATCTTTATCAGATTGAAAACTGGCATCAGTATACCCATTTATTTTCAAATCACCTTCTCCATATACTAAGAACATATCCTTAGTCCTTCATAAGTACTTAAGGATGTTCTTTATAGCCGTCTAATGACCCTCTCTAGGGTCAGATTGGTATCTGCTCGTCAAACTGAGAGCACAAGATACATCGGGCCTAGTACATATCATAGCATACATGATAGATCTAACTGCCAAAGCATATGGAATCTTACTTATGTGATCCCTTTCAACTTGTGTCTTGGGAGACATAAACTTTAAAAGGCTTACACCATATGACATGGGTAAGAATCCCTTTTTGGATTGATCCATGCTAAACCTCTGTAGTATTTTATCTATGTATGTAGACTGCGAAAGACCTAGAAACCTTTTAGATCTATCTCTATAGATCCTTATTCCGAGAATATAGGTTGCTTCTCCAAGGTCTTTCATGGAGAATTATTTGGACAACTAAACTTTAACCATTTGCAAGACAGGTATATCGTTTCCTATTAACAATATGTCATCTACATAAAGCAGTAAGAAAATGATTGCACTCCCACTAACCTTCTTGTATACACAAGGATCATCCATGTTTTGAATGAAACCAAACACTTTGATTGTTTCATCAAAACGGATGTTCCAACTCCTAGAAGCTTGCTTAAGTCCATAAATGGACCTTTGCAGCTAGAACACTTTTGTGCTATCATTGGATGTGAAATCTTCAGGTTGTGTCATATACACTTTCTCAGTTAGATTTCCATTTAGGAAAGTTGTTTTCACATCCATTTGCCAAATCTCATAATCATGATGAGCAGTAATGGCTAGGAGTATCCTGATGGATTTCAACATGGTTGCTGGTGAGAAGGTTTCATCATAGTCAATACCATGTTGTTGACGATAACCCTTCACCACTAGTCATGCTTTATAGGTAACTAAGTTACCATCCATGTCCATTTTCTTCTTGAAAACCCACTTGCACCCAATAGGTTTAATTCCTTTAGGTGGATCAACCAAAGTCCATACTTGGTTGTCATACATGGAATCCATCTCTGACTTCATGGCTTCAAGCCATTTACCAGATTCCAAATTGTTCAGAACATCCTTGTAGGTAGTAGGCTCATCTTCATCTATGAGCAATACGTCATTGTGGTCACTAATGAGAAATCTATATCTCTTAGGTGCCACACGTATCCTACTAGATTTACAAGGTTCTTGTGTAATAGAAGGTTCATCTATTCTCTTAATAGATGTGGGGTTAGACGGTTGATCCTCGTTTGTTTGATCTTCATGAACTCTACTAAGTTCAATCTTACTCCCACTGTTCCCTTTGAGCATGTGCTCCTTCTCCAAGAAGACGACATACTTTGAAACAAACAATTTGTTTTCAGAGGATAGGTAGAAGTAATATCCGGATGATTCTTTCAGATATCCCACAAACAAACACTTTCAGACTTACTATCAAGTTTGTCTGACTGTGGCCTTTTGAAAATGGCAGGACAACACCATACTCGCAAGTGAGATAATTTTGGTTTCTTACTAAAGAACATCTCAAATGATGCAGAATCAACCGTTTTTGTTGGAACTCTGTTTAGTATATAAATAGAAGTTTCTAGTGCATGCCCCCAAAACGATTTTGGAATGTCTGCAGAAGCCATCGTGGTCCGTACCATGTCTAGAAGGGTTCGATTCATTCTCTCAGATACACCATTATGTTGAGGTGTATGTGGTGGAGTCCATTGAAATAATATCCCATTATCTTTAAGATAACTCAGAAACTCTTGGCTCAAGTATTCTCCTCCTCGATCAGATTTTAGAGTCTTAATACTTTTACCAAGTTGTTTCTTTATTTCATTCTTGAAGTCTTTGAACCTTTCAAAGGCCTCAGATTTGTATTTTATTAAATAATAATACCCGTATCGTGAGAAATCATTGATAAAGGTTATGAAATAGTTATAACTTCCTCTTACTTGTATTGACATTGGGCCACATACATCAGAATGTATGAGTTCTAATACCTCCTTGACCCGTTCTCCATTTCCTGGAAAATGAGTTTTAGTCATTTTGCCTAGTAAACAAGACTCACATGTGCCATATGATTCATAATCAAATGACCCTAAGTCACCAAGCTTGTGTAACTTAGAAATATGATTTTCATTTACATGGCCCAAACGACAATGCCATAAGTAAGAGGTGTTAGAGTTATCCATTTTAGGTTTCTTATTATTTATATTGAGAACTGGATTGTCCAAGTCTAGAACATATAAACCATTGACCAAAGTTGCTGAACTATAGTGAATATCATTCAAAGAAAAAGAGCAACATTTATTCTTAAATATTAAATGAAATCCACATAAGTCTAAACATGCAACTAAGATAATATTTTTCATTAAAACTGGTACATAATAACAGTTTTATAGTTCTAGAATTAATCCCGAAAGCAGGTTCAGCTCGTATGTCCCTATAGCAAGTGCAGCAACATTTGCCCTATTTGCAGTACGTAGATCCACATCGCCTTTCTCTAGCCTTCTACTACTCTTTAGTCCTTACAAGTTATTGCACAAATGAGATCTACATCCAGTATCTAATACCCATATCTTATTTCTAAAGGCAGTATTTATCTCAATCATAAACATACCCAGAGTAGAAGTAGAAGTACTTGTAAGCTACTCCTTCTACTTCTTGTCCTTAATGGTCTCCAAGTAGGCTTTGCAGTTGCGCCTCCAGTGGCCCATCTTCCCACAATGATGGCATGGGCCCTTGGTAGCTGCATCCTTATTGTTCACACCACCTTTGGGCTTTGTAGGAGCCTTGTTCTTCTTCTTTTGAACTTTCTTCTTAAAAGAGGAAGATTCTACCATTAAAACTGCATTGGAATCCTTCACGGAGAACTCCGCAGTTTTGAGAAGATTGATAAACTCAGGAATGGTGGATTCAATCTTGTTCATCTGATAGTTAATCACAAATTGTGAGAAACTATTAGGCAAATATTGTAGAATTAAGTCAACACTTAAGTCATGATCCAATGCAAACCCGAGAGATCCAAGCTTCTCTATTAAGACCAGCATCTTCAGCCCATGAGTGGCCACAGAAGAACCCTCTGCCATTTTGCGACGGAATAGTTGCGTCGAGATCTTATATCTCTCAATTTTGGCTTGGGCATCAAACATATCTCGAAGATGTAAAATGATCGATTGAGCATCTATATGCTCATACTGTTTTTGCAATTTAGGAGTCATGGATGCCAGCATAATATATGATGTTGTATCACTATCCTCCCTGTGTCTTCTGTGGACAGCATGCTCATCAGCATAAGCATCTTGAGCTGGTGGTGATGGAATAAGAGCATCTAGCACGTAGAGCAACTTTTCCGATTTAAGAATGATTTTCAAATTTCTATACCAGTCGAGATAGTTTGATTCGGTTAACTTGTTGGTTTTCAAGATGCTACGTAAGTTTAGGTTTGTTGACATGATGCAAGTGACCTAGATGTAAAGATAGAGAGCATTAGCTACTTGTATATGCACATGATATGCAAATAATTAGGAGTTTAATTAAACGCATTTTTACTCCACTATTTTACTCAAACCAATAGCCCCTACTACTGATTCAGGAAAGCCCGTTGGAAGCTTTTCTAGTGGGACCGATATCCAAATTCCTCAAGAATAACCATGGGTTTGCCCAACAAGCCACCCTTAAGTTCATTGGTAGGTATCCAATACCAATTACATTGTACTGTAACTACTGTATCATTGAGTGATTAACAGCTTTTAATCTTAAAGCCTTTTGGGCTACCCCAACTTTTCCTCTAAATTTCTTTTTGCTTGAGTTTGCCCAAGCGGGATAAATAATTTAGTTAAACCCAACCCATTAATCAGGAATTTAATTCCAAAGGAATTTAACTCCATAGCTTAAACATGCTCGATGTCAAGTAGGTTTGGGTTTGCCCAACAACCTGGTCTCGAAAAAGGACTTTCGTTCTTACTATATTAACAGAAGGAATTATGTTTAATATTAATTGAGGGATTTGTTCCTTTTAGTGATTTCATTGAATGACATGCATAAAAATCAATAAATCACATAATTGATAATCATGGTAATAAAGCGATTACGTGGTATGGTTATGGACTTTTCCTAAATAAATTTCTTTGAGCCATAAAATAAATTAATATAGTTAACCCTATGTGTTTATGCATGATTTAAGTAGAAGGTCTTACCTTCTCGCCTTGTTTTGGTTGCCATCTCCAAAATTAAAAAAAAAAATAATTCTACTCTTATCTAACCTATGCAAACTAATTACATAATTTCCTAAAGAGAGAAAACCTCGAGTTACATTCGAGGGGAGTTAGATGAGAAGAGAATTACACAAGAATTTTAGAGAAGGCAGGACATGCAGGCCCTATTTCATAAAAACCAAAACTGTAAAATGCATGAACAAATATAATTGGTTTTAGTCCATAACCATCCACCATGCCATTACCTATGCTTAAACAAAATAAACATATACTTTTTATTATTCCAAAATCACTATTTTAGAAAAATAAAACAAATTCTAATTCCCTCTCAAAATTCTATTCCAGAATTGTTTTTTTTTTAAATAGCTAGAACGTTGCAAACAAAGTAGAAATGACACCGGTTTGAAGGCCAGAGCCGACACCGGCTCTGTTCTGGTTTTTTAAAAATTTCTCTTCCAAAAATGATTTCTGGACATCATGAATAGAATGGAACCATCGCCGGTTTGGATGCTAGCGCCGGCTATAGTTGGGAAGTGGCTGTGATTTTTCAGAAAAATTTTCTAGAAACAGTTTCTAGTGCCCTAATCTTCTGCAACAGATCAGTGAGAACAATTCTCAACAGAATTTTCTGTTTTGAAGCTCAAAACACTAACCAATTTGTTAGTTTAAACAACATAAAGTAGAAAATCAAATTCATAAGAAGAAACGGAGGGCAACAACCATGTTCAAGAAAATGCTTTTCTGCAGAAAATTTTCAGCACATAAAGAAAGCATCTTTTGAAATATGCTATAACTTTTACACAATCATATTGTGCTACGGACCTAACCAACAAAGCTTGAAACGATTTTGACTCGAGTGAAAACAATTTTTATAGCGAACAAAGACAAACACGAATACATAAAAACAGTTTTTCATGTCAAAACAATGTTTGTAGACCACACATAGCATGTCTCTGATACCACAGTTGGGTATCTCAGGCTCGCATCCCATACAGTGCAGTGAAAAATAAATGAGATACCATCCTAGGACCAGCCAATGTGTGAAAAACAAGACATAAAGATAATAAAGATAATAGCTTTTTACCTTTGTTTGGTCGTCCGAAGAACAAAAATTTCTTTTTCAAGTCGAGGCACAATCCAACAATCCTCTTGTGCAAACTCCACGAGAGTTGGACGCCTAACTACTATAATCACAGTGTGTGATTATCTCTAACAGTAATCCACATAGAGGAATACTCAAGCACCAAAATTTCCTGTGCTAGCAAAAATAAGATGGCGGCTAGGGTTTCTCAAGAACAAATCGAGAGAGAGAGAAGAAAGAGAAGGCTTTGTGTAGTTGTTGTGTGGCGTGACCATCACCTCTACTAGGGTTTCGTGTGCCGATCAATATAAAACCCTTCTAAAAACTGAGAATTCTAATCCTATTAGAATTTCCTAATTGTAATTGGAAATATCAAGTTCTCACAATTACAATTTGGACCATAAATTATAACTAATTATAATTTGTCCACAACAACTTCTTTTTTTCGCGATTAACCCCATTGTGTTATCAAATAACATCTTGAGTAAACAATCCTCTATTGTGTGTGACCGATTAGGTTCCCCAGTCAATTGGTAGAGAACATGAATTAATCCAAACATCTTTGAGATTAATAATCAATAATTAATTAGAATTAATCTTATTAATTCTAATTAGGATTGGTTTATTAATTCATCAATTAATAAACTCATATTCACAGATCATGAGCGGTATCTAGTAACACATCATGATCACCCAAGAGTCCAGGAAGTCAAGTGGCTTGACATGAACCCTTCAGTTACAAACTTTAGTGCAATTAACTCCTTTCACCATACAATATCTCATTCGGTTTAGAGTATGTAATTAGTGCCAACTCCCTCCAAAATTAATTCTGGCCTGAATACAATAGTACTTGTACCAGGAACCCACTACTCTGGATGTGTATCAATTGGAACTATTTCCAATACACATATGCCTTGGCCAAGGACTTCTTGAGTAGTACTTCCTACAAGTGGCCGTGAGATATTCGCCCTTACTATTAGGAGTTGTAAATCCTTTATTGATCCTCTCAACTACTTTCGTTTACCTCACAATGTACCCAATATCCATCCCATAGGTGGCCCTTAATCGAGCTCCGGAGATTGGAATCTAAATACAATGCTTAGCAAACATAGTACCTTGGAGATCTCAAGTCTAAGGATACTTACACGTTTGCTATATTGAGATTAAATCATTGGCACTAAATAGTTATCCATGTGATTATCTCAAAGCTAGGTCATCTAATGAACTTGTTCCATTAATAAGCATCCATGTCTTAACTTTAAGTATCTCAATACTCACGAATATAGGAACCACCGCCTAATCAAATTAGGAAGTCTAACACATGTTAGTCTTAACGCATTAATGATGTCCTGTCTTATTAATACTACGACTAGGGACTATTTAAGTACTAACACTATACAGTGTAGTAGGAATCTCATATCATGATTTCTATCATGATTTCCTTAACACAGTGTTGTACTAGGGACTTTATCGAACAGTTATATTACTCAAAAGTAAACAAAAGAACTTGCAAGATAAATAATGCCTTTTATTAAAATCAAATGTGTCAAATATAATATACAAGTGATTGCCTCTAGGGCACAACACTAACACCCATGTCATGTTAAGCCTTTAGACAGGCCTTTGGACCTATGACCCAATTCATTTGGTTAAGCCTTTAATTTAATTTAATTATTCCTAGATTGATACAAGCCCAATAATTAAATTAATTAAATAACCTAATAGACTAATATAAACCCCAAACCTTGGCCCAGTTCATTGGGTTAAGCATTTAATTCAATTTAATTATTCTTCAACTAATACAAGCCTAATAATTAAATTAATTAAATAACCTAAATGGGCCAATATATAATTCTCTCTCTTTGGACCCTTTATTTTATGCTAGCCTAATAATTAAACTAGCCTACTCGAATAAAATAAAACTATTTTATACAAGACCAATCCCTCAACCCAAAACTATTAGGACTTATAGGCTATTCCGAGGACCAAATGACACAACACATTGGCTACTAAAATGACCAAAATACCCCTACTTTAGAAATAGCTATACTTTTCATTTTAAATATTTTCTAATATCACCATAAGAAAGTATTAATCCCAAGGACAATGCTTCATTAGCAAAGTCTCTGACCTACAGGTGTTATGACTAAAATATCTCTCTACGCATCACCGTACATTTTAGAGAGGAAGAGTGTACTAACACCTCTCTAAAAAACATCTTCCATCCTTAGACCTCTAGTCCAATAATTCATGACTCCTAGAATGTTTTCACTTTCCAAGGGAGCTACCCTAAAGTGAACATCCAAGTTATGTTCCCCAGGACCCTGAATATTTCGATTATTTGAATAGTCACAAGGGGTGATGTACTACAGAAGCTATCTTGTACAAGTCTGTCTTAATTAACTAGTTACATATACCCAGTATATAAGTATGTCGGCTCTACGAAAGGACCTCAACTACAGCATATCAAAGTACATGCTCCCAGCTTCGTCAGACCACTAACTCATAATCAAGCGGCAGAGTATTAGTCTACGCTGTTGCAGTAATAGTTTGGGCATTTTCTAAATAGTACTTTTAGAAACCACTATTACATGTCCTATTCTATGTATTCGAAATACGATCATACTATGAAGTGAGTGGACTACTCACTGGCTAAAGCTAAGCCATTCCCCATTTAGAATTCATAACACAATAACCTAAATATGATGAGATTCCCATTTGTTAGTGTTGTGCTCTAGAGGCAATCACTTGTACCATGTATATTGCATATTAAATTAATAAGAGGCATTCTTTATCTTTCAGTTTGATTGTTATATCAAATATGTGTACAAACCGTTAGATAAAGTCCCTAGTACAACACAGTGTTAAGGAAACCGTGATAGAGATCATGATGTGAGATTCCTACTACACTATGCAGTGTTTGTACTTAAATAATCCCTAGTCATAGTATTAATAAGATGGGACATTATTAATACGCCAAGACTGGCACATGTTATATCTCTTGATTGGATCAAGCGGTGGTTCTCATATCCGTGAGTATTGGGATACTCAGGATTAACGTGTGGATGCTTGTTTTGGAACAAGTTCATTGGATGACCTAGCTACGAGATAATCACTTGGATAACTATTTAGTGCCAGTGATAGAATCTCATTATAGCAAGTGTGCAAGTATCCTTAGACTTGAGATCTCCAAGGTACTTTGTTTAACGAGCATTGTACTTTGATTCTAATCTTTAGAGTCTTATCTAGGATTGCCTATGGGATGGATATTGGGTACAACGTAAAGTAAACGAAAGTAGTTGAGAAAATCAATAAAGGATTCACCATTCATAATAGTAGGAGAGTATATCTCAAGGCCACTTGTAGAAATCATTACTCATGAAGTCCTTGGCCAAAGCGACTATGTGATGGAAATGGTTCCAATTGATACACATATCGAGTAATGTATTTCTTGAACAAGTACTAAAATATTCGGGCCAGAATTAATAATATTCTGGAGGGAGTTGGCACTAATTCTATGCTCTAGACCAAATGAGATATTATATGGTGAAAGGAGTTTATTGCACTGATAATTTGCTATTGAAAGGTTCATGTCAAACTACTTGACTTTCTGGACTTTTGGGTGGTTAAGAGTCATTGCTAGATGTCGCTCTTGATATGCTAAATATGGATTTATTAATTAGAGAATTAATAAATGTAATCCTTTATTTTATTAAGGATAATTAATTCTAATATTGTTAGAATTAATTCATATTATACTACCAATAAGACCAGGAAACCTAATGGGTCACACACAATAAATGTTTGAATGCTCAAATATATTATTTGATAATATTGTGGGGTTAATTAAGAGAAGAAAATATATTTATAGGTGAATTATAAGTTTGTTATAATTTATGGGACCTAATTGTAATTAAGTAAACTTCAAGGACCAATTTGTTGACAATTGGACGTTGAAGGACTAAGTTACAATTTACGGTAATTATAAATCTATAAATATAAGGAAACGGTTTCCTTAGGGTAAGAGACACAGACTATTCATGCAATAACAGAGAAACTGTTTCTCTGCCTCTCTCTTGATCAAACCCTAGCAGTCTCTCTCTTATTAATCAAACCATAGCATCCTAAATTCTACTAGCATAGAATTGTGAGATTTTGAGCGTTCGACCTTGTGTGGATTATCATTAGAGGGAGTTCTTTCTTGGACTTCAGTTGAGCTGCTGTGAACCGGTTTTGTGATCTGGATCGCGCCTGCATTCTTGGAACAAGAAAATTTTAAATTCCGGCTTCAAGAGGTAATAAGCGTGATCTTCTCTTTTTCCCGTTTCTACTGCAAACCCGTAATCCATGGCTTGGATTTCTTGTTATTTTTCGCTGAGTTTAATCTATTTAATTAATTTAGAAATCCTACACCATTATCATCAATCGGTTAAGAATAAATGTTTATGTGTTAAGTAACCCGTGATCCATACCTTATTGTGAAAGACCACCATTCACATGGATCACCTACTTAAACACAATGGGTCATTTTCGAATGTAAATCGTGCATAAGTAAAATGTAAATTCATAAATAAATTTTTGAAAATAAATTCTTTTATTAATAAATTTGATAATTATATCAGAAACCTAGAGTAAAGGGTATACATTCCAATAGTTTGTTCTTAACGTCTAGCAACAAAACCTTTTGGCTAGAATATATAGATGTTTTCGCTAAGATAGCCATTTAACAGAGCCATCTTGACATCCATTTGCCATATCTCGTAGTCGTAATGACATGCGATGGCTAAGAGAATGTGGATAGACTTAAGCACGGCTACTGGTGAAAAGGTTTTCTCATAATCAATCCATTCTTTCTGAGTATAAGCTTTAGCAATTGACCTTGCTTTATAGGTTTCAACATTTCCATCTGCACATCTTTTCCTCTTGTATATCCACTTACACCCAATTGGTTTCATACCATTAGGTGCAGTGACAAGATCCCAGACCTAATTGTGGTACATAGACTCAATCTCGATATTCATGGCTAGCTGCCATTTATCTGCATCAGCATTAATATTGACTTCCTTGTATCTAGTGGGATCTTGTTCCTGATGATCAGAGACTAGATCATAGATTTCTCCAGTCCATCTTTCTAGAACTTTTGTGATCCTCCTACTATGACGAGACTCGGTTTATATAGGAATATCTAATAGTGTTTCTCTTGGTTCCTCGATCGGGGTGTTAGAAGTACTTGAAGTTGTATCAGTGACTAATGTCTCTTCTAGGTCTATTCTACTTGAACCCGTGGTGGATGTAACTTATTCATCCTATAAGTATCTAACATTAGTACAAACAAGTACCTTATACTTTTGAGGATGATAAAAATATTTACCTCTTGTTCCTTTTAGATACCCAACAAAGTAGCATAACTCTAATCTTGGTTCTAGCTTACTTCCTTTTGTCAGCATATAAGCTGGACAACCCTATATATTGAGATGGTTCAAACTGGGCTTTCGTTCAGTCCACATTTCATAAGGTATCCTAGGTACTGATTTTGGAAGGCACCAAGTTTAAAATATATGTCGTTGTTTCTCAGGCATATCCCTAAAAAGAAATAGGAAGAGATGCATAACTCATCATGCTTCTGACCATTTCCATCAAAGTTCTGTTTCCTCTCTCAGCTACTCTATTCTGCTGGGGAGTCTCAAGCGCAATTAACTGAGATACTATGCTATGATGTACCAAGTAATCCTTAAACTCACCAAAGAGGTATTCTCTACCATGATCCGATCTCAAAGATTTAATTAATTTACCTGTTTGATGCTCCATTTCAGCCTTCAACTCTTTGAATTTATCAAAAGAGTCAAACTTACATCTCATTAGATAAATATAACCAAAATGAGTATAATCATCTGTGAAAGTGATAAAATACTCGTAGCCTCCCATAGCTGGTGTAGTTATTAAACCGCAAACATCCATATAAACTAATGCTAGTATTTCCGTAGCTCTATCTACCTTTTTGGTAAAAGACCTTTTGGTCATTTTACCTTTAAGGCAAGATTCACATTGAGGCCATTCTTCAAATCTCAATGAACCTAAAGGTCCATCATGGATTAGCGTCTAAATCTGATTGGGATTTATATATCCAAATCTTAGATACCATAAATACGAGTCATTTGATATGGTCTTTCTCTTTTTATTATGAGGTTCAGTTTGATTATTATTTATTTGATTTCTAATATGATGTATATAAAAAAGATTTCCATACATGTTTTCTGTACAAATTAAATTACCATTTCTACTGATGGAAACACCAGAATGGAAAGAAACAAAATATCCTTGATTCATCAATTTAGAAACATATAACATATCTTTTAAAAGTAACTTCCTATTACAATAAAAAAATAAGCTTAAGATCTCCTATTGCTTCAGCCCACATTCTTGCTCCATTCCGTACTTGAAGTCCATGCTCACCCTTACTAAGTCTCCTTGTTCTTCTGAACCCCTGCAAAGAGTTATAGACATGGTTAGTGGCTTCAGAATCAACTTTCCAGGAAGATGTTGATCCAACTATCAAAATAGACTCTATGTATAGAGAAATACCTGAAGTAGACTTGGCTAAGAAGTCCGAATAATCTTTTTTCAAATGCCCTTCTTGCCACACTTGAAACATTTACCTTTGGGCTGCCCGTTGGGCTTGGCATAACCAGATGCTTTGGGCTGGGCTCCTGCGTTGTTTTGAACCTTCCTCTTCTTGAATTTTTTAGGTTTTGCCTTAATTCTAGAAGAAGCAGAACGAGAGATCAAAACCTTTGACTTGGGCTTCATGATCTTCTCTGCCGCTTGGAGATCTTTCACAAGCTTCGTGAGATTCATATCCAATTTGTTCATTGTGTAGTTCAACTTGAACTGTGAATATGAATCAGGTAGAGTTTCAAGAACCATGTTAATTTAGCTTTTAGGATCTATTGTTGCACCTAGGACCTCGGCCTCCTCAAAGTAAGCAATTATCTTGAGCTAATGCTCTCAAACCGATACCCACTCAACTATCCTAGTGTTCATGATTGCCCTAAGGGTTTCCTGCCTTGCAGGCCGGCTTTTGTAAGCAAACATGGTACGTAATGATAAATTCATATCGTATGCAGTGGTCATGTGCTCATGCTTAGATTAGAGTACACTAGACATGGAAGTCAACATATAGCACTTAGCCATCTTGTCAGCTTTCTTCCATGCCTTTTTGGCCTCTCGCTCCTGATCAGTGGAATTTTCCCCAATTACTGGATAGGGATCCGTAAGAGCATACTTGTACTCCTTGACAGTGAGTACTATGTTTAGGTTCATCTTCCAATCTACATAATTTGGGCTTGTTAACTTATTCTCCTTAAGAATGATTGATAATGGACTGAAACTAGACATTTCTAAAATATTGAGAAAAACATTCATTTAGTTTGTAAAAAAATGCACATTTCTTTATATTATTTCTTTGATAATAGATAACTCTTAAAACTATTATCAATAATATAAATAGTTTGGCTCTTAGAAAAAACTAATAGAGCTTCATAGGAAGATTAATAACATTCTAAGTTAAGTGTATAACTATCACGAATCAAAACTTCCTTAATAGGAAATGATCTAGAAAAAGTTCTACCGATAGGATGGCCACTGATTCACATCACCCATGGGCAATCCAGTGCTAAAAACCTCTAACGTAGGTTCGTCAATCCTAACACATACCCTAGGCTTTTAATTTTACTCTTCCATTAGTTCTAGATACTTGTGAAAATCCATCCTATATAGGGTCATGCTCAGAATGATACAAGAAAATCCACAATCTCTAATGAGAGTTGTGATGGAAGTCATGGAGTCATTAGAACCCTTCTCCCACTTAACCTTTTATTGAAAATAGAATTTCAGGACCAAAAATGTTTTTACAATGTTATGGCTTCATAAACTTTAGTAAAAAAACTAAAATTCAATATTATTCTCTATGTCAAGAATTAAATCTTTTTAGAGAATAAACTATAAATTTATTTTACTGTTCAAAGTTAACGGCCAAGTAAAACTTTATTAAATAACCTCAAGTTCAACATTATTCTCTATTGCAAGGAATGAACCTTTTAAGAGAATAAACCATGAACTCTTTTACTTTAAAGTTTCTTAGATTGAAACATTTTATCAACAACCGTTCTTTCTAGTGAGACTTTGGTCTCACAAGAACTTGTGCATTTGATCACAAAAATGAAATAAGCATGATAACAAAAGTAAACTTTTTCATACTCAAACTATTCATTTATTCCTATGTGACCAAATAATGGATTAAACATCATGAATTTAAAAATTAATGATCTTGTTTAATCCTAAGGTGGTTCCTTCTTTTATTACTCATTTTCATGCAAATTATTCATCCATAAATAAATAAAACTATTGCCGAAAATTAAGCTCATACAATGGTTTCAAAACATGATTACACCAAGGAAAATTTGAGGTACAGAACTTCAACAGTGCTCTCCCTTATCTTGGACAAAATTGCCCGTATCCGCCTTCCTGGTCTACCCTTATCTTGGACAAAAAAAAAAAAAAAGGGATAGTATGGACCTGGCGCAGGGTCCAATGGACCCACCTGCCACCGAGTCCATGCTGTTTCTCCATTCGACTGAGCAGAATGTACCTGGCACCAGGTTTATTGGGTACCTAGAGCCAAGTCCATTGGGTATCTGGCACCGAGTCTATTCTGGAGTTCGTCGATTTTTGAAAAAAAAAACCTGTTTTTTAGCCATTTTTCCACCCATCAACCATTCCATTAACCATGTTCTTTAGTCCCCAATAATTATAGGTTAAGAGAAATGCAAAACTGGGCATAAAACCATGCCTTTACAAGTACCTATGCCTCTAAACATGAGGTGTACATCACATCTACTCAAAACTAGAAAAACAATAAGGAAACCATTAGAATACAAGATCTTATGCCTCTAACTGTGAGGCGTACATGAGATCTAGAAACCAATGTATGAGGGATCACATGAAATCACAAAAGATTCATTTTTCATAGTAAAGGAACCACCTTTTCCAATTTTTAACCCTAGTACATGCTCCTAGATGAAAACCATGGCTCTGATACCAATTGAAAGATAAAAACGGAAAACATCAAAGAAAACGCAGCGGAAAATTTTCAATTTTCCGATCTACATCTAGGAGAGAGTACTTACTTGTCTTGTTTGGTCGCGGATTAACCAACAATGTGTTGGGTTGCACTGGATCTTGTGATGGAAAGGGAGAAGGAGGTTCGGTGGTTCGACCAGTATTCTTGCCAATCTTCTACTCCTTAGCATCAAACTTCTCCAATCTTCTTCTCTTTGCCTTCTGGAGTATCATTCTACCTTGATTTTGGGTTTGCTTGGTGAAAGCTCCTTTGGAAAACTACGATCCACTCCTAGAGAGAAAGGAGAGAAGGAAGAGAAAACACAAGAGGAAGGTTGTTTGTACACACAAGAGGGAGAGAGCTAGGGTTAGGAAACCTTTCCATCTCTTCCCTATATACTAATGAAACCCTAGTGGACCAAAACACACTAAGCCCTAATGGGCTTGGTGTTGGGCTCATAAACCAATCCTTTTTATTATCTTTCTTGGGCTTTATCAAATACCCAAGACAATTTCCAATTGGACACTTAATATATGTCAACATATATCAACTAAATGAAATAATTTATTCCAACCCAATTTTCTGAATTCATTAATTATCTTTTCTGGGCCTTATGAAAAACCCAAGACAAATTAATTAATTTTAATTGGACTCTTAGAATAAATTATATTTCTTTTGCAGATAGGATAATTATCGATGAAGCCTAAATTGTGTTTAGACAACCCCAAGGCAACTTGAGCTACTCCGGGGACCAAGAGACATATTATTCATGGCTATTAAAATGACCAAAATGCCCTTACTATCCATTATCTGTATTTTATCATTTTAAATATTTTCATTTATCACCATATAGAAATATTGACCCCCAAGAATAATATTGCTAAAACAATGTCTCCAACCTACAGGTGAAATGACGAAAATACCCATCTATGTAACACCCATCAATGAGATAGGATAAATGTACTAACACCTATCTCAAAGATATCTACCATTCTTAGAATTCTAGTCCGATAATCCTTGACTCACTCGAATGTACTTACTTATCATTGGAAGCTATCCAAAAGCACACATTCTATAGTCACATTCCCAGGGCCCTAGATTATTAGATTATCCTTGACAATCACAAGGGGGTGATTAATCTTCACAAAGTGAAGTATAGAAAATCTGTTGCATGAGTCTATCTTAACTAACTAGAGTAATATACCTTGTAACACCCCACAACCTAGGCCCGATAGGGCCGGGGATGTTGCCCCATTTAAAGGACAAGGGGTCTTTATAACTAGGTCACACAATCAAAATAATAAAATAAAAATAATACTTTAAACTTAACTTATTACAATCCAAGATTTCAAAAACAAAATCCAGAATAAAAATTGTTCACTCTCAACTCCCAAAGCATTACACAAAATGAATATCAGAAAAATCTTCCAAGGCAAGCAACAACTAGCTACTCATCCCCATAGCAGGATCGACTTGAAATCATGGTAAAAAGGGTGATGAGATAAAAATCTCAGTAAGTCCGTGCGTGCTTTAAGTGTCTAGTGAAAATAGTTCGTGAATGCAAAGTATAAAATCTTCATA
Organism: Voacanga thouarsii; assembly: GCA_026120185.1. Classification (NCBI taxonomy): domain Eukaryota; kingdom Viridiplantae; phylum Streptophyta; class Magnoliopsida; order Gentianales; family Apocynaceae; genus Voacanga; species Voacanga thouarsii. The sequence continues at coordinate 1,825,600 of JANUWF010001921.1, forward strand.
AGAGAAATACTGACAAACAATAAACAATAGTCAAAATCAAGAGTGGTGTTTTGGCTTTTCCATCCATACATGATCAATAAAATCAACCACTCAAAAAGATGGTCATGGGTTACCACACGTTGGGCCCCATAACCATACAACAGTCAGAATGCCACACTTTGTGCAGACTGACAAAAAGTAAGTGTTCGGCCTACTGGGCAAGATACTCCTCCTTTTCTATACCCCAACAAAAACCAATTGTCCATTCCAGCAACACACAGTCCACTTGACTGAAAACTGCTAGCTCAGACCGGCACGACCTATTGGATTGACATCTTATCCGGGAAGGACTTATCCCTCAGAGGTGGCCATCTACTGAGAGACTTGCCCTAACCCTTCAAAGACTAGTCCTAGCAGTTCACCCTTATTAAGTACTCAACGTAATTTATCCCACTCGGGGAAAAATGAAATAAACATAGCTCCACTTAAAATTGGCAATTAAGGATTTCCAAAGTTTGAGACAAATTTGGTTTTAGAAAGAGTTTAGAATTTGAGTAAATCTCCTTATTTATTTTCAAATAATTTGTTTGACTGAAAAGAGAAATGAGACAATCCTCAATTGCCTTTACAGAAATGAGTGACCATGCATTCCACAATTGGCTTTCCATAGAATCATTTTGCATCAATCAGGTTTTATGCAGGAGCTTACCTGATCCTTAGCTTGAGATAAAATAAAGGTCTTCAACAGCTGACCTAATCCCGCCTGGGGTAAATACAAGTCATAATTAAATTTAAGCCAAAATCCACTTTCACAAATAAAACTAGCTCAACTTACTTCAACCATGATCCTAGTGTCCCAAGCTTTAAGGCCAGATAATAAATAAAAGGGGTTTGTAGGCTAAGTCTAGTTTGATATTAAAGTAATTAGGGTTTTGGGAAATAGGTACTAATAAGTTGAAAGTTTAAATTTTGCTAAAAATAAATTAGAGTTTATTTGATGAAGGGTCCTATGCGGTATTAGATAAAATGATTTATTACTAATTAATTGTTAGAAAATAATTGATAACTAAAATTAATTGCAAGTAAATTTTAATAGGTTTTGATTAAAAGATAATAATTGAAAGATAATAAATTTTAATGGTATTTATGAATATAAGACCTATAAAATTAATATTTTACTTATTATGATTATTTATATAAAAGGCTTCATTTGATATTAATATTTTATATAATATCTATATATTTTTTATTTCTTTAATAAAAGCTATTATTTATTTGAGTAAAATATCCTTATTTTATATATAATAGTCCAAATCTACCCTTCGTAGGGTTTTCAAAATTTACTAGAAAGAATTATAGCATTAATCATTTTATTAAAGAAATAAAATTTGCTTAGGAACAACTAGGTCACGATCATATTTCCATTGCTAACCACAATCATGAACATATACTCCACTCCAATTCATCAAATCATCCAAAACATGAATAAAGGCATAGATCTAAATTTACCAAGACATGATCCAACCTCTACCAACATATACATATTCATGGCTTTAACAAATATACATGAACATAAACCCTATTCACCAAAGATAACATAATCTCTAACATGCTTGATCACATATACTACTCACGACATGGAGACATGCATTAAACCTTAAAATTACCATACAATCAACCAAGACAATCAACTCGTATATCAATCCCATCTCCATCATTTACACATATTTATTCATGCTTTAATCTCAACTCATCACAGCAACACATGCTCAAATCCTAATCAAAATCCATCTCCTTCCACTACCATCCTAGATATATGAATCTAAAATTTAAAGAGAGGGTTGAAGAGGCTTACTTGATTGATGAGTACCTTGGAGTAGCTTCGAATGGATCCTAACTCTTAGGAGACTAGATCCGTCCAAGAGAGAGAGAGAGAAAAGAAAAAGAGAGTCCATTAGTATGACTATATATATTATATATATATATATATATATATATTCATTATAAGTTGAAGATGAGAGAAGGTGGTGTGATTGATCATGCTTACCTTGAAGATGTTCTTGAGCCTTCACAAAAATACTAGTTTTTCGATCCAAAAGAGAGAGTTGGATTTTGGTATTTGATGTTAAATATTGCAAAAGTGGTTTCAAGGGGTGGAGTAGGTGTGATTTAGAGTTTTTGGAGAAGATTGGAGTGGTTTGGAGTGGTATTAGGCGTATAGATGCAAATAGGTGTTCTTGGTGTTCTAGGTGTTCTTGAAGGTTGAAGAGAATAGAGAGGATTTTGGTTAAAGCTGGCCGAAATTCTGAGGGAAGGAGTGGCCGAATTGTTTGAGGGAGTTTTGGCAATTGAATTTTCTGGTTTGAGAGGAAAAAGGAAGGCTGATTATTTGGAATTCAAAAAGAATATTTTAGGGAATCAATTTTGGAAACAAAATATGGTAAGAAGATCTTCAATGGAGGAGAGCTTTTGGAATCTCTAATGGCCGACTGGATGGCTAGGGATTTTGCTGGAATGAAAGCTGTTTGAAAGGGCTTAATGGTGGCCAAAAAGAGGGAGTACAATGGTGAAGGAATATCTAGTTGTTTAAGGGATTTTTTATGGAAGTTTACTAAATATATTTGCTGGAATTTTGGTCTTCAATCAAGGGCTTGATTGGAGTAATTGATGGAGATATTTTAGGGGCAGCCATGGACAGGTTTTTCGAGCAGAAGGTTGGAGAAGATGATGGAGCTCAGTTCATGGCTGTTCAAGGGAATTTTGTACAAAAAAATGAGGAAGGTTTCGGACAAGGCTAAAGATGGAGCAAGGCTGGAAAAATTCCTACACAAATTTTCTCTAGTTGCTGGAATTTTCTGGGTAGCTTTTGTTGCCATTTTCCAGTCAGTTTGCAGAGGATTTGAAGGGGCATTCAGAGGTCTTTTAAGGCTAGTTTCCAACCTTCTTTATGGAGGAAAAATGTGACTAAGGTGCTGGATGAAAACTGAAAGAAAATAGCTTGGTTTAGGATCACCAAAGCTGCGAATTTGCCCAGAAAATTTTCTGGTTTGCACAGCATTTGTGCAGTCCGATTTTTGCCTCATAATTTCAGACTTCAAGCTGGCCAGGAGGGCTATTTTTCTGGCAGCATTTGGGAGGGAATGATGGCTAAAAATTTCGGCACTTTGAATGCACAAGAAGCTGGAAATTTTCCAGATTACTTCATGGAGAAAATGAACATAGCTAGAGTGGAGTTTTGAAGGTTCAACTATGGAGATTAATCTCTTGGGAACCTTCCACAACTCCTACCCATTTTCGGCCCACAAGATATCTTACACTTAGAAATTTTTGAACCTTCAAAGCCACAGCACTTTGCTGGAATTTTATGGAATGAAATTGGCTTGAATAAATTGAATATTCTAATGAATTGAGAAGTAAGAAAACTAAGGATCAATAAAGGTATGAATTCCCTTGGAAATTTTTGTAGGGCATAAGAGTAGGATTAGGATACTCCTATCATGTCTCCCCTAGGGCAACACTTCTACTCTTCCCTAAAGCATACAAGGCCGAAAATATAGCATTCTCAAACAAAAATAAAATTTAATCATGGTAAAGCCCCAATGATGGGATTTGAACCCAAGACCTCAAGAATTAATTCCATATCTCTAACCACTAAACCACAACAACTCTTGTTCTTATTTTCTCTCCCAAATTTTTTTCCTATTTAATCCTCAAGCTATCTCCCTATTTTCACCTCAAGAAAAAATTACCATTTTGCCCTTCTTACTCAATAACCACAATTAAGCCTTCTAGGCTACAAATCACAAATCCAAAGCACATAAAATCATATAAAAATATATTTAAACATGCAATAAAATATGATATAAATCCCAACCCCTTTACTCTAAGGTTGGTTTCAACTGGGGTTTCACATACCCAGCGCACAAGGTTATTGATCTCACAAAAGTGATCTCACCCAACATACATTAAAGTACAAGACCCTAGCTTCGCCAGACCACCAACTCATTCTCAAGTATGAAGGTATCCATCCACGCTGTAGCAGTAATAGTCCGATCTCTATAATTATAGTACTTTAAGAGAGATCACTACTACAGGTCATGTTCTATATATTTGTAATACGCTTATGCCAATGATGTGAGTGAACTACTCACCGATTCAACGTAAACCATTCCTTATTGGAACTTGTGGCATAATAGTCTTATCTTGATAAAATGCCCAATTCCATCAAACGACTAAAAACTTAATTTTACGTGTATGATAAGTACCCATGGTCTATACCTTACTGTGAAGGACGACCTAACACATAGACCATTACTTGTCACATTTAGACCTTAAATGTGCAATAATATGAGAAATAAACCAAATTAAATGAATTTAGTGGACCTGGCGCCGGATCCATTGGACCTACCTAGCGCCAAGTCTACTATGTTTTTCAAGAACTTTAACTGGACAAAGTTAACCTGGCACCAGATCCAATGGACCTACCTGGCGCTAGGTCTATTTGCAATATATTTACACCGAATACATAGTCTTTAAGGGTATACTTTCCAACAATACCATAGGGGGGTAAATAAGATATATGGCAAATAATTTCAAACTTTAAATATCTTCAGAAAATATTAAAGCAAGAACCAACAAGTTGAGTAAGCCAAATAAATATTGTTCGGGCAGCTTTGAACGTACTGCTAAGGATCTTTCGAAACCTCCACTAAATGATGCAATAAAATTCTATAATTAAGATGTGTAGACAAAGCATAAAAAACAGTCTCACTTAATCAATATAAAAGTCTTTGATCAAATCAAAAAATGTAAGAAGGAGAATAATACTTTCAAGTTGGATGAGCAGTAAAAAATGCAGGCATGAATATTAGCGTAAATGTAATAGAGTAGACTCAATGATTTATAGTGGTTCGATCCTCAAACGATCTACATCCACTACCTTAAGCACATACTTAAGGATTTCAAACCATCACTAAACACCTTTTTTCCCAAATCAATGGTGATAGGCTATACCAATCTTATATAAGAGTATCACCACACTTGGTTTTACACCCAACCTCTTCAAACACACAATCAAGGCCCACCCAAACTAGGTTTTACACCATAACCTGGATACACAAGAATTCAAGGCTCACCTTAACTGGGTTTTACACCACAACCTTGATATATTTACAAAATAAGGCTTACCCGAATTGGGTTTTACACCACAACCTTGATATAAGATAGAATGAATGAAAGTTTACAAAAATAGCTCACAGATTTAAACAGATTGCGAACAGATAAGCACCAACACCTTTTACTTTTTGAAGTAATTTGATTTCACTTTGAAGCACAATGAAAAGGAATATTTTTGTATTCTAAAGTGTAAGGATGTTTCTAAGAAAGATAACATAAAAATCTTGTAGAAAACCATATTTTGAAAGCTTTTATAGAAGAAAAAAGTAAGACAGCAATGGCTAGTTTCTTGCTGTCAGATTTTCTAGAGTTTTGGACTCAAGGATCGGATGAGGGTGCATCCAAAAAGTGAGTCCAAAATAGCACTTTTTAAACACAAACATTTTGACACTGTTCTAGAGATTTGGACATGGTTTTAGATACAGAGTCTATCCAAACTACTCAATCCAAACATCTGAAAGCTTACTCTTTGAAATCATTTTATTTGTTTGCTTCAAGGTAGAAATAAATTGAATCATAAGGTAAAGAGACATAGGAATTTTACAAGTAATACCTTAGCAATGATATCTAGTCTAAAGTTCATTCACAAAGACTTCTTGGTATGCAATCTCTTAAGCTTATCTTATTCTTGATCACCAATTCTTAGATTCCATTGCTCAAGAGTTGCTTAGCAACTTCATTTGTATGCCTTGGAAGAACTGAAGTCAGCATGTCCTACCATATGTAGATCACATAAATTAGTTCTCATCAATGTTTTTCATAAGTCAAAACATAGGAGAGTGCCCTTAGGGCTAACTATCTCCCGCTTTTTAAGTGAAGACAAACTTGATGGGATTGTGGCATAAAAATAATGATATGTATAGTGTGGACATATTAGAATGAGAAAAACAAGAATATTTTTAACAAAGAAAAGCATTCTCTTATTATAAGACTTAAAGAGTGTTTATGAGATTAAGATAAGAAAATTTAAGCATATACTCACAAACATGGCTCAATGAGCCTATGTCCCAACCAATCTCCTTATTCTCCTTCCTTCCATCAAAGGACCATTCCACAAGAGAATAGCCGCAAATAGTAGTCACAAAAAAATGTATAGATATATATATAAGGAGATATAGAAGATAAATCATAAGATGTAATGCTTCCCTTTAGTATGTGCATATATGAACATAAAATATATAGAGTCATGAAGTGCATTTAAAAAAAAAAAAAAGACTAGATTCCAAGGTTTTGGACTTTCAAAACGTGCATCCAAAATGGGCAAAAATGAGGTAGAAGCTAACCTTTTAAAAAACTCATTTTTGGACTGGTCTTTTGGATTGAAGAAATGCGAGTCCAAAACTCCCCCTATATATGTGCAGGGTAAAAAAGAATTTTCCCAAAGATAGATCAGAGGTTTTTAGCCCAACCCAGTTTTCTCAAGGTATTTCAACACAAGGATTTTCTGTGCAACCAAAGAGAAGTTTTCATAAGTATAAATATCCTCATCATCCAAATATTTAAATAAAGTGCAGATCATATCCATAGCCAAAAAATAAATCATCAATCAAATCTCAATCAGTCAATGTGCACAATAAAACCAATATTCACACTTCAGTCTCCTTAGTCCATGATAATCAACGACTCAACACAGTCTTCACCAAGACTCCATCAAGTCACCCAAATTTTCACAGTCAGCATTTTTGAACCACAGCCATAAATAATCATAATTCACCTTAAGCCATATGAATTTATCATCCTCATGAGCAGTCACAGTCATAATCCATAAATTTCAAATCATAAATTTTCATAAACCAACATACAACCACAATATATGGATTTTCAAAATCCCCCAACAATATATTTTCTCACCCTTTGTCATCAATAAAAAATAATAACACTAAGCAACAGAGAAGTAATTAGTAGCAAATTGATAGTAAGATCAGGAGAATGCCCAAAACAAAGCCAGCAATAAGCAATAGGGAATAATAGCAATTAAGTAGTAGGAAACTAATAGTAATACCAGTTAAAGACTAAAATAAAGGAGTTAAAAAAATATATAGTACAAAGAGCATGAAATTTGGCAAGAATAAAAGTGTGTCATCTGAATAAAATTGTTAGTAGTAGCACCATTCTTTGAATGTTGTCCAATAATTCTACTGGACTTCTGTTGTAGCACGGCATACTTCTGCTTCTGGCCAGATGGGCTGTCAAATGCAGTTGGTTTATCTTGTTTGAGAACTTTCTTGTCAACAGTTAGTGTAGCAGTTGTGGGTTCCTTAGTGGGCACCCTTCTTTCTTGTTCTCTTTCTCACTCTCCTTCTCTAGCTAAACATTAGCTTCTTCTCGTGTTGAATGAATGATAGGTTTAGGCTCAGGTACGGGTGGAAGAACTTGTTTAGTCGAATGGCCTTCAGATTTATATTCTTTCCTTCCACATTTGTCAGTCTATTTTCTAAATTTTTCAATTCACATTTGACTTCTGCACTCAGACTACTTAGCTTGGTAGAGAGCAGATTTATAATATCTAAAAATACTATGAGTTATTCCATTTTTTTGAGTTTTTCTACTTCACTCTACTTGATGTTTCCCCTTGAATTTCAGTCTCAACTTTTCTTTTTGTTTGTCCTGAAGCAGCAGATTTTCCTTGGCCTTCACTAATTTTTCTTCCTCTTCTTCAGTGGCCTCTCTTAGTAATATCCATTTATTATCTGCTCAAATAGATCCCATTTTCTCAAATGAATCTCTACTATAGATGTTTACCTTGCAGTGCTCAGGGGTAACCATGCTCAAATCAACATTGAAGCACTTGAATAGCTAAGTGAGAAGGTTTCCAAAGAGTTATGCTTTGTTTGATGTGTTTCGAGATTGAATCATCAATTTTACAACCAAACCCAAAGATAATTTGTTTTCCTTATGATAGAGTCAGCATCAATATCATTTTTAGAATGCTTACAAATGTCTTGTAGCCAAAACTAGGTATCAACATGGTTGAGACAATGTGATGTAGTAATCTCCCCATTTTATTTAACTATTCGGCATTTTGATCACTTGAATTTCTGAAACTCTTAGCACCTGTAAAATCCTCTCAAATCAATGCAGCTTTAAAATTAGATTTTTTCAGGCAGTTCATTTTGAAAAATTGTACTCCACTGTCTCTGATATAAAAAATTCTGTTTAACATACGATGGTCAAACTTGAGGTTCACTTTGCCAATTCTAGAATATGTCATTACTCAATAAACCTGTTTACTATTTCCTCATATCATTCCTTTCTCAAATTCACATAGAATTCTCAAACAAATAGGGTGTACAAATTCTCATCAATTTAACAATAAATCCCCTTATCTAAGATTCCAACATATTCAGAATGATAAAAAAAAGTTCAAAAACACTTTAGCCATGAAAGACCTTAGAATTAACCTGATAGCCCACAACAATAGTTCTATTTCTAAACACCCAATCATTGTACTCAAATTCACCTATTTGAGTTGAGAAATTGAGGTACCTGAGTTCCATACTTTCCTCTTCTGGAGGTTAGTTTTATAATGCACTTTGAGGAGTTAGTTCATCAATGGCAACTCATTTTTCCTTCTTCTTCACAGATATTAGTCTGGCAGTAACTGATTCCTTTTTCATTGTCTTGCATTTCTTGATCTCCTTCGTTATTGGCCCGGCCTCTTAGTTGGGATTTGGAGTCTTACCCATGATGAACAGGATTGAAGAGTTTGATTTTTCTAGTTTTGGCGAAAAAGTAAAGGCCAGAGGAAAGAGAAAAGTGCCAAGGCAAATGACAGTATTTTTAATTTTTGAAATGATAAGAAGATTCTAATAGATTTGAATTCTTTTTAGGGTTTACAAGGTATTGAAGAACATAAGTACAATTAGTACATTTGAGAAAGGTGATATTTGAAAATAAGTAATGATATTCTGATAAGAAGAGAGAGAGGGTTGTGAAAAAAAAGAGGGTGGGAACTTTTAGAGCTTAAAATTTTGAACATTTGGACATAGATTGTCCATTTGATTTTCCTATCCAAAAAGTGTGCCACACGTGGTCAAAAGATACTGTGACTTTTGGCTTAAAATATGTTCCAAATACTTCATCCAATATCTTCATCCAAAATCAGAGGATCTTCAAGAATTCTACAAGAATAAACAACTAATCTTTGGCAAAATTGTTGTTACAGAATTTGGTAATTTCCAAACCTCTTCTCAGATGATCTAATCATTCTTCGACCAGTGGTTTGTTGATTATATTGTCTTGTTTTGACTTCACAGCTGGGATCGCCAATGATTTGTTCTTTTGGATGAACAATTTTGTGCTTCTAATCTTTTGGCAGATTCTTATCAATGTGCTCGATATATCTTTACTTGCTATCTTCATCTTGTTGTTCCTCTAGTTCTTCTTCTTTGGCATGGTTATCAAGTGATGGAATTTCATGATGTTTAATGCCATTTTTCTTTGAGCGACCTACATCATTGTCATCTTTTCGTGTAAGAGATAAGGTCCAAGTAATTCAAAAACATCATCTACTAATACATAAGTATACCTCTTACCACCTAAGCTAGTGGCCCTTATTGGTCCAAACAAATCCATATGTATTAGTTCAAGATGATTTGAGGTTAAAATCATTTTCTTAGATTTGAAATATGTCTCGGTTTGTTTTCCAAAATGGCAAGCATTACACAATTGGTTTTTGTCAAATATCATTTTGGGCAGTCCTTTCTCTAGCCTTTTTAAAGGATAATCTATTTAACAAATCAATAGAGATATGGCCTAACCTTCTATGCCAAAGGTTGAAATCAATATCATATATGAAAAAGCATTTTTCTTCATGAGTAGTAGGATCATCAAGATATAATGCATCGACATTACCAATGCGGTTGGCAACAAAAATGATTTCATCACTAGAATTGTCTATGATAGAGCATGAACCTTTTTCAAAATTAACCTTGCAACATTTTTCACACAAAAGACTAATATTAAGCAAGTTACACTTCAATTCATCAATCAATAATACTTGCTTGATAATGATGAAGGACCCCTTACCAACATTCCCTATACGGAGTATTTTCCCTTTTTCTTATCTCCAAATGTGATACATTCATCATTTGCAGCTTGAATGTTATCCATTAGTGTTGTATTTCCTATCATGTGTCTTGAGCATCCACTATCCAAGAACCACTTTGTAGAGCTCAATTCTTGCAACTGATGTACCTATTCATGAGGTGGAAGAATAGCTTTTGGTACCCGCATTTTCTTGGGTTCTTAGCGGTTAGGGATAGTTCTTTTAACTTTCCAAACAATTTTCATACCAGATTCGGCTCCTTTCCTAATGTGACACCTAAATTCATTATGTCCAAGTTTATCACAATAAGAACATCAAATCTTATCAACATTTGAGTTTCTAGCTTTCACAAAATAAGGTTTGTGAATTTCTGCCTTGTGCACATGTCTATAACTGAGACCACTTCCATTTCTAGATATACGCTACACTCCAAGCAATCTACATAGATTGTCTTGTCCATTAGTGAATTTCTCAATGCAAATAGTAAGATCATCAACTTTCCTTTTCACATCATCAAAGTCATAAAGCATAATCTCAAGCAAAAAGACTTTATCACATAAGTATTTATTTTCAAGTTTTAAACAATTTAAAGAAGTAGAAATGACTTATTTTTCAATATTTAGACAACATATGGAATCACATAAGGCTTTGTTCTCCCTCATCAACTTGTCATTTTCGTCTAGCAAGGAATCAATTTTTACTTTCATTTCTTTGTTTCTTCTAGACAACTTTTTGAGTTCACATTTCAAAAAATAGTTCACTAGGATCATCAGCCTTTTCATAATTAGAATTATGTAAATCAGATATAGAATTAGTAGTAGTGAAATTTAACTCATTTTCCATTGTCATGAAGCATATATTTGCTTTCTCCTTGTCGGATCCATCGCTCTCTTCAGTCTTAGATTCTTCTTGGTCCCAAGTCCTAATCAGTTATTTTCTTTTCTTCTTATTGTGCTTAGCTTCTCTTTCTTTAGACATTAAGCAATTAGTAATAAAATGTTCTGTACTCTTGCATTCGTAGCATTAAGGTTTAAAAGACAAAGTTTATCCTTTCTTTTTGACAATTTTTTTGCTTTTGCTAAAGTTGCCTTTTATGAACATCTTCCTGAATTTTCTAGCAACCATGGCTCATTCTTCACTATCCAGATTAGTTCCACAATCACTTTTAGATTGTTCACTAATAGCTTCATCAATTGTAACTCTTAAAGCAGTTCCTCTTTTGCCTCTGTCACTTTTATCAAATTCTTAAAACTTTTTGAGTTTTATTTTGTGAGTCAAAAGAGAGCCAATTAGCTTTTTAGTGGGTAAGGTTTTCAAATCCTTTGATTCCTCCATAGCCAGAGCTTTAGGCTATCAGCTCTTTGGCAAGGCATTAAGAATTTTCCTATTTTGTTCACTAAGAGAATAGTTTTTCCTATAAGCCTTAAGTCCATTCATGATATTTGTAAATCTGGTGAACATATCGGTTATGTTTTCACATGGTTTCATTGTGAACAGCTTATAATCTCGGACTAAAATTCCTAACTTTGATTCCTTAACTTGATTAGTCCCTTCACAGGTGACTTCAAGTAATCTCCATATATCATGGGCTGAATCATAACCACTAACATGATTATATTCATTTGCATCAAGAGCACAACATAGAATATTCATAGCATGAAAATTCAATCTCATTTTGGCATTGTCTTCAGCATCATATTCGTCACTCTATTTGGGAACTATTCAACCTTCAACACATTTAGAAGGAACATGCAGTCCTTTTTCAATCAAATTCCACAGCTCAAAATTAATTGAGCATACATAGATTTTCATGTGATTTTTTTAGAATGTGTAATTACTTCCACTGAACAAAAGTGATCTATTTGTTGAGGATCCTTCAATGTAAGGCAGAGAAGATGTATTTGCCATTTGGATTTTTCCTACAAAGATGTTAAACCAAAGATAATGTAGACCAATGCTCTGATACCAATTGATATACCTTAGAGGGGGGTGAATAAGGTACATGGCAAATAATTTCAAACTTTAAAGATCTTCAGAAAATCTTAAAGCAAGAGCCAACACATTGAGTAAGCCAAATAAATATTGTCCGTGGAGCTTTGAATGTGTTACTAAGGACCTTTCGAAAAATCCGCTAAATGATGAAATGAAATTCTGTAATTAAGATATGTAGATAAAGCATCAAAACAGCCTCACTTAATCAACATAAAAGTCTTTGATCAAATCAATAATTGCAAGGAGGAGTATAATGCTTTCAAGTCGGATGAGCAGTAAAAAATGCAAGCATGAATATCAGAGTAAATGCAAGAAAGTAGATTCAATTATTTATAGTGGTTCAATCCTCAAACGATCTACGTCACAACCTTAAGCACACACTTAAGGATTTCAAACAACCACTAAACACCTTTTTTTTTCCAAATCAATGGTGATAGGCCACACTAATCCTACACAAGAGGATCACCATACTTAGTTTTGCGCCTAACCTCTTCAAACATACAATCAAGCACCACAACCTTGATGCATTCACCAAACAAGGCTCACCCCAACTGAGTTTTACACCACAACCTTGATGCATTCACCAAACAAGGCTCACCCCAACTGGGTTTTACACTACAACCTTGATACACAAGAATTCAAGGCTCACCCCAACCAGGTTTTACACCACAACCTTGATACATTCACAAACAAAGGTCACCCCAATTGAGTTTTACACCACAACTTTGATACAAGACATAATAAAGGAAAGTTTACAGAAATAGCTCATAGATTTGAGTAGATTGCGAATAGATGAGCACTAACACCTTTTACCTTTTAAAGCAATTTGATTTCACTTTGAAGCATAATGAAAAGGAATATTTTTGTATTCTAAATTGTAAGGATGTTTTTGAGAAAGATAGCAGAAAAATCTTGCAAAAAATTGTGTTTTGAAAGCTTTTACAGGAGGAAAAAGTATGACAACAATGGCTATTTTCTCGCTGTCAGATTTTTCAGAGTTTTTGACTCAAGGATCGAACGAGGGTGTATCTAAAAGTTGAGTCCAAAATGACACTTTTTAGGCAGAAACATATTGACACTGTTCCAGAGTTTTGGACAAAGCTTTTGGATGCAGAGTCCATCCAAACTACTCAATCCAAATATCTGAAAACTTAGTCTTTGAAATCATTTTTTTTGTGTGCTTCAAGGTAGAAATAAATTGAATCATAAGGTAAAGAGATATAGAAATTTTACAAGTAATACCTTAACAACTATTCCTAGTCTAAAGTTCATTCACAAGGACTTCTAGGTATGCAATCTCTTAAGCTTATCTTTTTCTTGATCATCCATTCTTAGATTCCATTGCTCAAGAGTTGCCTAGCAATCTTATTTGTACACCTTGGAAGAACTGAGGTCAACATGTCCTATCACATGGAGGTACACAAGTTAGTCCTCATCAATGTTTGTCATAAGTCAAATCACAGGAGAATACCCATAGGGCTAACAATTACAAATTGATCCTTCAACCCTTGCCTTATTTTTTACTTTTTAAGTGACACAAGAACTTGCAATTTGAAACAATGTCATTTAGAGCACACTTGTGTATTGTTATCGTTATCACATACTATGGTGCAAATAAATTGTTACTGAATGTCTACCTTTCAAATGGGTACATCTATCTGTACTGAGTGGGATTACAAACACGAGCTTCATAAGACAAGTGAACAACTAGGTGTTCTATTACATCAAAGAAACTTGGAGGGAATATTTTCTCAAGCTTATATAAGAGCACTGGAATTTCAGACTCCAGTTTTTTCATGTAACTAACGCACAATTTAGGTTAGAACAAATCCCTATAAAAAAAACTCAATTCAGTGTATTCAGTCAACACGTGGAGTGGAAGAAATTCCCTTAGAGCAATTGGTATTAATTGTTCCATGAACACATGATTGTCATGATTTTTCATGCGAGACATCTTCAACTCCTTCAAATTAACACATCTTAATAAGTTTAAACCATATTCATCTGGGAGTTGTAATTTCTTCACCCACTCAAACAATACTTGCTTAGCCGCGGTAGTTAATGAATAGCATACTTTAGGCATGAACGGCAATGACAATCGAACTAAGAAGTTTTACCCCCAAATTACAGATTGAAAGACTTTGTATTCTCCATGCAAGAAGGACAAGCAAATCTGTCTACAGTGCTCCACCCACTATGCATTCTATA